>JAOTNS010001866.1:0-101624 GCA_028476615.1 Culter alburnus
ATGATTTATCGCACAGCCTTCACAGTCTCCTTCAGCTTTTCATCGATGAGATGTTGCAGGAGTACAGCAATCAGAGCTTTGATGATTGAATCAAGGTCGGTGAAGCATCCGTCTGGGGCATCGATCCCTTGTCGGTTGAGGTAGAGGGTGTGTCAGACAGACCAGATAGGTAACTCAGGTTGTGATGTCCGAGTTCTTTGCAGAATTATCTAACCATTTTACTGGCAGCAGATGTTCCGGATTCGTCTGGCTGAATATTATCAGCAGCGTTGTCATCAGGTGGGTCAGGACCGTGGTCGAAAGAAGGACTGTAGCTGCAGCCTGGAGCACGTGTTGAGACATGGCTTATAAAGCTGTTGTGCGGGGGTGGGACTGGCTTGCAGCACTTCTTATGGCTGTAGTGAATGGGCGGGGACGGCAGAGATTATGTGCCGCTGCGCGCGCATCTCTCAGGGTGGAACAGCTGCACTTTAACTTTATTGTAGCCATCACGCATGTCACACCATTGAACATTTTGTTTATGATTGAAAAAAGACAATCAGCAGATCCCGATCGCACCACTTGAACAAAAATTGCATTTCATACATGTCGAGATGATCATTTTGTACGATTACTCCTGAGACATCACGGAGCTTCGTTTGTCTTTACAGCAGAATATGTAAATGCACTCATCCGGATTCTTATTAGAGTGATCACCCACACTCGGTACGGTAATTCGGTGTTACTCCGTCCCACTCGCGATGTACAAAGGCCTTTCTCCATAGTCATCCAGATCTTTCCACACACGTGTGTAGAATAAAGTCCAGTCCTTTTCAGGAAATACCAGACAGGGGTCTCTTTCCGGTGTAAATTCACCGGCGCTGTCAGCGGTGTAGAGTGTGACAACTCGAGACGGTTTATGGAATATGTAACCGAATAGACGTTTACTATTCAACCTAAATTCGTCTCTCATACTCCTTATTCTCGTGGAGAAAATTTGTCAAATAGACATGCCAACGCTCTTTTTTTCGGAGCCAGAGTCAGACTTTTCATCATCTCTTCATCCCATTCCATCTCGGGGTTTAGGTGAGTATGAACTAGCCATGTTTCACAACTCTTTTCTGTTCCACAGAACATCACGCTCACTATTTATACAAACATGAAATGGAATGCGGATACTGACACATCTGCTACACCCATTACCCACCCAAGACTTCAAATACAGCTGTCAAGTTTATAAACGACCCATCTACAATTTATACACCCAGAAGACAACCAAACTCCACAGGACAACATCGTTATCAAATATACCCTGTCAGTTATATTGCCTGAGGATATCTCCAGTGTCAAAGGTCAAGGGTGATTGAATGGTCAACGTGAAGGGAGGGGTAACATCATGGGTGGTCCCCAGGGACATAGGTCAAAAGGTCATCATCAATCATTTTGACATAGTAGCTCCTATTCTCTCTCGCGTAAATTGCTTGTTTCGGCCGCAAATTTTCAGTAATTTCGATCGGTGCATCAAATGATGTAGGCCTAAACTAAATTCATGTAGTTACAGTAAAAGAAAAAGAAATAACTAGACTTATGGGCTAGGCTACATTTGGAAAAGAACTTCAGACATTCCGGTAGCTGACCATTAGCAGAGCTGGCGATGGGGTAAATACGTTTGGGCAATATATATAATATAAAAAATAATAATCTCAGCAAAACCGAACATATTTATTTGTCTCGGCACACATCCGCTAACAGTAGCACAGCGCATCAAAGCTGCTGTTGTCTTGGCTACTTACAAACGGCGAGGGAAAACAGTGATGAATTTTTCCCCCTTTGTGGTAATTAGCACTATTTTCTATGATCTTCTGCTTGCATTTTTGGGCTTCAGTTGGATGCTTTATTTTCATCTTTAGTCAATGAGTTCAGTTCTAAAAAAAAAAAAAAAAAAAAAAAGGCTATAAAGTAGTCTAGCCTAAATAGGTGAATCTGCGATGGGGCCCATTATAGGGTGGGGGCCCCCACGCACCGCGGGGGCTGCGGGGGTGTCCCGTACGCCACTGCCTCCATACAAAAAATTTAGGCTCATCGCGACCGCTGCGCCGAGACGGTCGCGACAGAACACCTCTCGCCGTTTCGGCCGGGGTGGAGTCAAACTGTCTCAGTCTCTCTCTCTCATCTGCTCGTTATGGAAGCAGCAGCGGCGTGGGCGACATGATGAGCCTCTTTACAGATGTCACACAAGCAATGAAGCTCTTTGATGCCTTCTTGTGCTCAATTGAATGAGATTCGCCATGTGTTTTGAACACAATGAAGCGAGAATGGACGAGCGCAAGCTTCATTAGAGACGCGAGCCGTCTCTGTTTCTCTCAAAACTTCATCCAAAATCTAAATGTACATTTCTAATGCATTCTTGTGATCAAACCTTATCGAATCTTGTCGAATCGCTGAAATGTTTTATTTAAAATGGTTAAGAAACACATGTGAATGACGAAGATAGGGAGAACGCATTGCTCTGGGCAGTCGAGTTCAGAGACGGGCAATCGCGGCTCTTTATGTCATCAAAACAGCTTGCATTTAATAAATGTACTTCTTTAATGCGTTCTTGTGATAGAATCTTCTCGAATCGCTGGAATGTTTTATTAAAAATGCTAAAAAGAGGCGCTCAACTCACGGCTGCTTTGAGAGGCATGGCTCGGCTCGTGTGTGTGGTGTGTGTGTGTGTGTGTGTGTGTGTGTGTGTGTGTGTGTGACATCGTATCAGGCGATCCACCTGTTCAATAAACTGTTTAAAACATACAGTCACTCGATCAATACTGAGATTCTAGAAATGCAGAATGCATGAGCCAATTTAAGAGTCACAGCCGCTTTAAGAGGCGCTGCTCGGCTTGTGTGTGTGTGAGTGTGTGTGTGTTCACCAGACTGCTTAAAGTGAACAAAATCAGATTAATCTAATGGTTTTTTATTGAAAATCATGTGTCTGAATATGTCAATTATCAACATCCAATGTCAAACCAGCTCTGTGAGGGTCACATGATGAGCTGCACTTGACACGAAAACACTGATGAACAATGACAGACTAAACATTAAAAAGCACAGCTGTTTGATCCTCCATTTGAATCTGGAGCGTTTCTTCACAGCAGCTGCTCTGGTAACAGACCTGGAGAGTCGATCACCGAACTGATGGAGGCTTTAACACTCTGAGGTCTAAAAAGCGCCGGCGCGTTTTGCAGTGTTTTTTTCACATTGCAGCAAAACAGACTTCAAATACTCCGTCATTTGTCATAGAGACATAAGTAATATATCAATTGAAACTATAGAATGTCTTCTTTTATTTATATACACTCAAAGTAAAAACAAAATGTTGTGCTTTTTGTAAAATAAAGAACTAACATGATGCGTGATCTCTCCTCCCTCTGAACGAAATCCAATCTGAATTCTCAGAAAATGAACTAACTTAGTGAATACTAATCACAGAAAAATAAACTATGTCTAAAAAAACGTTAAGATGTAGGTTTAAATCATGTAAGTCAAATCGAAAACAAACTTCTGTGTTTATGTAATCTGTATGAAAGAGCCATGTCAGAAGACTGGATTCAGCATTATCCGCTAATGCGGCCACGCCACGGAGCCAGCGATATCAGACGCAAATTCAGAGGCAATACATGCATTCATCATCTCAACGTGTATTATTGTCTTGAAAAGTGTTTATCTGGATGTAAAAGTCATGGTTAGCGATCTTAGAAGACATACAGTTAGTTCCTGTTTACTTTTCTTATGGATGAATTTTAGATGAGTTTTTGTTTCTTTAGCGCCTCCGGCTGCAGTATGAATTGGAAAACTCCATTCATGGAATAGCCTCTTCTTCTTTTAGATGAATTTGTGGACTAAAAATGCACAGAGAGCCCTCGACTCAAGGATGAATTGAAAACACCAGCGCTCATAGTAATGACAGTGAATATTAAATAAAAATAACTCCTCTGTATAGAAAATTGATAAGCATATGAGAATCCAATATTTACAAATGTGCTGCTTTTAAAACTAAAAGCTATATTCAGACTCTTTGCATCACAGAAATACATTATATTTTAAAGTATAATAAAAACCCATTACTTTATATTGTAATAATATTTTTCTGTATTTCTATATCATAATGAGCTTGAGACATCACAGAAGTTTTTTTTCACAGCCCTGACTGAAATGCCTCATTAATATGCAAGTCATTTCAGCTCATTACTATCCAATTCTTTTGTCTTCTCAGGTGAGAATGGCCATTTTCAGTGGTGATTCACGCTCTCGCATACTGTGTTTCTGGCAAAAAGTGTCTTACAAAAACTAAATGAATATATTGTTTTATATGAAGGAGTAGGCAGCATAATTTACATAATTCTGAAGCAAAAATTCTAGTCTACAACCTCCTACCCAAAAGTCTTGTGAACACAGATTTACTATACTTTTTTGGCCTTATTTCAGTGACTTAAGTTTTTGTTTTTTTCAATAACCACGCATAAATGTTATTCCTTCAAAAACACAAAAGACATACATGTTCCTCAATATTATTGTAGCCTAGTTTGTGCTGATACAGTGTAATGACACTTTTTCCATTAAATGTTTATGAAGAACTGAAAAAAGCACAAATGTCAGAGCAGTCAAAACTTCTCCAGGCCCCAAAATCAGCCTCAGACTCCAGAGGGTTAAGATTCAAACTAGAGACCAGAAGATCCTAAATCAAGTTCAGATCTGACAAATCCTACATGAAACTCTCAGATTCTGGAATAGATCCGGACCAGAGCAAAGCATGCTGGGAACTGCCCAGTTTCAGTTCGTTCAACACCAATAATGATGAAGTCAACTTCAGTTTGACGTGTTTAAGTGGATTTACTCCATTAAATCAGGACAGAATGTGCAGTAATTGTGTGCTTTAACTCATTAATGAAGTTCATTTAACAAGCAGCAGAATCATGTTTACAGTGTAGATGAAAAGATGGACAGATTGATGATTCCTGATTGTGATGTGTTTTATCTCCATCAGATTCCCATCGGATCACTCTGGATCTGAACACAGTGAATAAACGCCAGAGTTTATACAGGGGTGGCCGTGGCCACCACTGGCCACCCCTTGGGGGCGCCCTGCCTCCTGCAGTGCAATTAAGAGAATTGAGATGGCTGGGCTTGATCGGTTTCCGGGCATAGGATGGAGGACGGAGGAGCGAGGACACGAGGGAGTGATATTGAGAAGCACCCCGAGAAGCACTCAATCTTCTAACTATGATCTAGCTACCGGATGTGCCACGTCAGTTTAGTGCAAGTCGTATCAAAGAGTATAGAACCCAAGAGGCGACACTTTGATACTTTTTTGCTAACAGCCACTAGATGGCGCTCCAGTAGCACGGCCGCCATTATGGGCTGAAAATACTAACTGGACCATAGAATCCTTCACATCTTACGCACCCTAAATTCACTCCACAAATTTCAAATTTCATGCCAAATCAGAAGCACAATAGAACAGTTTTTTAAATTAAGTCACAGTAAATTGTATGGCTCCTACAGTAAAGGTTGTATTTTTCTGATGCATGTCTTAATTTAATTTCACATGTTATATTCACCCTAAAGCTAATGCTAAAAATGCCAATGAGTGTTGTTCTCTGTGTTACAAAGACTTAAGTCTCGTAACACAGAGAACAAGTGTGTCTTGTTATGGGGTGATTTTAAAGACCCCCTGTCACAGATACCTTGAAACCAATCACAATAGCCGACAGGCTTTGCATATCATTAACTATGACTGCTCTGAAGCAGGAAAGTCTCGAGAGAAGCAGGTTATCCCGGTAAATTTTCTGTTGATATGAAAAATTGTGTAGATTGATCAATATAGCGAGTCTATTACGATGTTATGATGAACTATAAGCTTTTCTCCACTGACTTCTGAGTTGTTCAAAGTGTTTGTAAGGATACTGATTGTTAGAAGGCAGCTGTCTGACTGAGATGAAGAACGGGAACATGGTTTGTGTAACATTAGCAACACATTATTAGCTGTTTGATAACATAGTCAAGCAAAAGGCTAATCATACTAATTCATATTAATGAATGACAGAACCATCGCAAGCGCTGTGCCAAGTGTGCAAGCACATAGCGGCTTGTGTCAAAGTAAAGTGACAGCTGACTTGTAGTAAAGCCAATAAAGTTCATGTTTTTGTCCTTCGAAATACTTTAATACTATAAAACATAGCTAAAACAATATTGCTCTGAGCTTGTGCGTGTGACCGTGATTCATGAGCATATGTCAGTCAGTGTGGAATAGCACAAGTTCTGAGAGAGCTGCTCAGTCCATTATAAATTCTGATTCTGGCCACCTCTGGAATGGATCAAACCATAGATATTAGCCTACCTGATAAGTTCAAGTAATCACGCTGGAAATCCGCGCTCATTCAAGGATGTGCATTTATTTCATGTACGGAGAAGGCACAAACAACAAATTGCTCAACACTATAGCAAAACTAGACTCTCTGAGCTGGCATGAGCGAGTGGAGGCGGGGCCAATTTGCATATTCACTGATCCTTGTATGTTAAATGAGGCAAGGTTGTAGAGTTACATTCAAGCTATTT
This sequence comes from Culter alburnus, assembly GCA_028476615.1. NCBI lineage: Eukaryota > Metazoa > Chordata > Actinopteri > Cypriniformes > Xenocyprididae > Culter > Culter alburnus. The sequence continues at coordinate 6,577 of JAOTNS010001866.1, forward strand.
TAAGGAATGAAGATTTTTTTTTCACTTGAATTTTTTTAAAATATGTAATTTTGGTGATCAAAGATGAGTTTTAAGGAATAAAATAATTTACTACAGGGGGACTTTAATCACAGTAACTGCAATAAAACACTTTCACCAGTATATTACTTGTAACACTCGTGGAAATAAGACTCTTTACGGATCCATACGGGGAGTGTACAGATCTGTTGCTCTTCGGACCATATCATGGTGCTCCTGATCCCAACATATAAGACTGTGCTACGAAGGAAAGGCACAGAAACACGGAAGGTCCAAGTGTGGAATGACGATGGTATATTGGCTCTACAAGGATGCTTTGAGTGCACGGACTGGTCTGTCTTTCACCAATCGTCTGACAATAGTAATGAGCTGACTGATGTGCTGTGTAGTTAGATCTCATTTTGTGTTGAGAAAGCGACTGATACTAAGGTGGTCACCTGCCATTCAAATAATAAGCCCTGGTTTAATGCAGAATTGAAAAATCTTTTTAAGAAAGTGGTGATAAAGTTGCTTATTCTGCTATTAGGAAGGAAATAAGAGCAGCTATTGTGAAGGCAAAACTTAATTACAAAGATAAAATAGAATATAATTTTTGTTCAAATTCAGATCAAAGGGCGGTGTGGGATGAAATGAAATTAATGACAGGTTTGCAGGTATAACCCTTCCCAATGTGCAGTGAATAATCACAAGGGTGATCGCACATTTAAAGAGAATTTATTCTGTAAAGCAGAGATTAAAGGTTTTTATTATTATTATTATTATTATTATTAGAAGTTAAGACATAACATAGAACAATTACACTTTTAACATGACATCCAAAAAGATACTGCATTTAAAGAAATGGGTTTACATTGCACAAGGAAAAAATAAATACAATAAATAAAATAATAACCAAAAACTAAAAGAAATAAAGAGAAAAAAAAAAGAAAAAATACCAGTTCAAGTATATACCAGTTCAATTTTCAAGTAACTTCAATTCTTTGTGAATAAAAGTGTATCTCTACATTTTTGTTATCAATACCTGGATAGACTCAACATACATGTACAAATAAAAATCAATCATAAAGACCTTCAAACAGGGTTTAGAATTATTTCTTTTACTTTCATGAATATGAAATTAACCCAATAAAATCATAAGATTCATCATAAAATTAACAGATGGATTTTTTGATTCAAAATATAAGATAACATCTTTGGATGTTAATTCACAATTATAACCAGACTTCTGTAGAATGTGTATAGACAAATCTTCTAAAAAGATGTAGAATTCTTTCTGGCTGATTTGAACAAAATGAACATTTTTCATTAATATCCATAAATTTTGATAAAGTATAGTTACTAACATAAATATTATGAAGTACTTTCAGATGTATTTCCCAAAGGTTGTTAGATATACAAAACCGAAAGGGAAGCAGCCAAGCTTTTTTCCAAATAATTTCTGGAAAACAACTGTTCCAGAAAAAGTTCCCTCTAGGCTTAATAGATCTCTTTTCATAAAATATATTCCTAATAAATTTATTTGTGCATTTTTTACTGGTAATGTCCACCCCATTTAATGAAGAGCGGGTTCAATTCTACAAGCGTTAAGGGACAGCATATGGCTTCTCATTAACATCAATAAACCTTGGGGAATTGCATTTATACAGAATAATATTCTCTATTAATAGGAAATGTCCATTTTTTCATAAAATTTTCATAAGAAAGTAACTGAGCTGACTGATCAAAAAGGTCAGATACAAAATAAATTCCCTTATCCATCCACTTCTGTAAATACAGAGATTTCGGTTAACTGTAATAAGTATTATTCCACAAGATTGTTTTATGTGGAGAAAAGTTATGCACATAACATAACTTCCAGGCCTTGAGAGCTTGTTGATAGAAATTGGATAATGCCACAGGCAATTTGTTAGTAGAGTAATCACACATTAAGAGATTAAAGGTATTAGTTGCGGCGCAAACCATAACACACCGTCACTCACGAGGTAATCTCGCTTTCAAACTCACGCGAGAGAGCACAGTGTCATAACCACTCCGTGCAACATTGCCGCCACCTGCTGGCATTCTATGATAATAACATTTAAACACTATCTTACAGTAATACAAATCTAAAAAAGTCAATTCAGGATATTTTAAGATAATTTTGTACAATCCAAATAAGCTTTACAGATCTTTAGAAAGGGTTTTAACAATGTTTGTCATGTTATTCAATTATTGCACATGCACCTATAGGTCAATCAAGGTCAGTTACAATAACTCAGGACACTAAAGAGACCTTTCTACTGACTCAGAGAAACAGCAGAATAAAGATGCCCAGGGTCTCTGATCACCTGTGTGAATGTGCATTAGTCCTGCTGCAGGAGACAGAGGACTGCAGATGAGAAACAGAGCATAAAGTGCAATGTCGTAATGTAAGATGTCTGAGACAGTGCTACAGGGAGACAGAAGGACAGCTGATTGTCCTTCCAGTGCCAAACCACATGTGCCCATAATTCCCCCCAGATGTTTGAGAATGTGAAATGCCTTGATGGAAGAGTGGAGTAACATCTCACAGCAAGAGCTGCAAATCTGGTGCTGAGGATGAGATGCTCTAAAGCACCAGACTTTCAGATACTCTGTTGATCAAACGCCTGTGAAATTTGTTCAGTTTATGTCTCAGTTGTTGAATCTTTTTGTTTGTTCAAATATTTACATGTTAAGAAATTTGCTGGAAAAACAGTTATGTGAAAACTCAATGTGCACCAATATTGATTGAATAATAATCAAGAAATTAAGGTTGACATTGAATATTCACACCAGTCTATAGCTTATTTTTATTAGGACACAGATACATTTGTAGAGGTTTATTTCAGGTTGTCAACACTATGCAGTACTGTAGTCACAGAATGACAACGAAGGAAGCATGATCAAACTATTCAAAAACTTTCTAAATCCTCAAATAAATTAAAAAAAAAGCTAAACAGAAAACACATCAGTGTAAAACAAGGTTATTCACTATGCATTGTTTTGAACATGTGAACTGTTGACTAACATTGAATATTTTATTACCATTTCAAAAATAATCCATTAAACCGATGCGATTTGAGGAGCGTGTACTAATATTTTCAGTTCCACTGGCTTGCGCGTTCTCTCAAGGACACGCCCACAAGAGGAGGATATCATGAATATTCGCGGAAGCGCCACCCAGTGGAACAGAATATTTCAGGAACCGAATATATTGTAACACCAGTGCAGTTTCAACTTGTTTCAGCCCGTCACGAGATTTGAACCCTTTGCCGCGTGCGATCACAGCGGTGCGATCAGAGCGTTCAGTGCGTCACTGATCAATTCAAACGTGCTGCTGGCGTTGAGACGACGCGCTCAGTGCTGTTCATATCACAACTGTTCAGTGTTTTCAACCACATCGTGTTTACTTCAGGATTCAGACATTTAAAGAGCTTAAACCAATTACTATTACAGATTGTTAAATACAAACTCCGTACACTGCTGTCGAAGTGACAATAATAATCCTTTTAATTATAATTTGAAGTATTTTATTCATATCAGACACACAGTGTGTTGGAAAACGTTTACTGTTGTAACAATAATAACTTTTTAACAGCAAAAATGTGACAAGATTACTCATATTTTAATATCTCACCTGGTTATTTTTTAAAGGGTCACAGCAATAACTTCCATCATAAACTGTACACTTATGTGCTTTTTTATTTTATGTTGTCCCACAAATAAATTTACTCATTTCTATTAATGAAAATGACTTAATCACAAAATGTACTGCCTTTTCAGGTTAAGATCATAATGAATAAATAATTTTTTGTTGTCGAACATGCTTTTATTCTGTCTTGTTTGTACTGTAACCATAATAACAAATAAACCAAATCTATATAAAATGTAAGACTGCAGTTTTAAGATATATAAAAAACTGCTTAAATTTTCCATGTCCTTGAGAAAGATCATTTTGTTACACAAAAACATACAAATTAGTTTCTGTGGGATAAATCCTAATATCTGACATATAAAAGCAGTTAAACTTGCTAAAAGCTTGTATGTGTAGAACAGTAATGAAGAACAATCTCAAACGCTCATTATCAGTGCAGTTTTTTCACCAGAACTTGATAATATGCTTTGTCTCTCAATCTCAGTCATGAGTTTCTTTTAAGTAATAATTTGACAGACGGCATGCACACTGTTGAAAGAAACAGCATATGCTGGTTAAGGGAGGTTTTGAAGCTGGTTTGAGCTGGTCCTAAACTGGTTCTAAACTGTTCCTGGACCAGCATAGGTGTGAACAGCATAGGTTCACCTTCTAATTGTGTCTATAAATAAAGCCGTATAATTGAAATAATTCTCTTAGAATAAAAGGGTAGCCTTCTTTCCATAGTTATTTTGTTCCTCAAATCAAGCCTCAAAATTGCACACATTAGTATTTTCTATCAAACACTAAATTTTTTCAATGTTAATTATCACATTATTTTTTCTAATGAAAATGTCAAGACCACTGATTCATTGTTTACAGTGGGAGTCCAAAGTGATCTTCTCAGCCCTTTTTCTCACTCTGGAGGTGTGAAGATCTTGGCGGTAATAATATTCTCAGCTGTCCTGACTATCTGTTGTAGTTATAGGTGACAGTGGGGGAGTATTATTGACAGAATGAATACATTTTATTGAACAAACACTTATGATGTTTCTCTGTTTCTGTGCATCATAAGTGAGCTCTTAATGCATTATAGTCCTTCACGTCTATTGCGATCTCAGAATTCAGGCCAGTTGATAATACCCAGAATATCAAAATCAACTGAAGGCGGCAGATCCTTTTCCTATTTAGCACCTAAACTCTGGAACAATCTTCCTAGCATTGTTCGGGAAGCAGACACACTCTGTCAGTTTAAATCTAGACTAAAACATCTCTTTGCTCTTGCATACACATAACACATTATCAATACATTAACATTTTTCAAATCCGTTAAAGGATTGTTACGCTGCAATAATTAGGTCAGCCGGAACTGAGAACATTTCCTATAACACTAGATATACCTGTACATCAGAATAAGAATGGCATCTACGCTAATATCTGTCTCTCTGCTTATCCTGAGGTTTGCCGGGTGCTGGATCCAGGCCGTATCCAGATCAGATGGAGAACCTGTGTCTGGACCTGACTACAATGTAGCCCAGGAGACAATGGGCCTACAGATCCAGTTCTGGCTGCATCTATAATTCAGATTTTTAATCCCGTATCCGCTTACATATATTATATATAATCTATTTTTAATCTCTATAATAAATGTATAATTTAGATTTTGATCTCCATATCCATTTACATATATTATATATATTCCAAGGGGTTTTTTCCCTCCTAGGACTTTTTTCCCAGTGTTAGCACGCTGGGTTTTTTTCTCCTAGGGGTTTTTTTCCACCCTGGGAGTCAGCCGACATTGGCTTAATGTAGCACCATCTTGTATATGTTACATATTACCACGCTTGTTTGTACAGCTTATTTTTAACCACTTCCCTTTTTTCTGTGCTTCTAATATGTAAAGCTGCTTTGAAACAATTACCAATTGTAAAAGCGCTATATAAATAAATTTGACTTGACTTGACTTGACATCATAAAGTGTTTCATGATGTAGCGCCTCTGTAGTGTGCTTAACTATAATGCGAGGTGGCTATCCGGAGTTAAATATCCAATCAAATAAGTGAGGTTTCGCTAGTAAACTTATCAGTGTTTCACTTGTATGTGTGAGTCTAATTTAAAAAAAAAAAAAAAAACTTAGTAAATCAAATAACTTTCCCCTTTAAATCACTATTTAAGCAGTAATATTTACATTTTAACAGGAAATGAATTGTCTTGGACTTTCTTTTATCCTATAAACACTTTTACATTTAAACCAAAATTTTACTTTTTCTTAATTAACTTAAAATATCAAAAGAGTCAGTAACCACAATGTTTTTTTAAAAAGTATACCAGATTTACCACGAAAAGGAAGGTCAGAAATTAAATATGTCTGTCAAAATCACTTTTCAGATCACAAATGCATTCAAATTCACATTTAACACATAAGTGTTACAACTGCTGGTGTACCAAGCACAACGAAGACGAAGATGACGATTATAATAATACTTTAATTCCAAACAGTAAGGACAGCATACACACACGTAGACATAAACGAGAACGGACCAGGAGTGAAGGCGAACACAGGGTATATATACACATGTGACTAACAAGGGAACTAAACAAGGTGATGGGATAATTAACAAGACACAGGTGGATTAAATGAACTAATCAGACAGACTGGGGAAAAACTAGGTCACAGGACACAGTACATGTTACAATAAGGGCCCAAGAAAATAAAATAGCTGGCAAAAACCTAGCTTAATGTGAAATACCCTTCAACTGTTCAAATGATGCAGGCCTGAATGTAGCTCGGGTACGTTGTAGCCTTAAACCAAATGGCTGCTTCACCACACAGGCCAAACCAAAAAATGGTGGTCATTTGAACACAATCTAGCTAACATTTATCATGTATTCATTTATTACTCCTTACAGCTAAATGTTGCACGTATGTAACAAGCAAAGTTTTATCATAAAAACATGGTGCAAGAGATGTGCTGCACGGGGTGTAAATTCAGTCTCGGTGCTCTTTGGATATGAGGGAAAAAATACTTATAATAGTAGATAGTCCAAGGCACTCGATTCAAGCAAAAAGTGTTAAAAAGCCTTTATTTCATCTTGGCTGTTACTTAAAAACAGGTGATACAAACTGCACACCTACGTTTGCGGCTATTGCCTTCGTCAGGGTGTGAACAGCAAACACATTGAAAGTTCATCTTGAGCAGCAGTTAATTAGTCTAATAACAATCACCTGGTTATGCTACTTCAGGGAAACAGGAGTGAAAGAATTTTAAAGATTACATATCATTTTATACCAAACACTGTATGCACCATAATTGAAAAGAAAAAAGCAAAAAAAAACAAAAAAACATAAGTATCACAATACCAATAGTGTCACAAATTATATAACAATATAAATTTTTATTTCTAAAGTACAAAAATCATTCAAACATTTTATTACAAAAAAGGTACAAAGTCTAATTCCCCATTTAAACCTGGAAATTTAGTTGCTTTTAATGTATAAATCCAGAATGTCTCTCTTTGTAGAAGCTTATTAACTCTGTCACCTCCTCTTATTGACCTAGGAACATGTTCTATGCCGATTATCTTCAAAGTACTTGGGCTGCCATGATTTTTCTCCTTATAATGAAGAGCCATCGGATATAAAGGATTACAAACTCGAATGGCATTTTTATGTTCTGCTAATCTATCTTTAATTTCTGGTAGTCATCCCTATATAGAAGCAACCACATGGGCACTCTAATTGATACACCACAATGAAGTATTACAACAGATAAATGATTTTACTTTAATTCAAGACCTGAAGTTACATCTTTAAACATGTTCGTCTTAACCATATTGTTACAATGATTACAATTGCCACATCTGTGATTTCCTGCACTCGGACATAACCAAGAATTAGATTTCTTAGAGGGAAGGTGACTTCTCACCAATTTATCTCTAATCGTAGGTGCTTTTCGAAAGACAATGGAAGGAGACTTAGGCATAACTCCCTGAGATGAGGATCACTCATAACAATATCCCAATTACTTTTTATAATTTTCTTAATTCTATTCGCTTCTGTACTATACTGTGTAACAAAATAAACAGAATTATCAGGATCTTGTGGTCTATGTTTTTGTTCTAGCAACTCATCTCTATTAATATTTTTTGCTTTAACAAAAGCTTTTTTAATCACACTGTTTTTATACCCTCGTTCCTGAAATCTTTGAGTCATTTCTTGAGCCCTAAAAGTGAAATCATCTTCCCTGTCACAAATTCTTTTTAATCTCTGAAAACGTCCAAAGGGTATATTATCGGTCAACCAAGAGGGGTGAAAGCTATCTGCTCTTAGAATAGTATTTCTATCAGTTTCTTTACTAAAAATAGTAGTATGTAGTGCACCATTACTTTCTTTAAAAATTTTTAAATCCAAGAAATTTCTCTCAGTATATGAAAAATCAAGACTCAATTTCAAATTCACATTAGTATTATTTAAATATGAATGAAACGCTAATAGATCTGCCTCTGGACCAGTCCATATAAGAAAAATATCATCTATATATCTCCCCCACGACATCACATACTTTAAATATGGATTAGAATCAGAAAATACACTTTGCTTTTCCCAAAATCCTAAAAACAAATTTGCATAATTTGGGGCAAAACAAGCACCCATAGCTGTACCTTTAATTTGCTTATAGAATTCATCTTGAAACAGAAAGAAATTATTTTTTAGTGTCCATTCAGCTAATTGCACAATGAAACATGCTGGTGGTCTTTCAGTAGATGATCTCATATCCAAATAAAATGCTAATGCTTCCAACCCTTCTTTGTGGTCTATATTTGTATATAACGATTCAACATCCATGGTTACCAATATAGATGATTCTGTAGTTTTCAGTTCCTTAATAATATTCAATACATGGGTTGTATCTTTAATAAATGAGGGAAGTTCATTAACCAATGGTTTAATGAAATAATCCACAAATTTTGAAGCCGGCTCTGTAACAGACCCATTACCACTAATTATAGGTCTCCCTGGTGGATTTTCAAGATTTTTAAGTACTTTTGGAAGCATATAAAAGGTAGGAATCTTAGGATCTTTACAAAAGAGAAAATCACATTCATTATTTGAAATCCATCCCTCATTTTTGGCATGTATTAAAATATCTATCAGTTCATTTTTCACACTCTCTATTGGATTGGATTTCAAACGCCGATAGTACTCACTGTTCTGTAGTTGTCGCAAGGCTGTATTTTCTGATTCTAATCCATATTTAAAGTATGTGATGTGGGGGAGATATATAGATGATATTTTTCTTATATGGACTGGTCCAGAGGCAGATCTATTAGCGTTTCATTCATATTTAAATAATACTAATGTGAATTTGAAATTGAGTCTTGATTTTTCATATACTGAGATAAATTTCTTGGATTTAAAAATTTTTAAAGAAAGTAATGGTGCATTACATACTACAATTTTTAGGAAAGAAACGGATAGAAATACTATTTTAAGAGCAGATAGCTTTCACCCCTCTTGGTTGACCGATAATATACCCTTTGGACAGCTTCAGAGATTAAAAAGAATTTGTGATAGGGAAGAGGATTTCACTTTTAGGGTGCAAGAAATGACTCAAAGATTTCAGGAACGAGGGTATAAAAACAGTGTGATTAAAAAAGCTTTTGTTAAAGCAAAAAATATTAATAGAGATGAGTTACTAGAACAAAAACATAGACCACAAGATCCTGATAATTCTGTTTATTTTGTTACACAGTATAGTACAGAAGCGAATAGAATTAAGAAAATTATAAAAAGTAATTGGGATATTGTTATGAGTGATCCTCATCTCAGGGAAGTTATGCCTAAGTCTCCTTCCATTGTCTTTCGAAAAGCACCTACGATTAGAGATAAATTGGTGAGAAGTCACCTTCCCTCTAAGAATCTAATTCTTGGTTATGTCCGAGTGCAGGAAATCACAGATGTGGCAATTGTAATCATTGTAACAATATGGTTAAGACGAACATGTTTAAAGATGTAACTTCAGGTCTTGAATTTAAAGTAAAATCATTTATCTGTTGTAATACTTCATTTGTGGTGTATCGATTAGAGTGCCCATGTGGTTGCTTCTATATAGGGATGACTACCAGGAAATTAAAGATTAGATTAGCAGAACATAAAAATGCCATTCGAGTTTGTAATCCTTTATATCCGATGGCTCTTCATTATAAGGAGAAAAATCATGGCAGCCCAAGTACTTTGAAGATAATCGGCATAGAACATGTTCCTAGGTCAATAAGAGGAGGTGATAGAGTTAATAAGCTTCTACAAAGAGAGACATTCTGGATTTATACATTAAAAGCAACTAAATTTCCAGGTTTAAATGGGGAATTAGACTTTGTACCTTTTTTGTAATAAAATGTATGAATGATTTTTGTACTTTAGAAATAAAAATTTATATTGTTATTTAATTTGTGACACTATTGGTATTGTGATACTTATGTTTTTTTTTTTTTTTCTTTTCAATTATGGTGTATATAGTGTTTGGTATAAAATGATATGTAATCTTTAAAATTCTTTCACTCCTGTTTCCCTGAAGTAGCATAACCAGGTGATTGTTATTAGACTAATTAACTGCTGCTTAAGATGAACTTTCAATGTGTTTGCTGTTCACACCCTGACGAAGGCAATAGCCGCAACACGTAGATGTGCAGTTTGTATCACCTGTTTTTAAGTAACAGCCAAGATGAAATAAAGGCTTTTTAACACTTTTTGCTTGAATCGAGTGCCTTGGACTATCTACTATTAAAAGTTTTATCATAATTTGAATCATAATGTACTCGCAAGTAATGGGCTCTAAGCAATGAGAATTCTAATGTATTTCCGCTCAGCGCGCTTCCGGTTTGTTTGGTAACCAAGAGAAACCATCAGCTGTGTGGGAGACACGCCCCCTCACTAAAACAACAAAGAAAATGTTAGATAAAATAATTTGTAGATCAAGTATTTCGAGAAGATCTTTTCAGGTTGAGCGATCTGGGACAGAAAAACAAGTATACCTGGGTACCAATGACTAGACAGACACATAAAGTGCAGTTCAATCATGGCACACGGTTTATTGTCCAGGGGTACATTATCATTATATAAGACGAATATAAGAAGTGAAACTAACAGTTCAGTAACTGAAGTACATAAAATGACTATAAGTTCACTTATAACTATGACGTGAAGGCTGCATCCTTTTAGGGTGTACAGAGAAAGATCACATGATGAAAAGAGACAGGGTACAAGATGTTTCTAGAATCTCACAGAAAACTACGTAGTTTTTAGGGCTGCACGATATATCGCATGCGATTGTCGCGCATTTCGTCAGTAAAGGCGGTTCCCTGATTACCGCTAAATCGCCATCACCTGCTTTAAAATGGAGCGGCATTTAATAGACAGAGCCGTAGATCACTGAAAAGCTACGCAATATCGCGTTCATATCGCAGATGAATCGCCTTCGATAATGAACGCAATATTGCGTGGCTTGTCAGTGAACTACGGCTCTGTCTATTAAATGCCGCTCCATTTGAAAGCAGGTGATGGCGATTTAGCGGTAATCAGGGAACCGGCTTTACTGACGAAATGCGCGTGACAATCGCATGCGATATATCGTGCAGCCCTAGTAGTTTTATACAGTTTTAAAGTTTTATACGAGTTTATATCTTCTCCATAGCCATGGAAAAGACAGTTTTCCAACGCCAAAAGCAAATGAAGGCAGCGTTGGCGCTCTGTAGTGTCCCGCTGTGCTTTATGTCTTCTTCACGCTACAACTCCTGCGCTAGTTTTCATTCCTTTCCAGTGAAGGAAGAGATCAGGAAAAAATGGATTTTAAACATAAGAAGGATCAACTTCCAAATCGTGAAACACACATAGGTATGCAGTGTACATTTCAAATCAGATGATTTTGTGGAAGGAACAAGTAGGAGGCATCTGAAAAAAGATGCTGTCCCTTCAGTATTTGAGTGGAACCGTGAAAGCCAAATGCAGCCGCCGAGGTTAAGTGTTTGGGAATGACGAGATCGACCACCGCTACCGGACTCGGATATGGAGGAAAACGAAATGGAAATTGATCGTGGACATGATTATTGTTCAGTTCCGGAACCTGCAGCTCTGGACTTATCACTATGTGAAAATGAGGAGTTGAAGAGAGAGATAGAAGATCTGCGGAAACAGCTGGAGCAGGCCAAGGTGAATAGCCGCTTTGGCCTCCAGAGATTTGCGGGCTCTAATGAGGATATTCGCTTTTACACAAGGTAAAACCATTTTGTGATTATTATTTGCTATGTAAGCCATTAGGACAATGGTAAAGTGTTTTTTAGTTATTGTTGTTTAGTTTAGCTCCATACCTCTCATATTTCTGAATACCTGCCAGAGGAATTTGAGAATTTCCGAGACACCCAAGTTATCCTGGACTGTACCGAGCTCCGCTGCCAAACGCCTTCGTCTCTGTTATTACAGAGTGAGGTCTTTTCCAGATACAAATCTCACTGCACCTTCAAGACTTTGATAGGAATGGCACCTCATGGTGCAGTAACTTTTGTCTCTGGACTGTATGCGGGTCAATCAGTGACCGGGAGCTGTTCAAGCAATCAGGGGTCATTGACGTCCTCACTCCTGACATGGCCATAATGGTGGACAAGGGCTTCTTAATTGACAACCTGGTACCATGCAAAATTCACAAGCCTGCTTTTGTGACCAAGGGCACACAAATGTCTGCCGGAGAGGTGAGACACACTCAGTCTGTGGCCAGGCTCAGGGTGCATGTTGAACGCCTGATCCGGCGGGTGAAGGAACACAAGTTGTTTGACGCAGTCATCCCCTTGTCCATTTCTGGTAACATTAATCAACTGTTTGCAGTGTCATGTCTTCTCATTAACTATCAGAATGGACCACTTGTCAAGGCATGGGCCCAGTGAGTCTACACAGTGTCATTCTTGTCTGTGTCTTTATTATTTGGCACATTGAAATGTTGTAAATATAGTCTGGAAACTGTCAAATTTTCTTACTATGATTGCCTAATAGATTTTGTCTCATCTGGGATGTTTTTTGACTTGCCACATATAATTCTGTGAACTGTCAGAATGGAGCACTTGTCGAGGCATGGTTTGAAATATTGTAAATATTTTCTGCAAACTGTCTAATTTTCTTACTAATTTTATTGCTTGCCTTTTGACTCACCACATATAGTTTGTACCAACACTCTTTCATTACTGATACCTGATAATTAACATCTTGACCAGTTGGTTCATTAAAAAAAGAATTTTACAATCCAAATTTTGACCTCCTTTCTTTGTTAGAGCAGCCATAGTTAAACCTGCAAATGCAACACAGTTCTAATTCTGTCAATCTTCTGGCACCTGCTCAAACCTTTATTTACATCAATGGTGAAAGACAAGACTAAGATACAGTATTTTCAAGTGTCTTTTCTATTTATTTGAATGTTGAGTCATAAGTTATATTTATATTTATATTTAAGTTATATTGTTTTCCTTAGGACATTTTTTTTTTTTTCGGGCATTTTTGGGGCCCTTAACGTGCTCAAACTCTTGAAACTTTGTACACACATCGGAATCGTCAGCCATCAGGGCCGGGCAGAAGCTGGTACCTGGGTGTGGCAGGTGGGCTCAACAGCGCCCCCTTGAATTGTGTCTAAAAACTTGCTCCATATATCAAACACGCTTGCACGTATTAGTATGAAACTCTGTACTCATATAGACCTCATCGGGCCTAATAACTTTCATGCTCTAAGTTATAGGTCACCTCAACAGGAAGTCAGCTATTATAAGTTGTTTGGAAAATGCATGCTCTGGAATTTGATATACTCCTCCTAGACGATTAATCCGATCACCACCAAACTCAGTCAGCATGAAGTCAAGACATTGAGGATGCTAAATTGTGAGCGGATTTTTGATATCTCAAAAGGTTTGGCCATAGCGAGGCAACGAATTTATGGTGAGAAAAGGGAAACAGGAAATGTGTTATAACGTCAGCATACAGTGCCGGCCCTAGCCTCTTTGGCGCCCTAGGCAAGATTTTTTTTGGCGCCCCCTTATATTGCGATTCTAGAAAATTATTTATAGGGTGGCAAAGGGGTGGCATGAGGTCTATGAGGGGTGGCAACACCAAAGCAAGCGCCCATGCATAGTTTTTGGAGATTTATAGCCTTACATACACAATTGTGTTCACAAACATTGCATTACCAGAAAGTATCTATATACTGTTTAAAATTAATAAATAACAAAATTTCAATATCCATCATGGCACCAAGTAAATGCACTATATGAAAAACTTCTAAATGAGTCTGAGCTTGTATAACTAAAGGAGATGAGCAGTTTTATTAATATTACACAGGCTACTTAGATGGCATAAATCACATGTTTTAGTGCAAGTTAAAGAGCAACAAAACAATTTTTGAGTTTCTGTTATTAACAGAGGTGGGAATGTCTGTGTGTGTTCACCCAGAACACCCTATCAACCACATACTCTAGCAACACCCCAGCAACTGCATAGCAAGAGCCTAGCAACCACCCAAATCTCCTAGCAACCACCTAGCAACACTTTAGCAATCACCCAGAACATCTATATTCTGGCCTAACTGACCAAACTATTTGTTTTTTAAACAAGACTTGAAGTTGGGTTTATGACAAGCCAACATAAATTTGTCCTTCAAACATTTCAGTCTCTATTGTTTTTCTTGATTGCTAATGCACAATTCAAGAAACAATTCAACATTTTCTCACAACTAAACACAATATCAAAACTATACACCAACTTGCACAAACCCCAAACGTCCAGGTCAAAATAAAATGTTCTAGTCAAAAACTTATTCTTGTCTGACAAAACCAAACTTTGGCATCAGATGACACACAAAACATAACAAATACACAGACTACTGCACTGTCCAGTGAACACTAGTGAGATCAATTCATATAACACGGTAACAAAAATACCTCTATTTAATTTTACTATTATAAATTGATTTTGCATTAAATGAAAAGCATGAGAAAAATAAGTATGAACTTGGTATGCACCACAATACAGTATACTGTCAATTACAGTAAAAGTAAATTCAGCATCCTCTGCACATTTGGATAAATTTCATTACAGTACAGTACTATAGCAGTGTATTGGTCTTCTGAAACAAGGCTATATCCCTAGGCAATCATTTCTCAGCGCTGCAAAATACAGCATACATATAACAAATGGCTACAGAGAAAGTTGACAATCACAACATTGAGGGTGTAACTTACCACGTGAAATTTCCCTCATCTAAAGTAACCTACTGGTACTGTGTAAGTTTAAAGATGCCCTAGAATCAGAATTTGAATTTACCTCGGCATAGTTGAATAACAAGAGTTCAGTACATGGAAAGACATACAGTGAGTTTCAAACCCCATTGTTTCTCCTTCTTATATAAATCTCATTTGTTTAAAAGACTTTCGGAAAACACTCGGATCTCAACATAACACCGACTGTTACGTAACAGGCGGGATCATTAATATGTATGACCCCAATATTTGCATAATGCCAGCCCAATCGACGCATTAGACAAGGAAAGGCAGTATTAATGGCTGGATCTGTGCACAGACTAGGTAAGCAAGCAAGAACAACAGCGAAAAATGGCAGATGGAGCAATAATAACTGACATGATCCATGATATCATGATATTTTTAGTGATATTTGTAAATTGTCTTTCTAAATGTTTCATTAGCATGTTGCTAATGTACTGTTAAATGTGGTAAAGTTACCATCGTTTCTTACTGTATTCACGGAGACAAGAGCCGTTGCTATTTTCATTTTTAAACACTTGCAGTCTGTATAATTCATAAACACAACTTCATTCTTTATAAATCTCTCCAACAGTGTGTAATGTTAGCTTTAGCCACAGAGCATAGCTTCAAACTCATTCAGAATCAAATAAACATCAAAATAAATACTTTACTCACATAATTCGAAGCATGCATACAGCATGCATGACGAACATCTTGTAAAGATCCATTTGAGGGTTATATTAGCTGTGTGAACTTTGTTTATGCGATGTATATATAGTCCAGAGCTTGTGGGGCAGAGGGAACGCATCTCTTAAAGGGGCCGTGCTGAAAAAATCAGTGCATAGTTAATTATGCCCCAAAATAGGCAGCTAAAAAAAATAATTAAAAAAAATCTATGGGGTATTTTGAGCTGAAACTTCACAGACACATTCAGGGGACACCTTAGACTTATATTACATCTTGTAAAAAAACAATCTAGGGCACCTTTAAAACACCTGTAAATTATTCATTCAGCTCTCTCAGATTTTGACTGGAGTGTCATCAGTTTTGCTACCTAATGTTGTCAATGTTAAACGTTTTGAGAAATGTGTCTTTGTTTTGAGAACTGAACGAATGGTTTGGGAAACTGGGCCAACTGAATCACTTATAATGTGTTAGCAATCGAGAAAAGCTAAAATACGTTTAGATTCTTACCCTAACTCTGCTATTAGTTTCTGTGATCGGGATCTCCGTATTGATTTCATGTTATTGGCTCGTCGGATGACAAAAATACCTTTATCCATGATGAAAGTGGAGCGGGCGGTCGCTGAATCAGCTCGCCAAAAATTGCGAAAATTAATCTGACATAGGCTATTCGGATGGAACTACATTTCTCACAGGACTTCTGAATTAGCCGGGAAGCAGTAATTTTCCGATTCACGTACAAATATGGGAAAAAATCGTAAGTGAACTTGGCTTTGCTGTGTTTTTGACTCTCAAAGAACCGGTTCATAAGAGTCATTTGTTAATGAAGCACAAACTGGGCGCGCTGCGTGCAACCATCATGCACAGTTTATTGAAAGACGTGTTTTCTTGCCATTACTTTGCGTTACGCATTTTTTTAGGTCATCATATTGAAGCGCCGCTCCTGAAAAGCAGTACTTGAAACACTGCTTACATGTTTTATTCTGTGATAATTTTTGGGGTGGCAAAGCCCGGTAGATCCGCCCCTGTCCACGCATCCGGCCTCTTTGGCGCCCCCTAGCAAGATTGCGCCCTTAGCATTTGCCTATACTGCCTATATAACGGGCCGGCTCTGTCAGCATACATTGATTGCCTTTTATGAAACTTCACATGTGTGTTTGTTATAGGATACTGATCACATGGATGTGACTATTGTGAGTCAAAATTATAGCGCCACCAATTGGCAGCAAGAAGAATTTTCAAAATGGTTTGAGATCATCCTCTTTTTTTTAATCGTTTTGTTTCAAACTTCATCAGTGTAATGTCAATACACAGCAGATATAGACTGTGAAAAGAATTGTGATATCTCAAACACTGTTGCCATGGCAACACATCAAACTTTAATTTTCATTTTGGAAGCTTTTGAGATGCTTAGCATGCTTCAAATTGCATAAAACACGATATAAACATCAGAGATGTCAACCAGTAGACATGGACAAAACCGTAGAAACAGGTGGGGAGGAGGGCCTCTATAGTGCCATCTTTTGACAAAAGTGGTTAGTTTAAACTGCAGTCACCAAACTCGGTATACCTATTGTTCTCATTAAGCTGGACAACTTTCTAATTTACAGTCATTAGCTCCGACCAACAGGAAGTCAGATATTTTGGTTTGAATGTGGATTTTTCACACACACACACACACACACACACACACACATAGACGTAGACTCTCTCTCTGTACAACCCCGCTCCCTCCTCCTCTCCCCCTCCCTCCTTCAGTCTCTGTGTGTGTGTGTGTGTGTGAGAGAGAGAATGAGTGAGTGAGTGAGTGAGTGAGAGAGAGAGAGAGAGAGAGAGAGAGAGAGAGTTTTACACCCTTGATCAGTTATTTAACCCTTTTATTGCAGACTCACTGTGAGTTTAATCCCAACCCTTATCAAACACACCTCAAGCCAATGTATTTGTAGGCCACTGACAACATAGTATTATATTATTAGTTTGATAATTAGGTTCATTAAAATATAAAAACACACTGCAAATGATAACTTCACACTCATTTGAAACTGAACTATGACACTATATCACTATTAGTACAGAACTAGTTTTCTAAATGTCGTTCAAGTTATAATTATTATTTTTACAATTAAAATTCTTTTTAAATTTATTATTTATTGATATAATTCAAATTTATTCAAATAAAATCTTTAAGTAAATTTCACATGATTATAAAAGTGGCTGTTTAAAATAAACTTGTAAGTGAGCAGAAAAATCTACCTTACTATTACCTGAGACTGACATTAAAATTATCTTTGCAGGTTCTGTGATTTGGCTTTAATTATTAATTTTATTTTTTATCTTATACTAGACATATTGAAATTAAATGAAAGCATGCTTTTGGTGCATAAGATTGGTGCACAAACAACAGCTCAGGGAGGTCAAAAAACACATGAAGAGAAATGTTAGGATTATACAACATCAGCAATCACAGACATTCACATTAAGGCTGGATCAGATTTCTCAGAGCACTGGAGTTTGCACAAATAATATTATATAATTTGCTCTAGAATTTTTATATAGGTTGTCTGAGAAAAAACACAGACATGTCAGATTAAGATGACATTCTGCACTCATTTGAAATTGACTTATGACATTCTATGACATGAAAGTCATCTCAATTTAAACGATCTCATGGATGTGGCTGTTGTGGTTTGTGATCATAGAAGCATCAGCTGCTCCAGTAAATGTGGTGTGAATTTGACATAGTCCTTTTATGTTTAACCATTTTAAATGGCCATTGCCTGTGGTGCACAGTTGACCTGAATCCACCGGGGTGGCGGTGCCTCCGGGCTTTGGCCCGTCATCGCTGCTTGCAGCTATATTTATGAATTACATTTATTATGATAGTTACCTACAACATTCCTTCGCAATTATTAAAGCAAGCAAATAAATAACTAAATACATAAATAAAATAAATAAATAATACATAAATAAATATGTACACAAAATCCCTTTCAGAGTCCACCAACAGTAACTTGATGGTCCATGGGCACTTTGGGAAAAGCTGTACTATTGTATGACAGTCTACATAAACAGTTATGTAACAGTATAAAAATATCTGTGAAAAACAGCAGTATATAGTGTAACAGTAAAACAATAACAGTATGTGTACTGTATACTAAGTAACAATATCCATTTTGTATAGACTTACAAACATGAACAACAAATCAGTTTGAGTATAGACTCGCAAAAATGAACAATAGATCAGTTCAGATACTGTACTGATTAATGAACTGATTGAAACTGATTAAACATATTGAAAGATACTATGCCCAAGGCCATTTGAGTGACTTACTGCAAACACTTCTGTATGTAGTGGTAAAAGAAAAAATGATCTGCTCTGTCTCTGATGGTGTGCATTACATCAAGATCTTTATAAATTCACTCGACTAACATGTCTTCCTGAGCACAAACAACAAAATCACACCACTCTAGCCCTGTCAAGAGCATCTGACCTTGAACTTGCCAGTAGTACTTGTGCTGCCTCCTGAGTTTCAAAGAACCACCGGACATTTTTAGATAGGGGCAGTCCACATAGCTCTGGATATTGGGGCATTTGACCTCAAGGAGACCAAATGGTGGGTTCTCAGAGGGATCAAAGGTAAATCCATCAGGAGAGCTACCTAGCCATGGAGTATCAGGATGTACGATGAACCCGCAGGGTGAGCAGTTCACGTTTTTAAGAGTGCAATACTCTTTAACAGCGAGTGGCTCCATATCAATACCTCTCCTCATGTCCATCGTCTGTCGAGTCCCCCTGAGAATTCTCTCAGCCAGATTCTCTGCAGATGTGTGTCCAACATGGCATACCTCGTGGAAGCGAGTAGATGTCACTCTCATCTTTCTCAAACGATGCCACTCCTGGCATGAACTCTGCCCTTGTGTTGCAGCTTCTATCCTGTGGGCCATGTTGAATGACACCTGTGTGCTTTAACACCATCTAGGGAGAAATAGAAGCTTAGATGAGATATTGCTTGACAGATAAAGCATTCATAAGAAAAATAATGCTGTATTCTGAGGCTCACAGACAAAATTTGTAACAATTTCTAAACAATTTGCTTGGATAATGTTACTTTTATTAAGCTGACAGGCAATTTATTAGCTTGCCTAACCATTACCCTAACAATAACCCGAGTGTAAAAGAGAGCCATGTTTGCCGGTTGTCGGTCTGTCTGACGGTCAAGTGAGTTAGAATTTCGCTTTCAGTGTAACCGGAAGTGTGTCAGCCGGTATAAGCCAATCCGGAACTTTGACGTGCATTGAGCGCATTATGAGTTGATCAGTGATGATCAGTGCAGATAGAATGGCTGTCAGTAATCTAGATAAAGCTGAACTTCTAGTACAAACATTTAAGAAAGTTCATAGTTCAGATAATCTTTCAGTAGAAGCCAGGCAGTGTCGGAGTAGCACATTAATGGATTACCCTAATTTATTAAAGAAAGATGAGATGTCAGATAGTTTACTTAACCTGCCTCTAAACATGTTTGATTTAAGAAGAGCAATCAGAAATGCTACTCCTGGAAGAGATGGAGTATGTTATAAAATGTTGGCATACAAGACAGATAACACACTGGAAATAGTTCTAAAATTATTTAATCTAATTTGGCATACTGGTCGACTCCCTACAGTTTGGAAACAAGCAACAATAGTACTTATTCTTAAACCTGGGAAAAACCAATCAGATCCTACTAGTTACAGGCCTATTGCCTTAACATCCCATCTATGTAAAGTAATGGAAAGAATAATCAAGAAAGAATAACATACTTCCTAGAGAGTAATATCTCTTGTCTCCTTATCAAAGTGGTTTCCGAAGGGTCGGAATACAATGGACTATATTATGTCTAGAGTCAGACATCAGAAAAGCACAGATCAACAAAAATAGTAGTAGTTGTCTTTTTTGATGTGGAAAAAGCATATGATATGCTCTGGAAAGAAGGATTATTAATAAAGTAAAGTCTTTGGGAATTGGAGGTAATATAATTGGATTCAAGACTTTTTATTAGACAGGAAAATACAAGTGAAAGTAGGTGAAGAATACTCCAGGGTGTATACAGTGGAGAATGGAACACCACAAGGTAGTGAATGTAGTCCGTTATTATTTAATATATATTGATTAATGACATTTCCTCTCAAGTTGAACATAATTGGAAAATCTTTATATGCAGATGATGGGGCTTTGTGGGTTAGAGGTCGTAATATATCATATATTAATAAAAAAATGCAAGGTGCAATAGTTGAAGTTGAAAAGTGGGCTAATAATGGGGTTTTAAATCATCTGTATCAAAACCACTGGTCATTTGTTTTTCAAGGCAGCATAAAGTCACACCCTCTCTTTAAATTGTGTGGGAATCCTCTGGAACAAGTAAAATCCATAAGGATTAAACATCCAAGGTAAAAAAAATGCATATAAATGTTTGTGTGTGTGTGTGTGTATGTGTGCGTGTGTCTGAAAAGTCTTTAAAGTCCAGCGCGTAAAAAGTTTATTTAGGAGCAGTCTCACCGGGGAAATAGCCAGTCCGAGAGCAGGATCCTACAGGTACAGTCCAACTGTTTAAAGTCCTCTGGGGCGAGTAATCCATGGGGAAAAAAAACAATATACTCCACAAGAGATGGCGAAAAATCAGCACAGCAAAAAACAGTCAGAAAAACGAAGCAGGAAAAAAGATTTGTATATATATATATATATATATATATATGAATGAAAAAGATGTGCTGCCAAAGGCCGGCGTGCCGGTTCCTTATATAGGAAAAAAAACACTGTAAACATCCTGCTGAGATGATCTAACGTCACGACGGAGCGCAAGGAAAATCTCGTGGGAGTGGAATCTCGCGGGAATATAAATCAGGGTCAAACACAGACAACACATAAGGGAGAAAATAGTATACAGGGGAAAGCTATTCACACATAATAGTCAATGTATTATTATTGGCAATTGATACTATAATTAGGCTTCCGCTTATGTGGCAACGCTACATAAATCCCTCCCTTCAGCCTGCGGCATCGGAGGAGAGCGTCCATACCAGTGCTTCAGGTTAACCACATTTAAATTTTCAGTTTTAAGTGGGTCTCCCCAACGAACTGTGTAATTTATTGGCCCTATTTTTTTTGATTATTTCAGCTGGTCCCTCCCACTTGGGCGCTAGCTTAGCAGAGTATTTGTTTGAGGCTGATGAAAGGGGATGTGTTCTAATCCAGACTAGATCTCCCAAGTTTAACCCTCAGGGGTCTGAGGATTTTTGGGGCCCTGGAGAAGTTTTGACATGCCCTGACATTTGTGCTTTTTTCAGTTGTTCATAAACATATTAATGGAAAAAGTGTCATTACACTGTATTCAGCACAAACTAGGCTACCATAATATGTGAGGAGCATGTATGTACATGTTTGTGTTTTTGAAGGAATACGTTTATGTGTGGTTATTGAAAAAACAAAAACTTAAGTCACTGAAATAAGCCAAAAATATATATTAAATCTTTGTTCACAAGACTTCTGGTATTTGAGGTTGTAGACTAGAGTTTTTGCTTCAAAATGAGGTAAAAATTATGCTGCCTGCTTGTTCATATAAAACAATAGAGAGATTTAAATTTTCTAAAACATCTTTGGTCAAGAAACACAGTATGCGTGGAGGTGTGAATCATCATGAATAATGGGTCATTCTCACCTGAGAAGACAAAAGAATCACATAAAAGAGCTCTAATGACCTGCATAAATAATAGAGCTCTTTCAGACAGGTAGGCTGTGGAAAAAACCCTCTGCTGATCATGTCTCAAATCTCATCATGGTGTAAATCAAACATACAGAAAAAACAGCAATACTGTGAAATATTATTACAATTTAAAATAATGGTATTCTATTATATACTTTAAAATATAATGTATTTCTGTGATGCAAAGTGTCTGAACAATTATGTTACCTCTAAGGCATTTCATATAGGCTTTTAGCTTAAAAGCATGCACATTTGGAGAAATATTGATGGATTCTCATATGTTTGTCAATTTTCTATACAGAGGAGTAATATTTATTCAGAATTTATTTGTCATTACTATGAGTGCTGGATACTGTGTTTTGAATTCATACTTGCAGCCGGAGGGCGCTCTGTACACCTTTAGTCCACAATTGCCTGCTAAAGAAGAATAGGCAATCCAGGAAATAACCGAACTAACAGAGGCCAGAGATCGCTAACTATGGCTATTCAAAACACTTTTCAAGACAATAAATACACGATTGAGACGATGAATGCATGTATTGCCTCAGAATTTGCGTCTGAATAGCGCGCGCTCCGTGGGCGTGGCCGCATTAGCGGATAATGAGCTGAATCAAGGATTTCTGACATGGCTCTCTTTTCATACAGATTACATAAACACAGAATATTTGTTTTCAATTTGACTTACACGATTTAAAACCTGACATTTCAATGTTTTTTTAGACATACAATACAGTCCAAAAGTTTGGAACCACTAAGATTTTTAATGTTTTTAAAAGAAGTTTCGTCTGCTCACCAAGGCTACATTTATTTAATTAAAAATACAGTAAAAAACAGTAATATTTGTGAAATATTATTACAATTTAAAATAACTGTGTACTATTTAAATATATTTGACAAAGTAATTTATTCCTGTGATGCAAAGCTGAATTTTCAGCATCGTTACTCCAGTCTTCAGTGTCACATGATCCTTCAGAAATATTTCTAATATTCTAATATTCTAATATGCCGTTTGTGACAATTTTCAATCTGGTTTCCGACCGCATCACAGCACAGAGACAGCGCTCATGAAGATAATAAATGATATTCGCCTAAACACAGATACAGGTAAATTATCAGTGCTGGTTCTACTCGACCTCAGTGCTGCGTTTGACACTGTCGATCACAACATTCTTCTTGACAGGCTGGAAACCTGGGTTGGGCTTTCTGGGATGGTCCTTAAATGGTTCAGGTCATACTTAGAAGGGAGAGGTTATTATGTGAGTATCGGTGACCATAAGTCAGAGTGGACATCCATGACATGCAGAGTCCCTCAAGGTTCAATACTTGCACCCCTCCTGTTCAACCTATATATGCTGCCACTGAGCCAAATAATGAGAAAGAACCAAATTCCATTCCATTTTTATTCTTATGTATTTGTTTTCTTTTCACATAAAGCACTTTGAATTACCATTGTGTATGAAATGTGCTATATAAATAAACTTGCCTTGCCTCTGTGGTATAACCAATAAATCACCAAGACCATTCAAACATTTTCATGACATTTAATTCATAAAGAGACTTTGATTCCCGAACATCTCGGTTACAAAGGTAACCCTTGTTCCCTGAAGGAGGGAATGGAGACGTACGTCGGACAGACCGACGAATAGGAATCTCGCTAGAGAGGCCAATCTACTTCGAGTTTAACTACAACGAGCCAATGCACATTGGCATGCAATCATATGCATCAGCTGCTCACCTCGCAGCGCAGGTATATAATGAGCAGCAGGTGCGTTGCATCTTCAGGTTTTCGCTGAGGAGCCGAACCGGAAAGGCGGCAGCATCAGCGGGGTACAGTGACTGTGGCAACGGGACGTACGTCTCCATTCCCTCCTTCAGGGAACGAGGGTTACCTTTGTAACCGAGACGTTCCCATTCAGTCGGTCACGTTCGACGTACGCCGGACAGACCGACGAATAGGAATCCCTACCAAAGCGCTGCAGTGCTCTCCAGTTTCCAAAAAAGCTGACTCGTTGTTGCCACACACTCGCTCGTAGACACCATGTAGGTTCGGCTCCGAAGCGAAAAGCTGAAGATGCAACGCACCTGCTGCTCATTATATACCCGCGCTGCGAGGCGAGCAGCTGATGTATATGATTGCATGCCAATGTTATTGGCTCGTTGTAGTTACACTCGAAGTAGATTGGTCTCTCTAGCGAGATTCCTATTCGTCGGTCTGTCCGACGTACGTCGAACGTGACCGACTGAATGGGAACTATTTTGGCTATCTATCACTGTTACCCGGAAAAACTTTTACCCGGCGTGGGCCATTCCAGAAGCCAAAAACCCGGAAGTGTGAAACTGGCTAATTATTAAAGGCTGAAAGCACTGCCATCATATGTGGCTTTTTACATTCTGGCTACACTGGCTACACTTTTACAACTGGCTTCACTATTGATTATGTCTACACTGAATGAGTCTATTTCTGTTCTTCTCCATATTAGCTTAATAAGAACATTTAATTGAAAAGAGGGTTTCATTTTTCGATAACGCTTTAGATTACAGCCTGGAAAGTACTGCATAATTACAACGAATTTACAGTGTAACTTTCGATAAATATAGCGTACCTATAAAGTTAGTATGTGTAAGTATAGGGTAAAAATATGTAAAGTCTTGGGAATAAAGGGGTAACATCCAGAAAAATAACAACTTAATTATACTGTAAGTATTTTAGAACTAAGGGGTACTTATACTGTTATGATAGACAACAATCTTACATTTGGGAGCAATTTAGTGAGAAAGTGCACTGATTAAGTTGTTTCAAGGCAAGTAGAAAGAACTATTGCAATCTTTTTTAATACATGTGGAAATATGCTTTTGTTTCATGTAGTTACAGGGTAAATATGACATTGCGGGCCGTAAATTAAAGTGGTGCTTGTTACACTCTTATTTCATGTAGTTACAGGGTAAGTAATAAAAAAAAAACACAAACAATCTGATATCACTTACTCTGAAACCTTTATTTGAAAAACAACTTTATTAAAAACAGGTCTACAACACTTATTATTCATTTATTCTTTTTTTTTTTTTTTTAAATCAACTTTTCATTTCAAATTCTAAAGTCCTGACAGAAAGTAACAAGTTTTGTCCATTTTTTGGTTGTTGTTGTTTCTAGCTTGGCTTCCTCCTCCTCTTGTTTCTCAACTGATGAATCTTAAGAAGGAATCCCATTAATATTCTGTATTATAAGAAAATACAGTACACCCCGAAATTTTCTCATGGTTTAGGCTATTCATTTTTTCGCTTCTGACCAACTGTCACCAGCGTCTGCATGAGAGTCGACTTTTCATTCGACGAAGCATATTGTAATGAGCAACCTGAAGCTTTCATGACGTTCTCGCGGGAGATTCATGTGAAACTCGAGCGAGAACTTCCGTCTCTGTTATTTTGTCTTGTTTGTTTCTCATTATCATTATCTGTTATTCTGTGTATTTTGTTGTGAGCATTAATAGAAAAATAATTTTTAAAAAAAACTGACGGCATCCAACATTTTCGTGAGTTTCTCGGCACGCTTACGTCACGCTTCAAGTTACGTCAAGCATGAACTCTCAACCCTCGCATGCAGGCGCAGGAGACGGTCAAAAGTTTAAAATTTCAAATATTTGGTATTTTTCTTACAAATACGTATCGTTTCACTTCAGAAGACATTGATTCATCCATTGGGGTCGTATGGATTACTGTAGTTATTGATGTATGTGCTGTTTGATGCTTCGACTTTTAGGAACATGTGAACTTGCATTATAAAGCGCTCTCAGATGATTATTTTTTTTTTCCTAAAAACCTTTTTGTGTTCATCTTAAGAAGGAAAGTCGTATACATCTCAGATGGCATTTGGGTAAAAGATGAGTAAACGGTGAGCACAATTACAGGTGTACTGTATTTTCTTTTAATACAGAATAGCAAATAGGATTCCCTCTTAAGATTCATCAGTGGAAAGAAAGAAAAAGAGGAACAAGAGGAGGAGGAAGCCAAGAATAAGAAACGAAAGAAACATAAGAAGAAATGAATAAGAAGTGTTGTAACTTTAAATCTGTTTTGAAATAAGTTGTTTTTCAAATAAAGGTTTCCAAGTGATATCAGATTGTTTGCGTGTTTTTACTTTTTTTTTATTACTTACCCTGTAACTACATGAAACAAGAGTGTAACAAGCACCACTTTAATTTACGGCCCGTAATGTCATATTTACCCTGTAACTACATGAAACAAAAGCATATTTCCCCATGTATTAAAAACGATTGCAATAGTTCTTTCTACTTGCCTTTGAAACAACTTAATCAGTGCACTTTCTCATTAAATTGCTCCCAAATGTAAGATTGTTGTCTATCATAACAGTATAAGTACCCTTAGTTCTAAAATACTTACAGTATAATTAAGTTGTTATTTTCCTGGTTGTTACGCCTTTATTCCCAAGACTTTTCATATTTTGTTTCCCTATACTTACACATACTACCTTTATAGGTACGCTATAATTATCGAAAGTTACGCTGTAAATTCGTAATTACGCAGTACTTTCCGGGCTGTAATGTAAAGCATTACCCAATTTTCTTTTTTCAAAATAATAATTTGGGGACTGCATACTTCACAGGCAAGTTAAGGAGCAATTGTAGATTGTTTGTTTGATTCATTAATTATTGTATTACATTAACAATAAAGCTGACTGAACTAAATGGGCAGAGAGGCTGAGACCCTTTCACAAAGTAGACAAAAAGTGGTACTCAGTGGACGGGTGCAGTTTTTTTCTTCTTTGTTGGAAAGTAACACCCTTTCTAGGACAGTACAGTCTTGTATTCCAGATTACATTTTGTCTAAACCACATTTAAATTTCCATTAATGTTTGGCATATTGCAGATCAAATTGTAAAAAACAACTATCTGTCTGTGTCTGTCCATTGATTCCATCTCCCAGGTGGTTCACATAACGATGGAAAGGCTTCAATCTCAACTTCAGCACATTATCAGCTGGCAATCTCTGGACCTAGATTATTTACAGTTCATATGAACACAGCAGATGGTGTTGTTTAGTGCAGTGGTTCCCATATATATTGCATTTTACAACTCGCAGCCCACACAACCAAACAGAATCCAAACAGATACACAAATAATCGGATTTGGACTGACAGTGTGAATGTAGTCAGTCTGTCTGTCTGTCTGTCTGTCTGTCTGTCTGTCTGTCTATCCGTCCGTCCGTCCGTCCGTCCGTCCGTCCGTCCGCCGTCCATCCATCCATCCATAACTTTTCAATGTAAGTGTTTTTGTTGTCTAAAAGAAATGCTGAATTCTATAACGAGAGTTGTCTATTGAATATCTAGTACAATATAGTCGTCTTTGGTGGCATTGATGGATTTTCCAGAAAGGTAATAATAGTAATAATAATAATAATAATAATAATAATATCTTGTAAAACATAAGTCAACACAAAGTCAGCTTGAACAAGCTTTCTTCACTTATATTATCCTGTTTATTTTTTCTAAAGATCATGTAACTAAGTGCAGCAAACAACAATCTGTCATTGGCATTGGCCTTCTTCCAGCAGTTCATTGAACATTACCGATTTCCACTGAGGTAGTTTAATAAACAACTAAAACAATATTTGCAGCACCAGCTGAATATGGAAAATATACATTTGGAGTGGAATGTTTAAATGCAGAGGAATACACGTGTGTACTATATGAGTGTGTGTGTCTAGTTTTTCGGTTAACCCTGCTAATTCTAGCGTTAAACAGTATTGAGCTGAAATTGCACGTTTTCAGAGTTTTAGTTGGGTGTCTAAATAAAATCTCTATGCATGAAGTAAAAGGGTTAGTTCACCCACAAATGATCACTTGGTCATCATTTACTCATCCTTGTGTGTTTCTAAACCCATATAACTTCCTTTAAACAATATTTTGATAACAAAACAGTTTCAGTTCCCATTGACTTCCATCTATTGACCAAGAGGAACCTTAAAGATTTTCCTTGAAAGAAGGGAAGTGAAATGTGACACATTGTAACATGTGATGAACATATGACAGCTAAAAATGTTATCTGATTTAATTAAAAAAAAAAATGACATGACAAACATGACAAACTAAATATTTTGTCAATAAAAGACGATTATTCTTTTTTCATATAAAATAGCATTTTTTTTTTTTTTTAGATATTCAAATTCTAATAATTGTGTAGTTTGACAATGAACACTCTGCAGAACACAGCTATACAGCATAGGTCAAAACAATACAGGCAGACAGATGAAGAGACATATTCAGACGTTCAGAAACACAGAGCTGATCAAACACTCTCATCCCTCACTCACAGCTCTCACAGAACTCCAGAGAAACAGACGAGCCAGAACAAATGCTCTAAAGTTCTTGAAATAATCTTTTCTAAATGTTCAGGTTCTTCCTCTCTGTGTTTTTTCACCTTTTTCCCAACAGTTTGGAATGGTTTCTCAACAGAATTCATACAAATTAATTATGTCAATTTTACCAGTAACTGTATAGAATAGCAGCGGGGTACATTGTAACACAGTGTTACAACAAATTACTTTTGCTATTGTTAAATAAATGTTCAGCGATATCTCCCAAAGATTTCTGAATATTTGCACTTTTTTTCTCTATATATTGTCGATATGGCAACTAGTAAATGCACGGAGATTCATCATGCTAGCATATGTGGAAGTGTTTAAACCATGTGTATTAAAACCAACCCCGCGTTAGGTCGTGCCCCGCACTCCCCTTCACAAGTCTGAAACTTAGAGTCAGAAATCACTCTTTACTTAGAAACAGTGTTAGGCTTCTATAGAAATATCATGTTCCAGCAAGTCTGCCTGATCAATTATCAAAGAAGCATGTCAAATTTATTCAGGAAAAAAGATTTTCTTATCAAAGTGATCAAATGTTGTGTTGCAAAAAATGAGAAACCCATTTACTAAATAGAGCTAAAAAAATGGTGTAAGTTTAAGGCAATTTTGATTAAAAGGCCTTAATTTTAAGCTTTCATTTAGTGATGAGGATTTCTTTTGCTAGACAAGAGCAGAGAAATACCAGGTGAGTATTTCAGAAGCAGCAAAGGCGATGAAAAGTGTGACAGAGTAATATGCAGCCTGCTGAAGTGACATGGTTGTTTTCCACACCAGAACTACCTACTGTAGTCAAAGCACAATAAAGTCAGCTAGTCTTTTCCAAGGCCCATATTTACTAAAATATAGACCTCTGGGAATCTATACTCTAGTCTCTCTCCTCTCTCTCTCTCTCTATATATATATATATATATATATATCTACATCTATGTGTGTGTGTGTGTGTGTAACCTACATGTTTTCTTTTCTTACTGGCTAAATGTTGTGCCCAAGATTTAATTAGATTACTTTAAAATATATGAATATATTTCTCTCTGTTTTTGTTTGGCAGCTGTAGTACCTTTTATGGTTAAGAACATTAGAACATTACAATCTAAAAAATGCTTTTTAAAGCAGAAGTTAAAGTCACAAAATTAAACATTAAAATAAATACTAAATGTAGCCCTCTCACCAATAAATATGGCTTAAATGTGAGAATTATGTCTAGGGGAACTTCCAAATTAACAATGACCGGGTGAGAGACACATTTCTAAATTCACTTCATTTCTATTAATCACAAAACCCAGATCTCAGATATTCACTTGATAGTGTCAGATTTATGTTTTCTATTTAGAAATAAAATAAAAATTAAAAACACTGTGTTTAGCTTTAAATTTGAAATTACAAATCCCTCACAGGGAAAAACTAATTAACAATAAACTATTTTTCTCACAGGAAATCATATAAAATTATGGCAGATCAATAATTGTATTTATTCTTTTAAGAACTCTTTTTGGCTTTGTGTATTTTTCCTTTGGATTGGATAGATGTAAGCTATTCTGTTGCGTGGAGCTAATTCTGAAGCTAAGAACTGATGGCGCGGCTTGATCTTTGGTTGGCCAATCAGCGGAAAGGGGCTTTTTATTCCCGCCCATGTAGAGACTGAATATTTAAGCTGTTTATCCATTTTGGTTTTATTGTTTTTCCATTTGGCGGATTAGAACAAAGTGTGATTAAAACAAAAATAAAAAATCTGAATCTAATAAAACGAATAAATGTAATGACTTCAAATAGAAAGATTCTCTCACGTGCAGATCCTCGTGCTAGCTCTCTTCCATAGATCTGACTCACGAGCTGAAGCGTGCGGCCTCTCGCAGAGTATTTTTTCCCCATGCTGAAAGCTGCAAGCTGATGCGTGGCACGTTTACACAAAACAACGCACGGCAAACTTCCTCACCCGAGCTGAATTTCTGTGAGTGTTGACTAATGCCTGCTTTTCTCCAAGCCGATCAACTTTCTCTGTGGCGAACTCAACTCTTTCTGCCTGAACTCTTCTCACTGCCCGGAAACTGCATTCGCCATTTTTTTTTTCTCTACCCCACCGCTTGAATTTGAGGGGTCAAAGTCCACAGCTCTCATAGGACAAATGAAAAACACAATAAAATGCAGTTCTTGAATTATTATACACACACACACACACACAAAACAGTTATACATTTAGAAATCCAAACATTTGTTCAGGGCTCTACACTAAATTTTAATTGGTAAGATGAATCTAAACTCAGTAATTGGCCTACAGTATATTAGCCTTGATTTACCTCATTACAATAGTCCATTTACAGTTACTGCTATCATACAAATACACTTACTTGTAGGTTTTAATTTCTACATAAGGCACATTTAATGTCCAACATGAAATTTTTTAGCAAAATGTCTATTTTAATGTCAGAATTATTGCTCTCCTGTTGCGTCCCATCTTATAAAAGTCATAACACACCATTCCTCAATAATCCGCACGATTTGACGCCTCCTTCATGGGTCTATGACAAACGGTGCGGGAGGAGTACCGCGTCAAACTTTTGTCCAGAAGAAGAAGAAGAAGTATGCAATAATGATGCTTTGCCAGAGGCAAGCACCATTAATAATAAGTATAAGCAATAACAATAGTGATGTTTTGCCTTTGGCAAGCACCACTAATAAGTATGCAAGAGAACAATAATGATGGCAAGCACCATTAATAACTCGAATGTACATTTCCTGAAGAAAATGTGAATGGTGCTTGCAGTGGCAAAACTCCGCACTCGGTTGCTATGGTGTTTCTAGGCAGTTTCTAAGGTACTTGGGGTGTTTGCTAAGGTGTTGCTAGGTTGTTGATATGGTAACCTGGGCGGTTGCTATGGTGTTGCTAGGCAGTTTCTAAGGTACTTGGGGTTGTCACTTAGGTGTTGCTAGGTGGTTGCTAGGGAGTTTTGGGTGGTGGCTTGGAGGTTTCTGTGGTAACCTGGGTGGTTGCTTGGAGGTTTCTGTGGTAACCTGGCTGGTTGCTATAGTGTTACTAGGTGGTTGGTAGTTGTTACAGATGGTTACTATGGAGTTTTTATAGAGTTCTTAGTATGTTCTTAGTCCAATTTAGCACTTAGCTAATCACTTTTAGCATGTAGCTATTCACTGTAGCATGTTTGAAGTCCAGTTTGTTAGCATGAGTCAAATGAACCAACTGCCATGTCTCTACGATGTTCTGATGCATAGATATAGGTCTTGCTGAACGGTTGCTAGGGTACTCTGTTTGGTTGCTAGGGAGTGGCTTGGCAGCTGCCGGTGATGATACTCCAAAAAGGCTGCTTGCCAGTACGAATGATATAAACCCACCCTATGATGTTCAGATTTGAAGATATCCCTCTTTGGGTTTGGGTTGTTAGGGTGCTCTAAATGGTTGCTAGGGCATGGCTAGACAGTTAGCAGGCTTAAACTAATAGACTGCATGTCTGCCCAAATCAAAAGAGCCAAAGTCACATGTCTCTATGATGTTCTGATTCATTTATATCCATCTCATCTACGTTTCAATGGAAGTCTATGGGGTGGTTGCTAGGGTTATGTAACTGGTTGCTAGGGTGTGGCTATTAAGTTTTTTGTCATTAGTTATAGGTTGTTTGCATATGACGTCGTTGCAGCAGCGCAAACGCGGCTGGAGGGCAAGCAGTGATTTTCCTATACAGGAATCCTATCACAAACTCAAAAATTCCTGTGTTTTGCATCATTTATGGTTGATCAAATCTGTCAAACTGGGAAACCGCAATGAGCTTTTATCGTTTATGTGAGTGAATCTCAACCTCTTTTGAGTAATGAACCCCGTCATATTTAGACCCGTCCTCAAGGACCACAGAATAATATTGGCTTATTGGTATCATTAATGTCTTTGTGACGACCGAATGCAATCAAATATAATTTACTAAGTTAGTTGACTCATCCAATATTCAGTCTTATCGTCAGTTATATTATACATACACTCACCTAAAGGATTATTAGGAACACCTGTTCAATTTCTCATTAATGCAATTATCTAATCAGCCAATCACATGGCAGTTGCTTCAATGCATTTAGGGGTGTGGTTCTGGTCAAGAGACAATCTCCTGAACTCCAAACTGAATGTCAGAATGGGAAAGAAAGGTGATTTAAGCAATTTTGAGCGTGGCATGGTTGTTGGTGCCAGACGGGCCGTTCTGAGTATTTCACAATCTGCTCAGTTACTGGGATTTTCACGCGCAACCATTTCTAGGGTTTACAAAGAGTGGTGTGAAAAGGGAAAAACATCCAGTATGCGGCAGTCCTGTGGGCAAA
Organism: Culter alburnus; assembly: GCA_028476615.1. Lineage (NCBI taxonomy): Eukaryota > Metazoa > Chordata > Actinopteri > Cypriniformes > Xenocyprididae > Culter > Culter alburnus. The sequence continues at coordinate 39,628 of JAOTNS010001866.1, forward strand.
AATGCCTTGTTGATGCTAGAGGTCAGAGGAGAATGGGCCGACTGATTCAAGCTGATAGAAGAGCAACTTTGACTGAAATAACCACTTGTTACAACCGAGGTATGTATGCAGCAAAGCATTTGTGAAGCCACAACACGCACAACCTTGAGGCGGGATGGGCTACAACAGCAGAAGACCCCACCGGGTACCACTCATCTCCACTACAAATAGGAAAAAGAGGCTACAATTTGCACGAGCTCACCAAAATTGGACAGTTGAAGACTGGAAAAATGTTGCCTGGTCTGATGAGTCTCGATTTCTGTTGAGACATTCAGATGGTAGAGTCAGACTTTGGCGTAAACAGAATGACAACATGGATCCATCATGCCTTGTTACCACTGTGCAGGCTGGTGGTGGTGGTGTAATGGTGTGGGGGATGTTTTCTTGGCACACTTTAGGCCCCTTAGTGCCAATTGGGCATCGTTTAAATGCCACGGCCTACCTGAGCATTGTTTCTGACCATGTCCATCCCTTTATGACCACCATGTACCCATCCTCTGATGGCTACTTCCAGCCGGATAATGCACCATGTCACAAAGCTCGAATCATTTCAAATTGGTTTCTTGAACATGACAATGAGTTCACTGTACTAAAATGGCCCCCACAGTCACCAGATCTCAACCCAATAGAGCATCTTTGGGATTGTGGAACGGGAGCTTCCCTGGATGTGCATCCCACAAATCTCAACTGCAAGATGCTATCCTATCAATATGGGCCAACATTTCTAAAGAATGCTTTCAGCACCTTGTTGAATCAATGCCACGTAGAATTAAGGCAGTTCTGAAGGCGAAAGGGGGTCAAAAACAGTATTAGTATGGTGTTCCTAATAATCCTTTAGGTGAGTGTATATTATCTTCTTTTATGGGAACATGTCAAATGTCAAAATATACAAATATTCATATTCAGATATTTTATAAGGACCCCCTGGCATTACGTCAAGGACCACTAGAGGTCCACGGACCCCTGGTTGAGAAACACTGGTTTAATTTATCTAGTTTCTAACTTTAATAGTTTTTTAGTGCTTTGCGTCTGCTGATACTGAAATGAATATGGATACTGACTGTTTTTGACTTGGTTAAATGTTCTCATTCTTCATGGTATCGTTTGCAGGGAAGAGAAGCTATTTTATCCCATTGCATGATCATTGGTGTTTTCACTTCAGTTTTGTAGAATTCCGTTCACAATGTGATCTGGTTACCGTGGAAACAGTGTCGCGCTGCTGCTTCAGCCATCGTATGGTAGAAAATGTCCAAATAAATAAATAACAAGCTGACAGAGTCGATCCATTCTCTGTTGGAAGGGTGTAAATGTAACTGCAGTTTTAATGTTGTCTTTGTAAATATTCACTTTCCCATATGACCACAGAGGAGAATCGGAGGGCATTCAGCGGACAGACACCCTTTTTACAGTCTATGACAGTCACCAACACACTGTGGTTTTATTTATTTCAACAAATGACAACCAAAATCAAACCCGTAGAAGCATGTGAACAGTTTTAAAGTGGCTGTGTATGAGTTATGGGTCAAAATCACTGTAAAGTGCCTTTGAGACGTCACAATTTCCAAAATAAAAAGCTGAGATTTTCCATTTAACTTCAGATTTCTTGTGTTAAGGAGACCTTAGGCTTTTAGAAATGCATGCTGGTCAAGCTCCAGCACTTGTATGTGTGCCATTTATAATTAAACCTCAGAATTTAATTATTTTGCATTACATTCATGATGACCGAGCGATTCTGATGAGGACACTAAAAGGCACTTTATAGTCATATTGACCCTTCTGCTCATTCACAAGCCGAGTGAGAGTCATACTAGCAAACATAATGTTAATTATTGAACCAAACGAAACACAACACTTTCAAAAACACTCAGCTATGTGATTATTTTATAGGCAGTGGGTTCAATCAGTGACATTATTAGATTTGCTATACGGCGTCTTCCCGTCCCCACCTCAACCTGCTTCCCTTAGTGTTTTTACACGTAGAAAAGGCGAAAATTCATGGATACATACTACTTAGGGAAGGAAGATTTTTTTCAGATACCTTCAACTGAGACATTACTTTGATAAACACATTAAAGCTACTGGAGAGAAGGGAAAAGATCTGATTAGAGTATTCATTGATGCATATAAGGGTAATATTAACAGAAAACTGATTTCCAGGTTATATTTATGTTTACAGATAGATAGGGGTCTTTCAACAAAGTATGTAAAAAAGAGGTGGGAAAAAGAAGCGAAGATGAGCGAAGACGACTGGTCAAATATATGCAGGACACTATCTACCACCTCTAGCTCAGGTTTGTGGAGGGAATTCACCTGGAAAAACATTTTAAGGTTCTTTATAACCCCTAATATAAAAATGGCACAGAGTAACAATCCTGAACATGGTCAGTGTTGGAGAATGTGTGTGGTAATATGTCTGCTGGTCACTTCCATATCTTCTGGGAATGTCCTATTATTTCTTCGTATTGGATAGAGGTGGTGAAGGCAATTAGGTCAATATTGGGCTCAGAGCTCGAGTTTAATTTCAGTGTTATATATTTAGGAAATCTACCAACAGGGCTGAGAAAGTCAGATAGATATTTGTTACAAATACTTTTAGCAGGTAGCAAGAAAGCAATAACCAGGAAATGGCTTAGTAAAGATTCCCCGACAATTGCTGAATGGATAGAAATAATTAAGGAAATTTATGTTATGGAACATTTTATGGAACTTTCTCTCTGAGACATGCCCAAAAGAAATTGGGAAAAATGGATATCTTATCTTTATTTTTTTCTTTTATTTTTTTTCCTTTTCTTTTCCTTTTCTTATCTGTTTTATATGATGTTGAGCACTTATGTTAACCTATGATGATTTTGCCTGATGTCCCTTGGTCTGTCTGTCATGTTTTCTTTTCCTTTTTTTCTTGTCAAAAAAGAAAAAAATAAAGTTTCAAAAAAAAAGAAAAGGCGAAAATTGTATTAAACCGTCCAGTTTTTTCCCTGAACAGTGATGTGAGCTTCTGTTGCAATTCTCGATTCAGCATAAATGATCTACAATGGCGACATTTTTCACAATCACAACAGAAAATCAAAAATATACGGCCCTTAACGTCACTAGAAAGGCAGCGCGATATAAGCAAACCCAGACCTGAACGCGGCGTGGCAGCTTCACATTCTCTATATCTACCTCCTGGATGGCAGTTAAGTTTTTCAATTCAGTAGAAAAATGGCTCCTCTTCATAACATGAAGCCGAGTTCAGACTGCACGATTTTAGCCCTGATTTTGGCTCGCAGACAGGTTTTGGACAGACAAATGCCCGAAATCACAGGCAAATCGGTGCTCGTTCACGCGAGTGACAATCACACAGTGTGAATGAGCAAAGACGTGATCTGAGAGAATCACCGATGAGTCGCCGACGCCCGTGAGATATTTGGCATGCTAAATATCTGGACCTGTCAGCGATTCAAAATCCTGCTGTGTGAAAAGTGTTCTGACTGAAAACTACATCGGCGATGACCGACAGCCAATGAGAGAGCAAGATACAGAGTAGCGGGGAGTTTGGGGAGGAGTTATAGACCACAATATCAGCGTCTCCCCAACCATTTCCTCCTCCATATTCTTCTTTTCTTTTTCTTGTTTTTGCTGCAAATCAGTGCACAGGCAACTCGTATTGCAAGCTTCTTGCGGGCTACCATTTTTAATAATAATAATCACAGTCTCACATGAGAACTCCGGTCTTGCACGCGTGATATCGCGTTGTTTCCTTGTCACATCTCGCGTGTGTTTGGTTGTGAGACATAGTTTGCGTGCCAGACAGAGTTGTCGGCGATTCTTCCTATTGTAAAGTCATGCAGTGTGAAACCTTCTGTCTCCGATCCATCGTGCAGTATGAACACAGCAGCGACTGAATGCTGGCCAAGATAGTCATGCAGTGTGAAAAGAACAGTGACCAGACTACTTTGAAAATTGTGCAGTCTGAACGCGGCTTAACGGTCACGTCCAACATATGTTGTGATTTTCTGTTTATACCTTTCTAAACCAGCACAGTACGGACCTCTCCCCATTTCTTCCATTCTAATTTTCACTGCTTGCCCTCCACAATAATTTCACACGTCACCAGAACCACATGATTGCAAACAACCTACTGTGTAGGTCACAAAATAGCTTTACACCAAAACTTAATTTCAAATATTTTATTTGTAGCAAACACAATATATCAACAATCACCACACCACTATGCATTTACATTGCAGTCATTTCTTTTACTGAGACACTTCCACCTTCCTTTCAACCTCTCAAATGCATGTTTCAATGCATGTCTCAAATGCAACCACACAACAGGCTTGACTTGTTCTCATGTTGTATAGTTATTGACCCTCTGTAAGCCTGCCAGTGTCATGATATGGATTTAACTACCATTTCTGCAATGGTTAACAGAATCACCAAGAATGAAGTAGCCAACATCAGTTCCACATATGTTTTTCACTCTGCCACAAAAAGCATTACTGTCTCTGGCCCAAGCCCAAAGGTGTGACTTTCTGAGGACACTGACATTGTCTTCCCTCCCTGGCTGTCCAACATTAAGGTCCCAGAACATCCCTTTACAATCCACAACTGCTTATAAAGTTATGGAGAGCCAGCCTTTTCTGTTGTGGAAATCCGACTGGTATTGTGGAGGTTTCAATATAGGGATGTGAGAACCATCAATAGCACTGTGGAATCCCAAATCTCTCTTCCAAGTAATCTGCCATCTCAGACAGTTTGGCCTGGTCAGGTGTTTTGATGAACCATAGTATTTCAGTCACAGTAGGGCTGGACGATTAATCGAAAAGTAATCGAAACCGAAATTCAGAACCTCTAACCGACGTAATTTTCCCATGTCGGTTTTTTCCGTTTTTTAATCCTGTTAATACTTCCCCCTTAAAAACACACTACCACGTGTGTAACCACGTGACTCCGCCCTGTCCAGGCAGTGGCATAAAAGCAACACGGAGGTGAACGCCGGTTCAATACATAGTGATGGCGCGCGAACGGTGAGCCTTGCGTCTTCACTTAACTTTGTCAGTTGTATTTGTTTTAAGGTTTGCCAGTTTGGACATTCAAGCGATTTTAGACAATCGGATGTGTATTATATCGAGCTACCGTGCTCGCGCAGCTGCACTGTGGCACGAGCACATACAAACAGTAGCGGCGCAAAACATGAAGATGGCGCGCACTGAGAGGAATGCAGAAACTAGTTGTCAGCGCTGTCCTGTGATTTATCACTAAAGTAGCTTAGAAACTCAAAACGTATTATATTACATATATTTTTCTACTTTTGAGGGAACTATTTACAACCCACAGCTTCACAATTAACAGAGAGACGGTATGACTAATTTACATGCAATCGCTCTCATTACATACTGATACTGTGCTAATTTATCTATCTGATTTACAACAAGCAGAAATCTGTAAGAAATGTTACAAACCATAGATAAAATTACTTCTGAAAGTGAGCCGTTATGTCAGATCACTCTTTCAATAGGAAAACAATATCCCACCTTTATCATATTTACAGTACAAACCTTGTTAGTGAACTATGAGGGCAAAAAAAAAAAGAAAAGAGGAACAAAATAATCGTTCATTAATCGTAATCGAGGTAAAATGTTCAATTAATCGAGGTTTTGATTTTAGGCCATAATCGTCCAGCCCTAAATCACAGCCTTACTAAAGTCATGCACACAGCGGCAAACAGAAGTCCGACTGACAGCAAACAGGTTAGCTACTGTCCTGTACTCCGGTGTTGAAGCTAGCTTATACAATACGTGTCTTGTCGCTGCAGTGCAGGCTATACAGATGTATCTGAATGTTTCTCTGGAAACTCTGAAGTCATCCAATGTTTTTCTGTAATGGTAGAGACTTCATTACCCATGAGGCGCGAGAGCGCGAGGGAGTATGACGTAGGGGGGATGATGTAGGGAGGATGACTGTCTGAGAATTAAGTGGCGTTCGCCATGTGAGTTATACACGAATGTGTGCTGCATGTTTATTAACAGTTAATATAGAGAATATTATACATGGTGTCAGAAGTGAACCTGAAGAATAGGCTACAGAGAACCAGTACAGCAAACAGACTGAAAGATGGCTGTTGCAGCAGTGCAGACATCCCCTCCAGAGCTGTTCGACTTCTCAAACTCGGCGGATTATCCAAGATGGATCAGACGGTTCGAGCGCTTTCGTCTAGCATCTGGATCTAGTTGATCTGGAAGAATACCAGATCAACTCTTTGTTATATACCATGGGAGACGAAGCAGGCGATATCTTCGCGCTGTTATCACTGGGTGAGTCAGATAAAGAGAAATATGACTGTGTCATGGAAGCATTTAGCCAGCACTGTATCGGAAAACACAATGTCATATTCGGGATAGTTGTTGGTATCAGAGACAGGAGACAGTCAGATCGCTTGCAACTGGATCCAGAGCTAACATTAGCCAAAGCTATCCAAACAGTGCGCCAGAACGATACAATCAAGAAACAACAAGAGGTGTTACATGGATCAGAATTAAACTCACAGCTTGAACATCAATGCGTTAAGGGATAAAGCCTTAAGTAACAAAACAGCCCATTATAGGAGACGATACAAGCCAGACAATAAAAAATACCAGGACAATAAAAAGACACAAAAATCAATGGAAAAAGACTGTGGAAGATGTGGAACAGGACAGAAACATTCCTGGAAGGAGTGTCCAGCGAAAAGTTGTATGCCGGACGTATAAATTGGACTCTGTGTCGCAACAGGACAGAGAATCCTCTGAGGTACAGGAGTATGCTTTTCTGGGGGAAATGTCAACAGAGATTGCCACAGAATGGACAGAGACTGTCACTGTAAATGGAACTCCTGTTAGCTTTAAACTCGACGCAGGAGCAGCCGTGTCTGCGATTCCAGAGAGCATCTTCAAAACGGTAATTTGGTGAGTTGAAAACCCCCAAAAGTACTGTATGGTCCAGGGCACAACATACTGGATGTAAAAGGATGTTTTCAATGTATATTGAGTGCAAAAGGATGTTATAAATAAACTCACAAAATCTCTTCTGGGTCTTCCTGCCATAGAGGCTTTCTGCAAACAGAAGTGACACTGTATGCATTATCCACACCACGTAGAGTCCCCATACCTCTCAGAACAAAAGCGAAAGAGGAACTTGATAGAATGGAGGCAATGGGGGTAATCTCAAAGGTGAGCGGCCCCACAGAATGGTGCTCGGGAATGGTAGTAGTTCCCAAACCAAATGGAAAAACCTGTATATGTGTGGACTTGACAAATCTAAACAAATGGGTCAAACGAGAGCCACTTTTTTCACAAAACTAGATGCAAGATCAGGCTTCTGGCAGATTCCCCTCACCCAAGAGTCAAAACCACTCACCACATTCATTACTCCATTTGGGAGATACTTTTTCAATAGACTTCCATTTGGAATCGTGTCAGCACCTGAACATTTTCAATGGCGAATGTCTCAAATGCTGGAGGAGTTCAGTGGTGTTATATGTCATGCAGATGACATTCTTGTTTTCGGCCGAGACAAACTTAGAGCGATGAACAGCGTCTGAACAAGGTCTTAACGAAACTCCAAGCAATGGGACTCACGCTGAATGAAAAATGTGAGTTTGCTAAGACTGAAATACTTTTCGTCGACACAAAGTCACAGCAAATGGGCTAGAGGCGGACCCTAGCAAAGTCAGTGCTATTCTACACATGCTAGAACCAAAGTGCATGGCAGATGTATGCAGAGTCCTAGGAATGGCAAATTATCTTGCTAAATTCCTACCACAGTTTGCTTCAGTCACCGCCCCACTGAAGGAACTGCTCAAAATGAGAAATGAATGGCTCTGGGATGAGCCACAGAGACAAGCGTTTAACAGATTGAGACAAGAATTAAGTTCACCGAAAGTGCTGGCTCCGTATTCACCTGAAAGAGAGACGAAAGTCACTGCAGATGCATCTTCCTACGGCATAGGTGCCGTTTTGTCACAGAAACAAAAAGACAGAACGTGGAAACCGGTGGCATACATATCCCGGAGTTTAACAGACACAGAGAAGCGCTGTGCGCAAATTGAAAAGGAAGCGCTAGCAGTGACAGGGACGAGTGAGAGAGGTTTCATACCAACAAGGACTGCACTACACGATTCTCACTGACCGTAAACTTCTCATACCACTGCTGGGAGGCAGAGGACTAGACAAACTCCAACCTAGGATTCTTAGATTTTGCCTTCGTTTGCTGCGATTTAGTTTTGACATCTAGCATGTTCCAGGTAAAAACCTGATCACAGCAGACACACTCTCACGTGCACCACTGGAGGTGGGACCATCACAAGCCGACTTACAACTGGAAAGACATGTAGATGTCTTCGTGGACGCAGTCGTGTCTTCCTTCTGAGTAACGGACAGCAGACTGGAACAGATAAAGCAAGCTCAATCTGAGGATGTCACCTGCAAAAATGTAAAAGAACACTGTTTCGCTGGATGGCCAGAAAAACACACATTAAACAGAGAACTGATGCCATATTGGCATGTGCGAGCAGAACTGACTGTACCGAGCGACATTTTGTTGAAGGGTGACAGACTGGTCGTTCCAGAGACACTGCAGAACGATATCCTGAAAAAAAATACATGAAGGGCACCAGGGAATAACAAAGTGCCGGGCCAGAGCTCAACACTCCTTTCTGGTGGCCTGGTATCTCATCACACATTCGTTCACTGCGAACCACTCTTACCTACTCCTCTTCCAGCACGTCCATGGCAGGAAGTGGGGATGGATCTGTTTGAATGGAAAAAGAAAACTTACCTTCTCATTGTGGACTATTTTTCCAGATACATGGAGGTTGCACATCTGAATGTCACATCTGCGGAGGTCACAGTCAAAGCAGTCAAAGAGGTTTTTGCTCGTCATGGCATTCGGGAAGGGGTCATCTCCGACAACGGACCACAGTTCATATCACATACATTCCGACAATTTGCACAAGAATGCAATTTCAAACTCACCATGAGCAGCCCCCGCTATCCCCAAGCAAATGGGGAGGCTGAACGAGCTGTACACACAATTAAAGGATTGTGGACAAAAGAAACCGACTACAACAAAGCCTTGCTCATGTACAGAGCAACACCTTTGGAGCATGGGTTTTCCCCTTCTCAACTGCTTATGGGCAGATGTCTCTTCCACAAATACCGAGAAAACTAGATTCAGAGTGGCCAGATTTTCAAGAATTCAGAAAACAACAAGAGGACGCAAGAAAACGGCAGGCAATGTACTACAATCGTCGCCATAACTCACACTCCTTGCCCCCCTGCAGAAAGATCAAAAAGTGTGGCTTGCCACAGAGAAGATCTATGGAACTGTGTGCAAACCTGCTCAGACCCCAAGATCGTACATTATAGAGACTGATAGAGGGGTTTTGCGGAGAAATAGAAAGCACCTTCGTCCCATTGGAGGCGTTTCTAGAGCAGGCAGGGTTAACAAAACCCCAGAAAGACTGAATTTATAGTTCAACTGAATATGGGACTAAACACAAGGACAGATGGATGAATGAGAGTTTAAAAAAAAGAAAAAAAAGGGAAATGTTAATGTGAGGAGTTAATATAGGTTGAATATTATAATACAGTTTTGAGAAAGAAACTGTTATATTGTGTTAAGAAAGATAAGGTTATAACGTGAGAATAAAGTGGCTTTCGCCATGTGAGTTATACACGAATGTGTGCTGCGTGTTTATTAATAGTTAATATAGAGAATATTATACATTTTCTTTCACTTAGAGCTATGTTACACACTACATGAAAGGTCATTTTCAAAAAAACGTAATAGGGGCACTTTAATAAAGATTAATAAATACAGTAACAAAGGTATTGCACATTATTAGTTCATGTTAGTTAATACATTACCATGTAAAGCATTACCGTAAACATTACTAACCTAATTATGCTAAAGGTGTATACATTTACAGTAGGTACTACCAAAATGCCTATTACCGCCATGTGTAATGCCACTGCCGCAGCGTTAAATACAACCCAGTGGCATGTGACACTTGTCGCGAAATCACCACCAGGTGGTGCAAAGCAACGGTTTGCAACATTGCGTAAGGCTGCTGTGACATTTGTACTTTTAACCTTACAGACACAAGCTGTCATTACCGCAGCAATGATTTATTTTAATTATTAATCAGACTGTTGTTTGCAAAAGTTATTTTAACCTTTCACTAGAGATGATTTACACATTCAAATGACAATATTTGTCATAAAAAGCAAAATATTTTATCTTTGGCATGTATTACAACAATTTATATCTAAGGTTAGTGTCAAAATTTTCCATGGCGTAAAGAATATCATAAAATCCCCTAATTTTAAACTATTTTTTAATATAGGTATTTACAAAGATGGACAAATCTTGAAAGTAACTATATAAATGTATTCAATTTTATAGAAATTAAAAAAGAAAAGTGTATAAAATTACCGTTACTGTAATGTTGCAGTAAGGACATTTTGTGAGAGGAAGAGATGCAAACCATAAAAAAAGTATGTTCCAGATTAAAATCTTAACGTCTACATATAATTTTTTTGTAAATTTTTATATATTACAGACTGTAATATTCTCAGCAGAGCATAGTCTACTCCCAATGCCACCAGGGAGGCCAACCTTCTCCTACTTTAGTAGTAACCTAATCTGGCCAGCAATCTCAAACGCTTCCCTCCAGAGGCGGCGTCCAGAAAGAGGGACTGCAAACTGGCAGAAACTAGGGGTGGGCGGAATGACCAAAAATTTATTTCACGGAATAAGTTATTTTATTTCACGGTAGCGGTACATATCACGGAATAATAATTTTTCAGGTAAATCAACAAAAGGGACTTGCTTAATATATTAAATACCACTTTAAAAATAAAGAATAGGCTCTCATCTTATTTTATTAATTTTTCTTTTAATTAGAGCATTAGTAGTGAATGAGTGAACTTTTAGATCAACCTCACCATAACAATAAATAGGCCACATGTGTGTAGTTTAAAGAGAACAGACTTTTTATTAATATCAGAACAGATTATTAATACTTTCTCGGAGCATTGAAATAAATAAAACTTCAGTAACATAAAACAAATTTTGCAGAAAGTATAAAAATGTAAACATTTGGGGAAAATGTCAGAATCTAAACGCTTGTTCTAAAAAAAAAAAAAAAAAAAAACTGTAAACACTTCCTGAGCAAAAGAAATTTAAACTCTTTTTGAAACATTTAAAAAAAAAAAAAAAAAAATAAAAATAAACACTTCAATAAATTAAATAATAAATAAAAAATTCTGTCAAACAAAACAATTACAAATTGTTTGCAAGAAAAACAAGCTGGTCAACTCTCAGGTTTTAGTGCTGATCTGCGGCATGTGACAATATTCCCACTTGTGCTGAAAGCACGCTCAGATGGAGCACTTGTGGCAGGGATGCACAGATATTTTTTTGCCAGGCTGGCCACACGTGGAAAATTAGCCTCGTGCTGCCTCCACCATTCCAGGGGGTTGGTCTCACCATCCACTTCAACTGCCTGTAAATAGCTGTTAAGTTCCATTTCAATGGACTCCCTTTCTGACTGGGGGACAGCTTGCCGTTGGCGTGAAGCAATTTTGAAGAAGCTTCCCAAACTTTTCTTCTGTTTTTTAGCAGGACATTCTGAATTTTCTCCAGCATCTTCAGCTAGTGGCACTGAGACTCCCTCGACAGGCCTTTTTGGATCAGCTGCAAGACTCTCCATCTCTGCTGCAGCTCTGGTCTTCATGTAGTCCACTCGTTCTGCATTTATGTATGTGGTTTTGAAGCGAGGGTCGAGAAGGGAAGCCATGTCAAGCAGCTCCTGGGTGGATTCATCTGCATATTTTTCATTCAAATAGTCAAGAATGTTCACCTTAATGTCCCTGGTGAGCTGCGTGTCATCATCCTGTGGCTTAAGAACCTGTTCAATAAAAAGATAAAGCACGGGTTTCAAGTATGAAACGCTTACATACTGTTCCCCAGAGAGGGCATCTGTAAACTCTACGAGTGGGCATAATGCCTTATTTACAGATTCAAGAACGTCCATGTCCTGCCATGTCAGAGCCAAATGTCTGGTCTTTTTGTCAGCTTGCAGGACTTGTGTTAGGGCTTTTTCCTGCTCAATGACCCTTTCGATCATTTGTTGGCGCGATCCCCATCTTGTTGGACTCTCAGTGATAAGCTTGTGAGCAGGCAAGCCTAGCTGCACCTGAGCTATGGCCAGTTCACGCTGTCTTTTCCAAGTGTTTGAGAAGGCACTCACAATTTTCTTGCACACCCCAATTGCGCGGTCAACTTGGGGCACTTTTACACCTCTCTCTGTATAAATAGATTAAAAGGGTAGAGGGCAATGTGTAAACATAATGTAGCAATAGCTGACAAATTACACAAGACAAGTAGCATGCATTTAAAAATGTTTAAAAACGTTTAGCTCTATAATTAAGATTTATTAATAAGATTAACAACATAGGTACTTCCTAATATCAAGATGTATAAATAATAAAATAAAAACAAAAATAAAAGTCAAAGAATTATAAAACTATTATTGTTATTAATTTCTATTAGACACTTACCAATGGCTAAATGAAGACGATGAGCAAAACACTGTAACCGCGTCCAGTCATTTAGTTGCAGTGCTTTGATGTTGTTCGTTGCATTATCAGTTGTGACACAGACTTGATGATCCTCTCGCAATTCCCATGACTGAAGCGCTTCCTTTAAGCTTTGAGCTATCATCTCTCCCGTGTGATCCTCGGGAAAATAGGAAGTCTGCAGACATCTACTGCACAATGTCCAGTCTTTGATGAAGTGGATTGTTAAGCTCATATATGGCTGTGTAGTTCGGCTTGTCCACAAATCAGTTGTTGTTGAGAAGTATAAAGCATCGCGAAGCTCCGCTTCAATTTTCCGTCGGCATTCTCCATACAACCGCGGCAACTCTACTTCACTAAAGTGCTTGCGGCTCGGCATTACATATCTCGGATCAAGCGTTTTGATCAGATCACGAAATCCCTTCTTTTCCACTGTGTAAACTGGTGACATGTCTTTACAGATATGCATTGTAATGGCTTGCGTTATTTCTTTCCATCTGCGTGAGGTTTTGTCATATATGGAGTGCCTCTGGTAAATGATTCGGCCAAACTAGTTTGAGATTGTTTTTTGCTTTTAGCACCAGAGGTTGACGGAACACCTGATGTGGAGCGCATCTGTTGGCTTTCATTGTATTCTTTGACATGCTTCACCTTTAGATGATAAAACAAGTTACTCGTGCTACCGTGGCTAACGGTTACATTCGCGTGACACAGTTTGCAAATCACATTTTTCTGCTCTTTGTCAGCCTTTGTAAACCCGAACCACGTCCATACCACTGATGTCGCGCCTCGTTTCACAACAAGTTCCTCCTCCTGCTGCTCGGGATTGGTTTGTGGGATTTCTTTTATCAGCATGCTTATCTTTCTCCATGTTTTTCTTATTATATACGCTTGTGTGCAGCTTCTCAATCGTTCTCACGTCCCGGCGCGCTACACGTGAGGTTAACCACGCCCACTAATTTAAACTTCACGGTATACACGGAATAGAAAAATCTGTAACGGTAGACATTTTATTCCGTCGTCACGGAATATACCGTCATACTGCCCAGCCCTAGCAGAAACCAACTCAGACCGGATCATAGAGACGGGCATCCTGGGGAGCAGGACGCAGCATAGCGCTTTTGAACCCTTGCAATCGAGGGGAGTTACCCTGCTCGACCTAGGATCTACAGAGTGCTTCTTCAACAAAGCACTCTAGAGGCTGAGTACTCTAAATAGGGTTCCTAATGAGAGGCGTACAGGAGCTGATCTACCAAGGGAGTTCTTACTAAAAGAATCTCTTAAACCTCTAAGACCAACTCAGGGGGCGAGGTCCTCTCTATGATGACCCAATCAAGAGAGGGGAGAACCAACTAGACTCAACCGAGACGAGTATTGACCAAGCTCCTGAAGAGCCTACACTCTGATATAACTCTAGGGAGTCAGGATACTAACTTAGCTGGAGGTGCTAAGGACCTACTCGACCTAACCCAAAGTATCGCCTTCAAGGTCCAGAACCGACAATAACTAATTGGTAGAGCAAACACGTGTCTCTGGAACTATTTTAATATTTTGATCATTTAAATATCAGTGTATAATGGATTATGAGCATGTGCATTGAAAAAGCATATAAGTAAGGCTTATAAGTAATTATACAATTATACCCGTGTGGGTTTTCTGTGGGCAAACTCACAGTGGGTTATCCAGAGTAAACCCTCATGGGGGCCTAAACAGGCAAAACTGCTATGGGCCCCGCATGGGCTAACCCATTGGGGACCCGTGTGGGTTTTCTGTTGGAAAGCCCACATAGGGCCCCAAGGGGTCTACCCTTGCCCACACTGTCCCACAGAAAACCCCCACTTACCCACAGTGGGCCCACACTGGCGTGTTTGCTGAGACTGAAGACAGAAGTGTCATTATTCAGCTCTGTTCAGTGTTTGTTCTCATTCAATGGTGTCCGTGAAGTCAAATCGATAAACACAGTTTTACTCAATATTAAGTGTCTTTAAACCTCAGCTGAACAATTGATGCAATAACTGTTTTGTCAGAACTGAGAAGAAGGAAAATATGAACCATGCAGTTTTTGATATCACTAATGCATTCTGCTAACTTGGCAAATTGAGAGGTTTTGTCGCATCTGGGGGAAATATAAAGCTACATTGGGTTAGGCTATAGATGCAAATATGTGAAAAAGAGTCGAGTCAACTTTATCTATTCTGGGGATTTTCTTATGAAATTGTTTCATAAGCTAACAGGAAGACATATGAAAAAGCCTGAACTTTCACTTCTCCTTTAACTTAAACAATAATGGGTAGATTTGGCCTCATGTAAGCATTTTCAACAAGACAAGATTCAACATGAGTATCCAGGTAAGTCAAATTAGATTCCATATTTTATCAGATTTTCATATTGTCTCTACATTATACAGAACATTTTTTTTTCTGGTTTACTAGTAATAATTGTCCATTCTGTGTCAACTGAACCAGAGGTCCTTGGCTAAAAATGGTGATTTTTTTTCCACTTTTTTTTTTAATGGTTCTGCTGAAAGAAATGCATAAAGAAGAAAACCAAAATATTAAATGCCATGGATAAATATTTAGTTAACTGTCTCAATTATTATTTTTTTGCTGTCTATAGATTGTAAAATCAAATGTATTTGCACACACAGCATATGAAACATGATGGATGATGACGTAGAATTAGCTGTTGTTGGCATCGGATGCCATTTTCCTGGAGGTAATTGTTAACAATTTATGGTGTTTCATTATTTGTTCATATTATGATTTTGGCCTAAATTGTATTTACGTTGTATTTTCTCATCCATTTTAGGTGAGGGACTTGAAAACTTCTGGCGAGTCCTCCTTCATGGAGAGAACTGTACAGTTCAGATACCAAACGACAGGATTGATCTCTCTCAGTGGTACGATCCGGATGAGAGAAAGGCAGGAAAGACGTATACAGCCAAGGCAGCACTCATCAATGGGTAAGACTTCAATTCATTTGCCCTCATTAAAAGAACTTGTGATGTTCACTTATGTTTGTTAAGTTCAAAAATGGTCAAAATAATAATGCATGAGCATTTATCAATCTGTCTCTGACCCTCTGAAATATGACATTAAAAAGCATATAAATCATTTAATTTTCTAAAGTGACACTGTCCAACAATGACACCAGCTGTTAGAAACAAAGCAGTCGACTCACCCATGTTCCTTGACAGTTTTTCAGCATCCCTCCACCACCCCATCTCCTCACACTCGCATGGTTATCTTCCTAACCAAATCTCACACTCGCCTGGTTATCTTCCTTAACCAGAATACGGGGGGAGTACTCCGTATGAAGCTCGTTGTAGTCCAAACTGGTCGTTTTTGTAGGCATTAAACTGCCATAACTTTAAAAGACAATATATCCGTTTGCATTGAACTTTCAGCGCTGTAACTTTGCAGATACTGTTTATGCTCAAGCAGCAACATTACACACTAACAAAAGTTAAAAAAGTGAAATCGCATTGAACCACCACTTTAACTGATGATCAATAAAATGCAGCTCATATTTGTTGCTTTCGGTGACGTGAACATGACATCTGCACATAGCGCGGGAATTGAACATCAGATTTATATATGTTTTTTGCGGCGACACATTTATGTGGCCAAGTGTAAATGAAATCGTTTTGATAATTCAGATAAAAACGCATAAAATCAACTACCAAAAAAAAAAAAAAAAAACAAAAAAACACAACAACATACATCTCCCATTACACAGCAGTAAATAGTACGTTGCCCATCACCTTACCCTCGCCCACACACAATTCATCACTTATTGTTCAATAACTCAATTGATAATGGAATTAGAGAAAATTTGAACCTATATCTCCTGCCCGAGGGCATCAACTCATACTCCTTATGGAGATCATGGCTTGGGTCACCAATAACTTTAAGGCTCTGCTTCTTTACAGACCTCTCAAAAATCCACTGAAGAGAAGATGGGGGCAACATACCAATTATTTTTCCAGCTCTTCTAACCACATTTTGAAGCTGTGACCTCAGTTTAACAGACAGATTACCAAACCATATTGTAAAATCATAACATACTATAGATTCAATAGCTGATCTGTAAAACAATAACATGATCGTTTTATCCACCCCATAAACACTAAGCGCTGACTAGCTTGTGTACAAACATACTCCACTCGATGAGCCCACTGTAGCTGAGAATCGAAGTAGATGCCTAAATACTTATATGTTGTTTCCTGTTCAACTTCCACCTCATAAACTGAAATTGGGCTATAATCACCCACAAGCCTCGGGTCAAAGATCATTTCTTCTTTTTTTTTTGTAACATCAAGTTGTGCTCCTTACACCACTGCACAACCCCTTCCATCTCTGACTTATACATGCCAACATCTGATTTTTTTGTCAACAGACTGAATATGGCTGTATCATCTGAAAATGTAATAATGTAGTTATTTGTGTACTGATTCCTACAGTCATTTGTACACATTCTAAAAAGAAGGAAGGAACTTACGCAGCCTTGAGGAGCTCCAACATTTATGGCCTCTGTGTCAGAGAGAGTTGAATGAACTTTCACCTGCTGTTGTCGTCCGATTAGAAATGCATAATACCATTTAATTATATAACCTCCATCTGTTTTAACTTATTTAACAAAATATCTGGAAGTATGGTATTAAATGCCGAACTCAAATCCATAAACGTCAATCTAACATAAGCTGCCAGATTTTCAAGGTGTTTTAAAATAAAATGCGTCATGATATTTAAAGCATCCTCTGTACTCCTATTTTCTTTGTAAGCAAATTGGTAAGGATCTAATTTATGCAATACATTCTCTCTCAATTTCCCCATCACATTATGTTCCAGTGATTTCATCACTGTAGATGTTAACGCCACTGGTCTTTATTTTTCTGTGATGGATGTTTTTTTTTTTGGGACAGGAATAATGACAGCTTTTTTCCATAATGTGGGAATATTGCCCGTATCAACTGATAACTGAAATAAGGGCCTCCATGCTGGGGTTAATTCATCAGCAAATGTTTTAAGTAAAAGAGCTGTAATACCATCTGGCCCACTAGTCTTTTTGGTATGAAGTCTTTTTAAAATTTTAGTGACAACACTTCAGTCCTGTCCTGTGTTGAATCACGTTACTGAACTAAGCAGGTCTCTACATTTATCAATATTACCACTCACAGCCAAATCAAACCATTTATAAAGATTATTAAATTCATTAGCTTTAGCAAATTAATTTTTAAATTTTATCCTCAGTTCTTTTTGAATTTCTTTAAATTCCATTGTATTATTATTCTTAAAAGAAATACAATGCTTAGTCTCAGGAGTAATATATTCCTTGTTATTTGAATAAAACTTGATGGTCTTTTTTGGGACCACAGTATCAATGCAAAAATGAATATACCCTGTAATCACTTCCTCAATACTATCAATATTATCATCTTGATAAAAAACTTCCCATTTTGTAGCCAGAAAACAACCACTCAACTCCTCCTTTATAGAATCACATCAGGCATTGACTGTTCTTAAAACCGGTTTGCTCTTCCTAAAGGAGGACCTGTAAATAGGGATTAACTGAATGGTATTATGCTCCGAATTTGAAAGAGGAGGTCTATCTTAGCCACACATACTTCTTTGATATTATATAGCATTTGTCCAATATTTTGTTTTTACAAACATACTGCTGATATCCTGGGAGAGCACAGTCCATCATACAATGATTAAAATCGTCTTGAAGCCAGGTCTCTGTGTAAATCAAGACACATGACTCATGATATTCATTACAGACTCTTGTATTCAGACGCAGCTCTCTCATTTTGTTCCTCAAGGAGCGAGAATTGCTGAATAGTATTGATGGCAACGGTAGCTTATTGCATTTTCGGTGGAGCTGATGTTGAATGCCACCCCTTCTCCCTCGTTTCCACAGCCGACGATCACTATGGCGGCATTATAATGCCTTTAATAACCGAGCGCACAACTAATGCTTGCGCGCGCAGTAAATCACTTCCGCGAGAGGATAACAGATCTACACGCGAGGAAACGGGAGCCCGAGAGCTCATTTTAAACCCGCGTGCGCGCATGACATCTCCTCATGACATTATGTTCATTTTTGGGTGAACTAACCCTTTAAGTTTAAAGTAAGTACAGGGCACAGTATAAATGAGTACACCTGACCACATCTGAACATAATGTTAATAAAAACAAAACAAAAACAAAAAAAACTAAATGTGTCTTAGATATAAAGATTAATTTCTAAATCGATCATTCATATGATCATTCATACTGTGCACTGTATCTTAACTTTAACTGCAACTTTTCAACGGGGTAAAGTGCTAAAACCCTTTTATACTGTATTTAATGGAAAATATATTAACCTGATAATATATTAAACTGACAAAGAATGATAACAAAAAGCTTATACAACAACTCTTGCTTACTGATATGAACAAGTGATTTATCTTTCATCCAAAGCCACATGAAGCAATTTTGGATTTAGAATCATAGTTCCAACTATTTAAAGGTGCTAAAGAGGATGTTTTGTTTTATACATTTTTGCAATATTACTTGAAACTGTCTTTACTAACTGATAAAAGACTATTTATTAGGTGCACTGAAAGGAATATTATTAATATACATCATCTGTGCACGAGGTAGGCCCTTAAAAACATCAGCCAATCGCGTAACCCGATGATCGCGTAAACGATTGGCCCTCTGGCTTGTCAATCACTGCCGTGACGTTGCTTGTGAGAGACGTCCGTGGATTGGCCCTCTGGCTTGTCAATCACTGCCATGACGTTCCTTGTGAGAGACGAGCGCGGCTGCGCGCTCCAGTAACTTTCCACACTCCACAGGTGCCGCATGCAATGTTTTTGTCAGGAGACAGGAATAACAACTGCAGATTATGAGTTACCTGCGGTGAGTCTGACATAATGAATCCACTAAGTGTGTGCGCGGCTTTAAGTCGCGCACACACTTAACGATTGTAAGGATTTTTTTTCACATTGCAGCAAAACAGACTTAAAATACTCCGTCATTTCTTGTCATAGAGACATAAGTAATATATCAATTGAAACTATAGAATGTCTTCTTTTATTTGTGTACACTCAGAGTAAAAACACAATGTTGTGCTTTTTGTAAAATAAAGAAAACACGATGCGTGATCTCTCGTCTCCCTCTGAACGAACTCCAATCTGATAGTTCTCAGAAAATGAACTGTAACTTAGTGAATACTAATGACAAAAAAAATTACACTTATGTCTAAAGAAATGTTGAAATGTCAGTTTTAAATCGTGTAAGTCAAATCAAAAACAAACATTCTGTGTTTATGTAATCTGTATGAAAAGAGAGCCATGTCAGAAGTCCGTGATTCAGCTCATTATCCGCTAATGCGGCCACGCCCACGGAGCCAGCGCTATTCAGAGGCAAATTCAGAGGCAATACATGCATTCATCGTCTCAATCGTGTATTTATTGTCTTGAAAAGTGTTTATTTGGATGGTAAAGCCATGGTTAGCGATCTCTAGAAGACATGCCGTTAGTTCCTAGTTCCTTTTCTTCTTTATATGAATTTGTGGCCTAAAGGTGTACAGAGAGCGCCCTCCGGCTGCAAGTATGAATTAAAAACACCATTCCTGAAATGTCCTCTTCTTCTTTAGAATAATTTGTGGACTAAATGTGCACAGAGAGCACCCTCCGGCTGCAAGTACGAATTAAAAAGTATCCAGTATCCAGCACTCATAGTGATGACAATAAATATTACTTCTCAGTATAGAAAATTGACATAAATATATAAGAATCCATCAATATTTCTCCAAATGTGCATGCTTTTAAGCTAAAAGCCTATATGAAATGCCATAGAGGTAACAATTGTTCAGACACTTTGCATCACAGAAATACATTATATTTTAAAGAATATAATAGAATACCATTATTTTAAATTGTAATAATATTTCACAGTATTGCTGTTTATGATGAGCTCAGACATTATTACAGAGGGTTTTTTCACAGCCTACCTGACTGAAAGGCCTCATTAATATGCAAGTCATTTCAGGTCATTATTATGCAATTCTTTTGTCTTCTCAGGTGTAAATGACCCATTATTCATGATGATTCACGCCTCCACGCATACTGTGTTTCTTAACAAAAAGTGTCTTACAAAAACTAAATCAATATATTGTTTTATATGAAGGAGTAGGCAGCATAATTTTTACATAATTCTGAAGCAAAAACTCTAGTCTACAACCTCCAATACCCAGAAGTCTTGTGAACACAGATTTAATATACTTTTTTTGGCCTTATTTCAGTGACTTAAGTTTTTAGTTTTTTCAATAACCACGCATAAACGTTATTCCTTCAAAAACACAAACATGTACATACATGTTCCTCACATATTATGGTAGCCTAGTTTGTGCTGAATACAGTGTAATGACACTTTTGCCATTAATATGTTTATGAACAACTGAAAAAAGCACAAATGTCAAGGCATGTCAAAACTTCTCCAAGCCCCAAATCAGCCTCAGACTCCAGAGGGTTAAGGTGGTGGTGCTCCCTAAATTTCTTTATCTTTTTTGTTGTTTACCTCTATTTATTCCCCTGTCATTTTTTTAAATCCTTGGACTGTTATTTCTGCATTTATTTGGAATGGTAAGCACCCCCGCCTGCATAAAGCATACCTTCAGAGGTCTAGAAGCAATGGTGGTATGTCCTTACCTAACTTTAAGTTTTACTACTGGGCAGCGAACATATGAAACATACTGTATTGGTGGCATTATCACCTATTGCCCAATAGACCATTCTGGGCGGACATGGAAATAAATGCCCACAAGCAAATTTCCCTTCCAGCACTTCTTGAAATTAAATTACAATCCATCTCTTATACTCCGGTTGATTGCCCAGTGGTAAAACACTCGTTGAGCATCTGGACTCAATTCAGGAAATCATTTGGTTTTCAGGATCCTTCTCTTCTTAGCCCTGTTGCCCGTTATCACTTTTTTCACCTTCAATGCAAGACGGATCATTTAAGAATTGGCTTCCTTTGAACAGTTATCATTATGTTTTGGTCTTACTTAGTCAGATTTCTTTAGAGTCTTGCAAATAAGGCATTATGTTAAGTCACTTGTATCAGACTTCCCAGCGATGCCCTCTGAAAATCCTTTGGATAATTTCCTCTCATGTGACATAGTAGCCAAGGGCTCAATTTCCATTATTTATAATTTAATGACCAATTTGGCATCTTCTTCTCTAAATAACATAAAGAGAGCTTGGGAGGAAGACCTTGACAGACCACTTTCTGAAGACACATAGAACTGTATTCTCAAACAGGTCCACTCATCATCAATGTGTGCTCGCCATTCACTTATACAGTTCAAAGTAGTACACAGAGCTCATATATCCAAAGTTAAACTAGCTAAAATGTTTCCTGGTACTAGCCCCATATGCAATAGATGTAAATGTGATGAGGGATCATTAATTCACATGTTCTGGACATGCCCCAAATTAGAGCATTTCTGGCGATCAATATTTCACACCCTTTCGGCGGTTCTTAAACACAGTTTTGAGCCAGAACGTCTGGTGGCATTATTTGGAGTAGCTCCAGAGGAGTCGTGGCTGTCAGCGTCTATGTGTAAAGTCCTTGCTTTCTCTTCCTTGTTAGCGCGTAGAGCGATACTATTAAAGTGGAAAGATCCCCCCCCCCCAGCGTATACATGTATGCTTGGTTCTTCTACTTACAATTCCTATCTGAATTAATGGACAGTATGGACGCTATGCTAGTTATTCGATGGTGAGGGTTGGGGGATTGTTATATGTGATCTATAATGTAAATATCAATAAAAAAAAACTTTGAAAGAAATAAGTTAAATAAGTCAAATAAGATTCTGTTAATTTTTACTAATGCTGTTCCAAACCTGTATGGCTTTCATGCTAATTTGGATAAAGTCGCCATGAAATCAAAATTGACAATTCTTATTTTTTTATGGAATATTGTAGTATTTAATATAAATGATTTATCTGTGCACTTTCTTTAATCAAAAACATTAACCTTCCCTCCCCCTCAAAATGATTTATCGTCTCTTCCTGTCACATGCTATGACTAGAGGGCGGAGCTATCTGGAACTGCCAGCAGATCCAGTGATGTCAGTGACATAAGGTGCAAATGTCGCTGGGTTATGCGGGCAAAATGCTGAAGCTGAAGCTAATGCTGAAGCTGATGCTTCAGCATAGAGATCAATGCATTAACCAAAGCTGATGCCAGTCATTGGGGTCTACAGTACCCCTAAACATTGAAAGGATATTACGAAAACATTACTCTTTGGACATGGCAAACAATTTTTTTTTCATGAATGACAACCTGATGGAGGACACACTCGCAACCCCAGTGTTTTTAAATTAATTCCTATGGAAGTTGGGCGTCACGCTTAACTTAAGTGCGAGCATGAGGCTCAACTTCCATAGGAATGAACCGAAAATGCTCGCTCTTCTGCACTCACTCTGCGCCAGCGTACACGCACCATCAGTCAGTCAGTCTCTATCGCGCACACTCTCTTGCTGTTTAGTGCCAGTGACTATCCTCATCCTTGTCATCCTCAATAAATAAAGTTCTTAACGTGATGGTGCTAGCAGTGAGTCCGGTGGAGAGAAATCCCCCACAACTGACTGCAAACTGGCATTCAGATCTGCCTCCATTTTGTTAGCAACACCCAACTTCCAACGATCCAATCATTTCCCGAAGGACGAAATCAAGTCCCGCCCTCTCATTTCAGATGCTGTTTCACTCGGATAGACGTCACAGTAGAGAATAAAAGACAATCACATCTTTCGCTTCATGACAACTTTAATGTGGGGTTTTTTCACCTTACAGTGAAAGTCAATGAGGTTCAATGTTGTTTGGGGCCCACTGACTTTCAAAGTATCATCTTTCGTGTTCCACTGAAGAAAATAAGTCATACAGGTTTGGAATTACGTCACATGAGGATGAGTGATGATGATATTGTCCCTAACTAACCCTGGAGTATATGAACTACAAAAGTAATAACCCCATCATTTACTTTATATTCTCTGTAGCTTGAACGAGTTTGACCACAAGTTCTTCGGCATTACTAATGCTGAAACAATCACCATGGACCCTCAGCACAAACTTCTGTTGCAGTGCACCTACAGGGCCCTAGAGGATGCTGGGATACCAATGGAAAAGGCCAGTGGAACGCGAACAGGAGTATTTTTGGGTAACATATAAGCTAAATATAAGATAAATAAAGTAACATTTAGTGTCTTAAATCCCAGTGCAGCTGGTCCTGATCCCAGTATATGCACTAACTGCATGGGAAGTACCTTCGGAACAACCTCTGGTTAAGATGCGTTGCTAAATAGCACATAGATTTTCTCAGTAATTCCCCAGTTCACAAGAGGGAACTAACTTGTCCTGACCTCAACATGTGCACTTGTGCTTTAATTCCTTTGTGTCACCGCACAAATAACATACAAAGTGGCTACAAGGGCTGGTAACTGAAATGTTGCTCGTCCAAGCCCTGCAACTATTGTTGTCTTACGCAAGGCACTTAACCTCAGGTTGGACTGTAATAGATGTACAGTAAGTGGCTATGGATAAAAGCATATCGCCAGCTAACATGTCTAACATGTTTTTTGTTTGCTTGTTTTTCAGGCCTAATGAACAGGGACTTTGAGATGAAAAATATGAGGACTAATCCAAAATACATAGACCACACCTGTGCCACTGGTGCTGCTATGAGCATAGCTGCCAACCGCATCTCATACATATTCAACTTCACTGGCCCCTCGCTGTCCATTTGATTCTGCCTGCTCCTCATCCCTTGTTGCCCTTCACTTAGCTTGTCAAGCCATAAAACAAGGTAGTCTTAAAAAATATGTATGTAAACCTTTTTTTGCACATTAAGGTGTATAATTATCTGTATTCCACTCAACAGGAGATTGTGAAATGGCCTTGTGTGGTGGTGTGACCTGTATTTTGGAGCCGACCATTTTTGTGACTCTCTCAAAGGCAAAATTAATCTCTTCTGATGGAATGTGTAAACCTTTCAGCAGCAAAGCAGATGGATATGGCAGAGGTGAAGGATGCGGGGTTGTTCTATTAAAGCCCCTGAAAAAAGTAAATAAAAAAGATTGTCTCATCTAAACACAGCACTATGACAGCAATGTATCTAATGATAAACTACTGCAAGAAACACCCATATTTTGTCTGTATTTTGACAGGCTTTTGAAGACCATGATCATATCTGGGGTATCATCAGCAAAACTGCTGTAAATCAAGATGGCCACACTGTTAGTCCAATCACCAAACCATCCATGGTACAGCAGGAGGAGCTGCTTAGAAAAATCTACTCAACAGAGACTGACCTGACTAGTGTCCAGTACATTGAAGCTCATGGGACTGGGACTCCAATTGGAGATCCAACAGAGGCAGGCAGCATCTCAAAAGTCATTGCCAAAGCAAGACCTCAAAAGTCAGGGCCACTCATCATTGGTTCTGTTAAAGGCAATATTGGACACACAGAATCTGCCGCAGGTGTTGCAGGGCTCATAAAGGTTCTTTTGATGATGCAGCATGAAACCATTGTTCCAACAATGTTCTACTCCATGGAAAACTCCAGCATAGACATAGAATCTCTCAATGTGAAAATCCCCACCACAGCAGAAAAATGGATCAGTGACTGCAGAGCAGGGAGGTCAGCAGGAATCAGTAGCTTTGGGTTTGGTGGAACAAATGCACATGCAATTGTCAGACAATGTGTGCAGCCACAAAAGCCAAAAGCTCAGCTGATAAGCAAATCCCATCAGTATTTTGTGGTCTCTGCAGCCTCTGAAAAATCCATGAAAAATATCATTGAAGATACTGCAAAACAGATCAGTGCAGGGAAAATATCAGATCTACAGTCTTTACTGTACACATCCGCATGTAGAAGAAGTCACTTGAAACACAAATACAGGAAAGTATTTCAAACATCATCATTGGCAGATCTGCAAGATAAACTTTCTGCTGCTGTAGAAAAAAAGCTTGTACCATCAAGAACAGACTCCAAGCTAGTTTTTTTGTGTTTTGTGGAAATGGTGTTACATATCAGGGTATGTGCAAGCAGCTCCTAAAACAAGAGCCAGTTTTCAGAGAGGAAATCGTGAAGATTGAAACTCTGTTGCAAAGCTATAGAAGTTTCAATCTGCTGGAGATGCTGGAAAGTGAATCTGAGAAAAGTACAGTGCTGTCTGATCCAAAGATTGTCCAGCCTCTTCTGTTTGCTATTCAGGTTGCTGTTGCCAAACTTCTGAAACACTGGGGCATCAATCCTGATTCTGTTTTGGGCCACTCTGTTGGAGAAGTTGCTGCAGCTCATTGTTCTGGTTTGCTGTCACTTGAAGATGCAGTGAAAGTCGTCTACTATCGCAGTTCTTTGCAAAGCACTGTGACAGGAGGCAAGATGCTGGTAGTCAGTAATATGGCTGTTTCTGAAGTCTTGAAAATTCTCTTCCATCTTATTCAGGAAGGGTTTGTCTGGCTGCTTATAACAGCCCTCAGTCATGCACCCTCTCAGGAGATGCAGATGACATTGACAGGTTGCAACAGAATTTGAGCAACTCAGCCAGTGGAAAAGATTTGTTCCTTTGCATTTTAGATGTACCTGTAGCATACCACAGTCATAAGATGGATCCCATTTTATCCAAAGTGAAAGGAAGTATAGGCTCATTGCAGGGACATAATTTGGAGACAGAACTATTCTCAACAGTGACAGGTACTAGTTTGTGTTCCTCGGATTTTATTACTGGTGAATATTGGTCAAGAAATATCAGAGAGCCAGTTGAATTTGAACAAGCTGTAAAGTCTGCAGCTAAGAACAGAAGGAGTGTAATATTTGTTGAAATTGGTCCAAGAAGGTCTTTGCAGAGGTACATCACTGAGACTCTGGGAAATGACTTCACTGTGATTCCCTCAGTGCAGCCTGATAAAGATCACGAGACAATGCTTGTAGCTGTTTCCAAACTGTTTGAACTTGGGATCAAAGTGGACTGGGAAATATTCTATAAAGGTTTTGAGACTGAACCAATTCCCTACCCACAATACCAGTTTGATGATGTGAAGAGAGATGTCTTTGCTTTAAATTTACAGTTGATTACTCCCACTGGCAACCATCCAGTAGTTGCACAAATGGATACAGACAGTTCAATGTTCAGCTGTGGTTTATCCTCTGAATCAGTGGCCTTCCTGAAGGACCACAAGCACAGTGGGGTTGCCATCATTCCTGGGGCACTTTATGCAGAGTTGGGTTTAGCAGCTTACATGGCATATGCAAAACCTAAGGTTCCACTAAGTTCTCTGCAGCTCAGCATAACATTCCAGAGTCCATTTGTTTTCACCCAGAATGCCCCAGATTTAAATGTACAGCTGGATCATTCAGACCATTTGGCTGATAACACATGCAACTTCAAAATACAGTCTACTTCCGCAGTCTATGCATTTGGCACAGTAAAAGCAAAACCAGGTAGAAGTCCTGAAGAACAGTTAATTTCATTAGACTGCATTTTCAAAAGATGCACAATCCACATGACTACTGAAGAACACTACAAACTACTAAGTCAAGCAGGATTTGAGTATGGGTCAGTCCTCAGAAATAATGCAGATATTTATTGTGGGGAAGAATTTAGAGAGGCTATATCTGTTGTGAAGGTCCCAAAGGAAATATTGCCTCAATTACATGACTATCACCTTCACCCTGTGGTCTTGGATTACATCATGCAACTTATTCCTAGAGCTGTAGAGGGTGTATCAATAAGACCCCAATATCCTGCGGAAATAGGAAGCCTGGCTGTATTTGAACCATTGCAAGAGGAGATGGTTGTATATGTGAGATTAGTACATGTGGGAGAAGATGATTTTGACATTTGTGGCTGCTTAGCCAACAAACAGGGTAGGGTGTTAGTTGAACTGAAGCATGGGAAGATCAGAATGCTAGGAAGTCATTCCCAAGTGGTCAAGGAGTACTTCTTCCACAACAATTTTAGTATAATCTCTGATGTTGCCACATTTGATACACCGATTACGGCACTGGTCTTTTCTGACCAGGTAGGAATTTATAACGCTTTGCAACAGTACTTGGACCCAATATCTAGATACGTGTCTTCTTCAAACAGTAACATACTGTTAAAAGATGGAATTGAACTTCTTTTGTCAAAACTGAACATTTCAAGTGTAAAGAAAAACTTCCAGGACATTTTGTTCATGTGGAGTGATGCAGACCTAACCTCTCTCAAATCAGAGAAGGTCTTGGACAGCATGGCGGGGTGTTGTGAGATTTTCCGAAAGCTTGTCAGATATCTCAAGGCACTTAATTTCCCAGGTGATATCAGAGTAATAACCTTTAGGTGCTCTGAGAGGTTAGTGGACCACATAAACCCTGGGTTTGTTCTGTCAGGCATGGTAAGAGCATGTGCAGCTGAGTTGCCAGAACTTTCCTTCCAGCTGATTGACATGGGCTCTGCCACTTTTGAAAACATCAAAGCTTTGGTTCAGGTCCTCAGATCATACCCCTCTAACAAAATATCCAGAGCTGGTAGTGAAGGAGGGCGAAATTCTCAAACCCGAAATCACCCACACACCTTTGCCAACCATGGCAATCTCTTTAAGAAACCTCCGCATGTTGGATGAAGAAGTCCTCATTTTGCAAACATCTGACCCATATATAATGACAAATGTGTCAGTGACTCAAATGGATAATTCCATTGAACTGATTCAAGGAAAAAATATTGAGCTTCATCTCAATAAAATATGTGTTCATTCATCAGATTACTTTCCAGTCAGCATTTCTGACCTGAATTATGGTAAGACACTATACTGGAACAAGCACACAAATGAAAACCATAAGCTCTTAGCCCTTGACTTCAGTGGCACTGTCACATCTGTGGGTAAAGATGTCAGCAAATTTAAAGTTGGTGATCATGTTGTGTCATGTTACCCTGTGGCTGCCACCACTAAAGTAGTTCTTCCAGCAGCTGTTTGCTGCAAAGCAAAAAAGCTTTCATTCCTGAATGAAATCCCTTGTGTCTCTTATATGGTACTGACTTGGGAGATCTTGCATGAGGCCTTACCCAAAGCTAAACAGAAACGGAAATTGGGCATTTTCTCCACTGTTCCTGACTCAGCTTTGATGAATGTGTTAATTGCTATTGCAAACAGATCAGGTTGGAATGTCAGAGTGAGCACACAGGCTGATCAGCTGTCTTGTGATTTTAGTGAGGTTGTGGGAGCAGTTCTTCTACCTCCTTATAATGTAAAAACAGCTGAAATAGCTAGCAGTGTCAGAGGCATCAAAGACATTGTTCTTGTCTTTGACAACCAGACAGAATTCCCATTCAATACTACAACATTCCGAGGTACAAATAAGGAAGTCCACTTCCATGCCCTCTTCATGTCCCAGATAATGCAAAACGGGTACCTGCAAACGCAAATGCCACGCATCTACCGTTGGCTGAAATCCATGAATTTGGACAGAAAGTCCTTGTCTTTGGACGCAACACCTGTTCAAAGAGTGAAATCTCAAGTCACTGATCTTCCATATGAATCGTACTTTAGATGCCAGATCCTACCCATTATCGTCCTGAACAGTGAAGACAAGAACCAGCTGTCTGACATTCCAGTGATGCCCAAACACAGTCTATTCAAGAAAAATTCTGTCTATATTGTCACAGGTGGTCTAACAGGGTTGGGCTTCGAGACAGTAAAGTTTATTGCGCAGAAAGGAGGAGGAAACATTGTCATTCTGTCTAGAAGAAATCCAGACCCTCAGATGCAACAAGAGATAGGTCAGGTCAGTAGCCGTTGGGGTTCTGTCATTAAGTCTCTGCCATGTGATGTTTCTGTATCTGAGCAAGTGGAACAGACGATTGTTAATATTGGAAAACTATTTCCATCCAGTCCCATCAAAGGGGTATTTCACAGTGCGGTTGTCCTGCATGATGCGCTGATTGAACATCTTGACAAATCTCTTTATGAGAAAGTTATGAGGCCAAAAGTAAAATGGAGTGATTAACCTTCACCATGCTACCATCCAGTGCAATCTGGATTACTTTGTGTGCTATTCCTCCATGTCTGCCTTCATTGGCAATGCCTCACAAACTAATTATGCTGCGGCTAATACATTCATGGACACTTTCTGTCAGTACCGCAGAAACATTGGGCTTTCTGGACAGTCCATTAATTGGGGGGCTTTGAATCTTGGTCTTTTATTGAACAAAGTCCATGTCCAAAGATTTCTGGAGTCAAAGGGAATCATGCTTTTGGAGATTCCAGAAATCCATGAAAGTCTTGAGCAGTGCCTCTTGATTAATAAAACCTCAACAGGCTGTATGCAAATTCAACTTTAAAAAGAACTGGTTTAAAATTCTCAGTCAGAACAAATCACTAATGTTGCGGTTGTACAACATAGGTGAGGAAGCCACGATTGAAACTGGAGTGAACATGTCTAGACCTAGACCTGAGGATCCCACAACACCATCCTCACCACGTGATTATCTGAGGTTCGTGATTAGCGAAACGGCTAGTATTGAGGTGGACGAGCTGAATGATGATACTCATCTTTTCAGTTTAGGCATTGACTCAATGTTAGCCATGACTCTGCAGAATCTCATCTTCAATGATAGAGGTGTGAATGTCCCTCTAGTGACTCTGCTGGATCCAAATACCACACTGGCAACTCTCATTAAAATCCTGGAGGAGAACTGTTTAGACAGAAATCAGAGTGAAGATGAAAGAAATTCCACATACTTTTGAGTTGTAATTTGTATTTCTCTAAAGTAATGTTGTAAAATTATATTCTCAAAACAAGGACACAGCAAATTGAGGTTCTGCAGACTGTGGACTTAACATTGTTTATCATTGTTTTAATTTAGGTTTTGATCTTGAGATCACACTAGGTTTAAACACATTCACTTCAGTTTGTAATACTGTAATTCATACTGAGATGCTGATGATGATTAAGATGATGATTATTTTGTCAGAGGTAACAGCAAATGTTAAATGAAATCCTTAAAGTATGAAATTAAATTTAATTAATGAATAGATCCAAACAATAATATCAGTGAGATTTACAGTAATTTAAAAATACATGTTTTGTATGCTTGATGATGTTTAAAATACTGTCTACAATGACAATTGTAAAGATGTGTTAATGGATTATTCACTTTATGTAAAGATTGAGACTTTCTGTGGTAAATACAAGTATCATGATATTTTACAAAGCAAATGTTGAATCAGTAGCGCAACATGAGAAGTCAATATGATATGATCATTTATTAGTAAAACTACAATGAAAGGAGTAACTGAGTAATAAACAGTAAAGTATGTTACGTATGTTAGTACTGTTATGATTAGGAATCAGATGTGACTGTAATAGTATATGATGTGTGGGTATATATATACAGCAACCTTATTACCCAAGGCAAATATCTGAGAAATAAAGAAATGTAATGTAGAAAGTCATCTCTTTTTCTTTACATTTTCATTATATTCAAGATTTTTATTTATTACATAGATCTCTGTATACCTAGTTCTGATTAGCCATTGCATTCTGATTTCAGATATTTTTATACAATGATGCTAAACTATATAATTGTCTGCTGTTGTAGGCAAATGATTTCTGTCATGTTTCCCATCACAATTTTCCTTTGTGATCTGTTGTCATGGTTACACTGTAAAAAAAAAAAAAAAGGTCTGTGAAATTAACTGAAATTCTGTAAATTTTGTAAATAGAAAAACAATGAAATTTTGTTAAATTTACAGCAATATTTTCAAAATACTAAAAATACTGTTGTAAAATTCTGAACCAAACAAAACTTAATTTTACAGTAATAATGTTAAAATAATCATAATTATTTGCAGAATTTACAGAATACAGAGAAAATAGTAATACAGATTGCAATGCAATGCAGTTAAAATTACAACATGACAGTGTTTCATGCAGATTTTCGATAGCACAGCAAAATCACCAGAGTTAAAATCCTGATGTTAAGGACTCTTACAGTAAAGAGTTAAAGTTCTGGTGTTGAATTTCAGTGGATTAACACAGCTAGTGTAAACAGCTATAGAGCTAGAAATATGACTAAATGATCTGAATTTGAATTGTGTAAACTGGAATTATTGACAATTGTCATTTAACAGAAATGAACATTAAGTGCCATTTTATATAGATTTGAATTTGAATTTTTTTTAACTTGATTCCTGGACATTTGAAATTGATTATTTTTTATGGCATAATTTTCTATGTATTTTCAAACAGCGTATTTTTGTTCTGAATTCTTAGACTGCAATATTCACATCAAGACTTACCTTCATGCTTACCTCAAGGACTCCAAGCGACAGTGCCGGCCCTAGCCTCTTTGGTGCCCTAGGCAAGATTTTTTTTTTGGCGCCCCCTTATATTGCGATTTATCTAAAGGGGCGAATCTAGAAAATTATTTCTAGGGTGGCAAAGGGGTGGCATGAGGTCTATGAGGGGTGGCAACACCAAAGCAAGCGCTCATGCATAGTTTTTGGAGATTTATAGCCTGACATACACAATTGTGTTCACAAACATTGCATTACCAGAAAGTATCTATATACTGTTTAAAATTAATAAATAACAAAATTTCAATATCCATCATGGCACCAAGTAAATACACTATATGAAAAACTTCTAAATGAGTCTGAGCTTGTATCACTAAAGGAGATGAGCAGTTTTATTAATATTACACAGGCTACTTCAATGGTATAAATCACATTTTAGTGCAAGTTAAAGAGCAACAAAACAATTTTTGAGTTTCTGTTATTAACAGAGGTGGGAATGTGTGTGTTCACCCAGAATCAACCACATACTCTAGCAACACATCAGCAACTGCATAGCAAGAGCCTACCAACCACCCAGAATCTCCTAGCAACCACCTAGCAACACTTTAGCAATCACCCAGAACATCTATATTCTGGCCTAACTGACCAAAGTTTTTACATTTTTTAAACAAGACTTGAAGTTGGGTTTATGACAAGCCCAGGGGCACCGTTGGCACGGGGGACAGGGGGGTCAGGACCCCCGCAGTTTTGAAAAGATAGAAGTCGACCCCCGCACTTTTGATAAGGGCTGCTTCAATTAGTCACATATTATGTGACTAATATCACTATATCATATTTTAGCTTAGGATATTTTCTTTCAAATGAGACCATTTTCACGTTTCTGTGAGCTTCCGTTCGTAAATAATCAGCTGTTTTGTCGCGGATGTGAACAGGAAGTGCGCTCTCAAACGGAGAAACACGTGATCTCCAAACCCATCGATCAAAGCGTGCTAATGTTTTAGGACAGGTCGATGGTATATAAATCATGCCCGAACGTTCGCGATTGTCAATCAAGCCAAACCGTCCATTCAGAAACCGAGAAATTTGACACTTTAAGGTAAGGAGGCTTATCTCTCAGGTTGATGCGCGAGCTGGCTTGACTGAAGTTTTCGTGAGGATTTATAGTTTATGGACTGTTTTGATTTCGGTAATTACATCTTGAAAGGCAAAAGCATTGATGGCATCTATAAAAGAGATATCTGAAATAGAAACGAAAGTGATATTGCCTCATCCAGTGGAGGACGCACGAGAGGAGATCTGTGCGTTTAATTGGTATGTGTATACTGTAATACTTAATTTACAATGCTTATCAGTGGCGTGCACTTTGATCGTGAAAGTGAAAGTGCCTTTTGCTCCCTGTGTTCCCGATGTGAACGTGAGCTCCAGTCCATTACAATTTAGAGCGGTTAAGGCCCAGGTATACTTCATTTCCCGCGTTCCGTTCAGTCTCGCGCGAGCCTTTCAGAGAAACTCCTTTGCCCATGAGCGCGGAAAGACCATGGGAAAGACGCGTTCGGCGCATGCATATGTGCACCGCCCGTTGTCATAACAATCCCCCCCGCCCCCCCGAATGCAGTTTGGTCCCCCTCATTTGAAAATGTCTCCTGCGCCCTGGACAAGCCAACATAAATTTGTCCTTCAAACTTTTCAGTCTCTATTGTTTTTCTTGATTGCTAACGCACAATTCATGAAACACTTCAACATTTTCTCACAACTAAACACAATATCAAAACTATACACCAACTTGCACAAACCTCAAACTTCCAGGTCAAAATAAAATATTCTTGTCTGACAAAATCAAACTTTGGTATCAGATGACACACAAAACATAACAAATACACAGACTACTGCACTGCCCAGTGAACACTAGTGAGATCAATTCATATAACACGGTAACAAAAATACCTCTATTCATTTTACTATGATAAATTTATCTTGCAGTAGATGAAAAGCATGAGAAAAATAAGTATGAACTTGGTATGCACCACAATACAGTATACTATCAATTGCAGTAAAAGTAAATACAGCATCCTCTGCACATTTGGCTAAATTTCATTACAGTACAGTACTATAGCAGTGTATTGGTCTTCTGACACAGACTATATCCCTAGGAAATCATTTCTCAGCGCTGCAAAAAATACAGTACAGCCTACGTATAACAAATGGCTACAAAGATAGTTGACAATCACAACATTGAGGGTGTACAATGTGAAATTTCCCTCATCTAAAGTAGCCTACTGGTACTGTGTAAGTTTAAAACCCCTGTAAATTATTCATTCAGCTCTCTCAGATTTTGACTGGTGTGTCATCAGTTTTGCTACCTAATGTTGTCATTTTAAATGTTTTGAGAAATGTATAATGTGTTAGCAATCGAGAAAATCTAAAATACGTTTAGTTTCTTACCCCAACTCTGCTATTAACTTCTGTGATCGGGATCTCCGTATTGATTTCATGTTATTGGTTCGTCGGATGGCAAAAAAACCTTTATCCATGATGAAAGTGGAGCGGGCGGTTGCTGAATCAGCTCGCCAAAAAATTACTAAAATTTCAGACATATTCGGATGGGATTACATTTCTCACAGGACTTCTGAGTTAGCCGGGAAGCAGCAATTTTCCGATTCACGTACTAATATGGGAAAAAATCGTAAGTGAACTTGGCTGCACTGTGTTTTTGACTCTCAAAGAACCAGTTCATAAGAGTCATTTGTTAATGAAGCACACTGGGCGTGCTGCGTGCAACCATCATGCACAGTTTATTAAAAGACGTGTTTTCTTGCCATTACTTTGCGTTGTGCAGTTTTTTTAGTCATCATATTGAAGCGCCGCTCCTGAAAAGCAGTACTTGAAACACTGCTTACATATTTTATTCTGTGATAATTTTGGGGTGGCAAAGCTTTTTATTAGGGTGGCAGATGCCACCCCGCCCCTGTCCACGCATCCGGCCTCTTTGGCGCCCCCTAGCGAGATTGCGCCCTTAGCATTTGCCTATACTGCCTATATAACGGACCGGCTCTGCCAAGCGATCTACTTACCTGTCTCTAGCATTTCCAAGTTACCTCCTGTGTATCAAGTCTGTGTGTGAATGTCTTTTGTCTTCAACGTTGTTCATCTCCACCGTATCCCAGGATCATCATCACTACAAACACAAAGGACATTATCGTTCATCCATTTATCATCATTCACACTCTGCTGTGTGTGTAATAAACAGTGTTGGGGAGTAGTTAACTACATGTAGCGGCGCTACTAGTTTAACTACATTTTTCAGTAGCTTGTCAGTAGTTCAGCTACTTTTAAAACAGTGTAGCTTTTCCAGTAGTTAACTACATTTTCCAGCAAGTAGCAGTGTAGTGCGACCAAAAGCTACAAGCTACATTCCCTTTTGCGTTCTGACGAGCTCGTCTTCAGCGTCTTCAGATCACGAACTAGCATCGTGCATTACCGCCATCTATTGTTATATAACTCATCTTGCGGCTTTATCACTTCATCGGCAGTTCATTGAGAAGAGATCGCCTGATGATTATGTAAAGGACAAAGCATCCGTCAATTGAACTGAAAACAAAATCGCGATATAGTTTAGTGCGCTTATCACACAGCAAAAGTTCCAGAATCAAATCATTGAGGGTGCTTCTGAAATCAGTGAGGGTGCTATAGTAATGTGCAGATGTAATGTGTAAACAACGGCTCCACCATAATAAGAATAGCAATGTATAGTGAGACATTTAGTATTTTAAGTCATTTTACAAATAATTGGAATAGAATTTAAAAAATATAGACACAAAAATTCTAATATTTTTTCTAGTCTGCATTTACATTTCTTATTATTATTCTTATTATTGCATATTTTTGTCCCATGTTTTGGTTATGGTAGCAATTTTTAGTGTGAATCCTGCATTTGTTTGTAGATATCACTTTTGAAATTGCAGAGTGCAATTGGTCATTGGTCCTCTCATAGCATGATAAACAAAACATATATTAAAATTCTGAATGTATTATTTACAAAGCGTGCAAAGAGAGTCAGTGTGAGATATAGACTACATTTTGAGTATTGTATCTTTTGATATAGTTTACAAAATAAAAATAAAAAGTTTTGAAATCATAATTGTAGTGCATTGCTTTGTTTTAAACCCCCAACATCTTACGCCTGTTTCACACATAATCCGTCTGCAGTGCGTATGCGTTGCGTATTTTTTTACGCACCCATGTTAACGGATTAGAGCGTTCACACTGCACGCGGTTGCGGTCCGTCATTGCGTTCCAGGAGCGGTGCGTCTGCAGCAGTGCAGCGATCGTTTAACGTACCGAGTCTATTTTTGCTGTGCTGCAAGTGCAGATTGTGTGTGGGCAAAATGAACATGAATTGACCTGAAATTGTAAAAAAAACTGAAATTATGCACATTTAAACTACTTTGTACATTTAGTACATTACATAAAGAATTTTTTTTTTTTTAAGGATTTAACGGCATGCCAGCAACAGGCTATATTCATGCCAAAAGGAAACATTTCAATTTCACAGTTCAGTTGTATCATTTCAAAACAATTATTTTATTCTCTTCAATTATTTTATTTTCTTCAGCTATCTTTTTTTTTCTTTTGCTACATGTCATTTATATAGGGCAGACCATGAGGTTGTTATAAAACGTCTTAATGTATCAATGTACATCTAAATAAGTATGTTGAAAGTGTACATAATGTATAAATATAAATCTGGAGTACACATTACTATTTTGATGATTTTTCATTTTAGTAAATATTTACATTTTGAATATAGAAATGCAATTTTTAGTTTAAATGTCTATGTTCTTCATATAATAAAAGTAAAAATTGCATATTATCAATGTCAATGGGGAACTTGTGGCCTAATTGTTAGAGAGTTTGACTCCTAACCCTAGGGTTGTGGGTTCGAGTCTCGGGCTGGCAATACCACAACTGAGGTGCCCTTGAGCAAGGCACTGAACCTCCAATTGCTCCCCAGGCGCCGCAGCATAAATGATGCCCACTGCTCCGGGTGTGTGTTCACAGTGTGTGTGTGGACTTTGGATGGGTTAAATACAGAGCACGAATTCAGAGTATGGGTCACCATACTTGGCTGTATGTCACGTCACTGTCATGTGTATATTTATAATCATAAATATTTGGATTTACTTCCATGTATTCAGGCAGACAAATATATGAACAGTTATATATTAAGATTAACATTAATTTATTTAGATTAAAAAAATAAAGGAAATATTTTGTAAATATGTATATTCAATATTTCATGTTATGAAAAACTAAACATTTGTCCTTACACAAAATGAGACAAGAACTATTTAAAGTATTTTATATTTTTTACTATTTTTCCTTTCAACAATTTTCCATAATTTTTTTTCCACCACCACACACAAAAATATAACTATTTACAAGTCAACATGTCCTGTACGTTCAACGCAGGACTATTTTCAAATTCTTTGATTATGATAATACAAGTCTAGATCATCTGTTCTTGCCAGGAAACACGGCCTTCTGGGGAGTTGAAAAATGTGCAAAGCCTCTCGCGTACATCATAGGCTTCCCTGCATCCCCTATTGCCACCCATATTTCTCACACATGGTAGCACTTCCCCTCTTTCTTCAGCCTCATCCAGCCACCTTTGGTTCTCGGAAGGATTCAGGAGGAAGTTGTGGAGAATGCAGGCTGCAGTGACCACAGAATCAGCATTCGATGGCTTCACATTCATCTTTGTGTGGAGAACCCTCCATCTGGATGCAAGAATGCCAAATGCACACTCAATAACCATTCGTGCCCGAGACAATCTGTAGTTAAAAATGCGTCGCCATTGTGGAATTTGCCTCCCAGGAAATGGCCTCATCAAATATGTCTTGAGAGGAAATGCCGCATCTCCCACCATGGTGTATGGCATTGGCCCTTGCGCTCCAGACCCTGGCAAAGGGCAGTCAGCAGGCACAGACAACGTTTTGGCCTCCATTGCTCGTCCAAGTGCTGAACCACTATACACTCCTCCATCGCTTGTTCTTCCAAAGTCACCCACTTGCAGAAAAGTGAATCGGTACTCAGCATCAGCCAGTGCAAGGAGGACAATGTTCCCTTGTAATTAAAATACAAGCTCCCTGAATGTGCTGGTGACACTAAGGTGATGTGTTTTCTGTCAATTGCACCCATGCAATTAGGAAAATTCCATTTCTCCCAAAACTTTGAAGCAATATTTTGCCACATTTCCTCTGTTGGTTTAGGAAACTGTGAGGCCATCATTTTCCGCTCAATTGCTCTGCATGTCATGTGCACAGATTGAGCCACGGTGCTTATCCCGAGCCTATATTGAAATGCTAGACTGCTGAAACTTTCCCCTGTGCCAAGGAATCTGTGAACAAAAGAAACAACAATGTATTAAATTATAAATGTACTTTCTATTTCAGTTACTGAATGCAAGCGATGATGGAGGCTGTTAAGAGATGCTTTTGTAAGAAGTAAAAAACAAAAGAAAATGCCTAGTGGTTCTGCTGGTGGCACTGTCAAGGAGTGGAAGTATGAACGAGTGATGTCTTTCCTGTTGCCCCATATGCAAGTCAGAAGGTTAGTATATGTCAGATGTTGACATTATAACTCAACAACGTATTGGAAACAATACTTGTAACATTTCAGAAGTACCTTTTTTTATTAATGATTAAATGTTTTCAAAATGCATAGCTATATTACATTGTACATGTACAATTAATAACACCTGTTATTATTTCAGTTCAAAAAACACTTTGGAACTGGAGGATGAACCAGTGGATATGAGTGTGGCTGAGGAGGATGTTGATGCAGAGATCTGCCAGCTAAGCAGATCACAAAGTCCCTTTACTGCTATGCAAAGGCCAGCAACACCTGCACTGGAAAGTCAAATATCTCCAGCCCCCACACCACTCCAAGGCACGTGTACTCCTCCACTATCAACACAAGTACCTGACACACCCGCCCTACATCCCAGAGTGCAGTCAATAAGGAATGAAGGTCGACAGAGACAAAAAAGGAGAAGAGTTGATTCACCTAGTCCAACTGAACAACAACTTCTGGATATTATCACTCAACCAACAACTACTGCTCCACCACATGTACCAAGACAGGAGGATGAGATGTACTACTTTGCACTCAGTTTAGTGCCTAAACTAAGCAGGCTTCATCCGAGGAACCGAAATAGGGCACAGATCCATATCCTCAATTACCTTTCAAATTTGGAGTTAGACGATGAAAATCAACAACATCAAGCCACTCAAGCTGGCCCTGTGTTGTCACGTACCCAAACACCAGGATTTCAGCCAATCCACCCCATTACCTCCTGCCACAATGTCCAGACCCATCACCCACACCATGTGTCACCCCCCCCAACTACATCCTACCATCACCATGGATTAGAACAGGATTCCGGTGCTGTTTACCATCAGTTACCTTAGTTCTGAAATGTTACTTGTACACTACACTTATTGGCTTATTGTGAATTATTAATATGTGTGCAATATTTTAATATTTGTTCATTTAGGTCATGCCAATAAGTTATTATGTTCATGTTCTTTTCAAGGTGTGCAGTGTTGCTGTTATTAATCTTATATTTAAATTTTTTTCCATATGTGCAAGACTGATTAGAATATTACACTTCTGATAGTTAAGTAATATACTATACGTATTATATATTTGTTATAACTACACTTGTTGAATATTTCATTTGTAAATTTTAAATATATGCAAAATACATTAATAAATACAAATTTAAAGAAACATAGCATTGTATTTATTACTGTACACACATGTACTTTTTAAGTATTCAAACTGTCCTTACCTCAGTGTAACAGCAAGCCTCTGCTTTGGTTCGATGGACAACCGAAAAGTTGTTGTTTGTCTTGTGATGTCTGCTCCAACCAAAGAAAGAACTTGATCCATTTGCTCAGCAGACATTCTGAAGTATTTCATGTGCCGGTCACTGTCGAGACGAAGTTCAGAGACAAGGTGGTGATATGCTCCAAGTTGTCTTCTCCGCTGGTTGAGTGGGTGAACCCACACTCGTCTTCTACTCCTCCGTAATCTTCGTAACAGCATAAACAGCGCGACGGCCTTTCTCTTGTCAACAACACGCACTACATGCAAAATAAATAAAGTAATAATGCTGATAATTCTTTTTCACGATATTTTTAGCATTTACAATATGTATTTACATTTACGACACACAGAATAAGAAAAAACTTACCCATTGTTTGTATTGGTAAAGCCGAAACTAGAGAATCTCGTAACACACTGCTAACGTGTGCTGTGTGAAAGCACAATGGCCGCTTCCTGTTTCAGCAACACATACGCACTGCATACGGACCGCACACGCACTGCAGACGGATTATGTGTGAAACAGGCGTTAACATTCTTCATTAACAGTTATTCAGTTATTAGTAATAAGCTATGTCATTTAAAAAAAAAAAAAAAATCAAAGTAGTTTCAATGTAGCTAGCTACTTTTTGATAGTAACTTGTAGTGTAGCTAACTACTTTTTCAAACGGGTAGCTTGACTGTAGTTTAACTACTTTAATTTATGAGTAGCTTGTCAAACTACAGTTTCAGAGTAGCTTCCCCAACACTGGTAATAAACTACATTAACTGTGATCTTCCGTCTCCGACCCTTCTGTACTGTAACACAATGAGCTCCTGAAAAAATGAATTGCATATTAACAATAGAGCGAGTCTGAGCCCCTAACATTATCAGGAAGGCTTTCCAGAGTTTCGGAGCCAAATGTGAAAACGCTCTCCCTCCTTTAGTGGACTTAGCTATCCTAGGTACAACCAGAAGTCCAGAGTTTTGTGATCTTAAAGAGCGTGAAGGATTGTAGGGCGATAGAAGATCGGTTAAGTACACAGGAGCTAAACCATTTAGAGCCTTATAGGTCATTAGCAATACTTTATAATCGATACGGAACTTAATGGGTAACCAGTGTAGAGATGATAAAATTGGTGTTATATGATCATATTTTCTTGACCTGGTAAGAAACTCTAGCAGCTGCATTTTGTACTAATTGTAGCTTGTTTATTGAGGAAGCAGGACAACCAGCTAATAATGCATTACAGTAATCTAGTCGAGACGTCATGAAGCATGAAACTAACTTTCTGCATCAGAAATATAACATTCCGTATCTTAGCAATGTTTCTGAGGTGGAAGAAGGCTGTTTTTGTAACATATAAATATTTTTCAAAGACAAGTTGCTGTTTAATATAACACCCAGGTCTTTAACTGTGGAGGATGGAGTAACAGTACATCCTTCTAAATGCAGATTGTAGTCTGAGAGATTCTGTGTACAGGTTTTTGGCCCAATAAGTAATACTTCAGTCTTATCTGAATTTAATAGAATAAAATTAATAGTTATCCAATGTTTTACTTCTTTAACACACTCTGTCAGATTGGATAATTTAGAGATTTCATCTGGTTGTGTTGAAATATACAGGTGCTGGTCATATAATTAGAATATCATCAAAAAGTTGATTTATTTCACTAATTCCATTCAAAAAGTGAAACTTGTATATTATCAGTGATAATCAGTATAATCATTCATTACACACAGACTGATATATTTCAAATGTTTATTTCTTTTAATTTTGATGATTATAACTGACAACTAAGGAAAATCCCAAATTCAGTATCTCAGAAAATTAGAATATTACTTAAGACCAATACAAAGAAAGGATTTTTAGAAATCTTGGTCAACTGAAAAGTATGAACATGAAAAGTATGAGCATGTACAGCACTCAATACTTAGTTGGGGCTCCTTTTGCCTGAATTACTGCAGCAATGCGGCGTGGCATGGAGTCGATCAGTCTGTGGCACTGCTCAGGTGTTATGAGAGCCCAGGTTGCTCTGATAGTGGCCTTCAGCTCTTCTGCATTGTTGGGTCTGGCATATAGCATCTTCCTCTTCACAATACCCCATAGATTTTCTATGGGGTTAAGGTCAGTTGGCCAATTAAGAACAGGGATACCATGGTCCTTAAACCAGGTACTGGTAGCTTTGGCACTGTGTGCAGGTGCCAAGTCCTGTTGGAAAATGCAATCTGCATCTCCATAAAGTTGGTCAGCAGCAGGAAGCATGAAGTGCTCTAAAACTTCCTGGTATACGGCTGCGTTGACCTTGGACCTCAGAAAACACAGTGGACCAACACCAGCAGATGACATGGCACCCCAAACCATCACTGACTGTGGAAACTTTACACTGGACCTCAAGCAACGTGGATTGTGTGCCCATCCTCTCTTCCTCCAGACTCTGGAACCCTGATTTCCAAAGGAAATGCAAAATTTACTTTCATCAGAGAACATAACTTTGGACCACTCAGCAGCAGTCCAGTCCTTTTTGTCTTTAGCCCAGGCGAGACGCTTCTGACGCTGTCTGTTGTTCAAGAGTGGCTTGACACAAGGAATGTGACAGCTGAAACCCATGTCTTGCATACGTCTGTGCGTAGTGGTTCTTGAAGCACTGACTCCAGCTGCAGTCCACTCTTTGTGAATCTCCCCCACATTTTTGAATGGGTTTTGTTTCACAATCCTCTCCAGGGTGTGGTTATCCCTATTGCTTGTACACTTTTTTTCTACCACATCTTTTCCTTCCCTTCACCTCTCTATTAATGTGCTTGGACACAGAGCTCTGTGAACAGCCAGGCTCTTTTGCAATGACCTTTTGTGTCTTGCCCTCCTTGTGCAAGGTGTCAATGGTCGTCTTTTTGGACAACCGTTAAGTCAGCAGTCTTCCCCATGATTGTGTAGCCTACAGAACTAGACTGAGAGACCAGACTGAGAGGCCTTTGCAGGTGTTTTGAGTTAATTAGCTGATTAGAGTGTGGCACCAGGTGTCTTCAATATTCAATTCAAATTTATTTGTATAGCGCTTTTCACGATACATATAATTTCAAAGCAGCTTTACAGAGAATGGATTTCAACATTACAATTTAAAGAATGCAGTTAACAAATAATATAATTTAGGTAATTAATTTACAATCAGAGTTAGCAGTTTAACTGAAGGTAGAAGCAAAGAGCTCCTGGAAAAATTAATTACATTAACAATAATTAGGATATAGAAATTGGGCAATGTGCATGTTGATCCAGATGATTGCGTCTTCTGAAGTCCTCGCAGGAATTGGCGCAGTCTCTTCATAGGTGTTGGTCATCTGAGGTCTTAAGAGGCTAGATCCAAACTGAAGCTGATGGGACACCCGTCCCAAGGTAACTAGAGAGTACAAGGCAAAACAGAAAAGCAAAAGGAGAATAATTAGCGTAGCTGCTGTTCATAACTTTAAGCAAAGATAGTCATGTGCAATTGATCTGGTATGAGATGCATTATGTGAATGCTTGGCTAAAGATGCGTCTTTAGTCTAGATTTAAACTGGGTGAGTGAGTCTGAGCCCCTAACATTATCAGGAAGGCTATTCCAGAGTTTCAGAGCCAAATGTGAAAATGCTCTCCCTCCTTTAGTGGACTTAGCTATCCTAGATACAACCAGAAGTCCAGAGTTTTGTGATCTTAAAGAGCGTGAAGGATTGTAGGGCAATAGAAGATTGGTTAAGTACACAGGAGCTAAACCATTTAGAGCCTTATAGGTCATTAGCAATACTTTATAATCAATACAGAACTTAATAGGTAACCAGTGTAGAGATGATAAAATTGGTGATATATGATCATATTTTCTTGACCTGATAAGAACTCTAGCAGCTGCATTTTGTACTAATTGTAGCTTGTTTATTGAGGAAGCAGGACAACCAGCTA
Organism: Culter alburnus; assembly: GCA_028476615.1. Classification (NCBI taxonomy): domain Eukaryota; kingdom Metazoa; phylum Chordata; class Actinopteri; order Cypriniformes; family Xenocyprididae; genus Culter; species Culter alburnus. The sequence goes on from JAOTNS010001866.1 coordinate 83,405, forward strand.
ATAATGCATTACAGTAATCTAGTCGAGATGTCATGAAAGCATGAACTAACTTTTCTGCATCAGAAACAGATAACATATTCCGTATCTTAGCAATGTTTCTGAGGTGGAAGAAGGCTGTTTTTGTAACATATGAAATATGATTTTCAAAGGACAAGTTGCTGTCTAATATAACACCCAGGTCTTTAACTGTGGAGGATGGAGTAACAGTACATCCTTCTAAATGCAGATTGTAGTCTGAGAGATTCTGTGTACAGGTTTTTGGTCCAATAAGTAATATTTCAGTCTTATCTGAATTTAATAGAAGAAAATTACTAGTCATCCAAAGTTTTACTTCTTTAACACACTCTGTCAGATTGGATAATTTAGAGATTTCATCTGGTTGAGTTGAAATATATAACCGAGTATAATCGGCATAGCAGTGGAAACTAATTCCATGTTTTCTTATAATATTGCCAAGTGGCAGCATGTATATTGAAAATAGCAGAGGGCCTAACACAGATCCTTGCGGCACTCCATAGTTTACTATTGTTATCTCAGATTTTTCCCCTTTTAAATAGACAAAATTGTGTCGGTCTGATAGGTACGACCTAAACCACTGTAATGCCTGGCCCTGAATACCAGTATAATTCTGTAGTCGATCTAGGAGTATTTTGTGATCTATAGTGTCGAACGCAGCACTGAGATCAAGTAACACTAGTATTGAGACACAGCCTTGGTCAGAAGCTAGGAGTAAGTCGTTTGTAATTTTAACGAGCGCAGTTTCTGTGCTATGATGAGATCTGAATCCTGACTGAAATTTTTCTTAGATAGCATTTTTTGCAAGGAGGAGCACAATTGGGCCGACAACACTTTTTCTAGTATTTTAGACATAAATGGAAGATTTAAGATGGGTCTGTAATTTGCTAATACATTTGGATCTAACTGTGGTTTCTTAATGAGAGGCTGAATAACTGCTAGCTTGAACGGTCTTGGGATGTGACCTAGAGATAAAGACGAGTTGATATTGAGAAGAGGCTCTTCTGCTACAGGTAACAACTCTTTCAGTAGTTTAGCTAACCATGTTGTTGGTTTAGACGCAGTGATTATTTAGCTCTTCCGGTCCTATAGTTGTAAAGCACTGCAACTGTTCTTGAGGGGCGATAATTGAGGCTGAATCATAAAAATCTGTTAAAAGGTTGTACATTTACAATTGTATTTCTGATGCTTTCGATTTTCTCAGTAAAGAAATTCATAAAGTCATCACTACTGAACTGTAATGAAATGTTTTGTTCTGGTGAGGTCTGTTTATTTGTTAATCTAGCCACTGTACTAAACAAGAACCGTGGATTGTTTTGGTTATTTTCTATGAGTTTGCGGAGATGCTCGGCCCTGGCTGCTTTTAGAGTCTTTCTATAATGGGACGAGCTGTCTTTCCACACGATTCTGAAGACTTCTAAATGGGTTTGTCTCCATTTGCGTTCTAGATTACGAGTTTCTCTTTTCATAGCGCTAGTAATACTGTTGTACCAAGGTACAGTATTTTTCTCTCTAACCTTTTTAAATCTCAATGGTGCAAGTATCTAATGTACTAGTGAAAATGGTGCACATGCTGCTAGTCATTTTCTCGAGATCATTTGAGTGTTTGGGTACGATGAGCAGCTGAGACAGATCAGGTAGGTTATTTGTGAATTTATCTATAGTTGTAAGGAGAATGGTTCTGCCTAGTCGATATCGCGATGCAATTTGACAAATATCATCAGTATGCAGTACGCATGTTACAAGATAGTGATCAGAGACGTCATCACTTTGCGGTAGAATTTCTATATCAGTAGGATTTATTCCATGTGATATAATTAAATCTAGTGTATGATTAAGACAGTGAGTGGGTCCGGTGACATTTTGTTCGACCCCAAATGAGTTTAGTAAATCTGTAAATGCAGCCCCTAACGTATCATTTGTATTGTCTACATGAATGTTAAAATCTCCAACAATCAGCGCTTTATCGATGTTGACCAGTAGGTCTGAGAGAAAGTCTGCAAACTCTTTTAGGAAATCAGCATAAGGCCCTGGAGGTCTATAAACGGTAGCTAAAGCAAGAGATAGTAGCGACTTTTTACTTATATCTGAGAGTGTAATATTTAGCATAAGAATTTTCAAATGAATTAAACCTATAGTTTGTTCTCTGAGTAACATTAAGATTATCTCTATAGATTGTTGCTACACCACTGCCACGGCCAGTCAGACGGCATTTGTTTTTATAACAGTAGCCAGATGGACAAGAGTCATTAAGACCAAAATAATCATTTGGTTTAAGCCATGTTTCAGTAAGGCAAATTACATCAAGACTATTATCCGTGATAATTTCATTTATGATAACTGCCTTAGGTGTCAGCGATCTAATGTTTAGTAGCCCTAGCTTTAGAAATTGTTTTTGTTCAGTAATTTTGTGAATTTCTGGTTTGATCACGATCAGGTTTTCTATAGATCCTTTATTTTTATTGTTAGACCTCACTATTCGGGGAATAGACACAGTTTCTATAGACTGTACTACACTCACATTTCTATCAATTAAGTGGGCAGAACACAGACTGTGATTTGAGGTTTGACTTACTAGTCATATGGTGCGAAGCGTCTTGGAGATGTTCTCTGACAGAAGATCAGCTCCGATTCTGCTGGGGTGCATCAGCACGGAAGAGCCTAGGACGCTCCCAGAAAAGATTCCAAATTATTTACAAAGAGCAGCTTCTGTTCATTACACCAAGACATCAACCATTCATTTAAAGCAAATAATCTACTGAACCTTTCATGTCCTTGTCGGTACGTCGGAAGCGGTCCGGACACGATGGCTCGTACCGTCTCGATCAGGCTCCTGAAGTCCTGCTTCAGCACCTCCGTCTGCCGCAGCCTGGTGTCGTTCACCCCCATGTGCAGCACTACAGCTCTGATGGTCTCAGCACTGTTGAGGATCGCGGGAAACTGCACAGCGACATCAAGAACACGAGCACCAGGAAAACAGTGACTGCGCACCTTACCTTTGGCTGTGGTAGCATGGACGTGGCGGACGATGGAGTCTCCAATGACCACGGCGTCACGTTCCGCCTCGCGAAGAGGGGAGAAGCGGTTCCGCGTCGAGCCCTCGAAGATCGGGGGCGGTGGCGGAGGAGAGGTCCTGGTCCGAGGCCTGGCTTGCGTCTTCCGCTGCTGGAACACCCAAGGTCCCTGGTGTGACGGCGCCGGAGTGAACAAGGGCTGGGATGAACGCATTCTGGGTGCTCGGGCCCTGTGCACAGAAACACACGGCGTAGAGGAAGCAGGAGTGTTAATATCGCGCTGCAAACTTACCGAGGATTGGTGAGCGTCAGCACGAGAAGTTTCCAGTGCTGTCTGCCGCTCGTGTAGCTCGGCCTGCTGAGCTACGCTATTGAACCTTTTCACAATATTCTAATTTTCTGAGATACTGAATTTAGGATTTTCCTTAGATGTCAGTTATAATCATCAAAATTAAAAGAAATAAACATTTGAAATATATCAGTCTGTGTGTAATGAATGAATATAATATATTCACTTTTTGAATGGAATTAGTGAAATAAATCAACTTTTTGATGATATTCTAATGATATGACCAGCACCTGTAAACATACACTTGAAAAAAACATTACTGGTGTGCATCTTGAGATAAACAATGACATATTTTAAGATCCATCAGTACAAGTTAAGGGTTAGGGTTGAAGACAGAAGACACAGGAGGTAACTTGGAAATGCTAGAGACAGGTAAGTAGATCACTTGGAGTCCTTGAGGTAAACATGAAGGTAAGTCTTGATATGTGAGTGTGAGTGTCTTTTATACTGGTGCTGATTGGCGTGCTGATGAGGTGCAGGTGCATGTGATCAGTACTCTGGTGACGGGGTGCGCTGTGATTGGGTGACGTTGGAGCCTGGCATGTCTGTTACACATTGCTTCTACCTTCAATTAAACTGCTAAAAGTGATTGTAAATTAATTGCCTAAATTATTACATTATTTTCTAACTGCATTCTCTAAATTGTAATGTTGACTTGCATTCTCTGTAAAGCTGCTTTGAAACGATATGTAATGTGAAAAGCGCTATACAAATAAATGTGAATTGAATTGAATTGAAATGCTGAGAATTATTGCTGTCTGTAATTGGCCAAAATGCAACATTCGACTTTTCTGAAATCCTCTACTCTTCCCTGTGGAACCCAGAAGTTGGACCTCTGACCTACTTTCAGAACGATCTGAATTTCTGCGTTTTGAATTTTAGAATACTGAATTTGGTGTTTTGAATTTGTTATTCATGTTGAAAACTTGATGCTGTATTTTTAAGAAGTGAATTTGCAGTCTAAGAATTCAGAACAAAAAAATACGCTGTTTGAAAATACATAGAAATTATGCCATAAAAAAAAAAAAATCAATTTCAAATGTCCAGGATTCAAGTTTTAAAAAAAAATCAAATTCAAATCTATATAAAATGGCACTTAATGTTTAGTTCTGTTAAATGACACTTTTCAATAATTCCAATTTACACAATTCAAATTCAGATAATTTAATCATATTTCTAGCTCTATAGCTGTTTACACTAGCTGTGTTTGTTGTGGTCTTTGTTAAACTTTAGTTAACATTAAGACACGTACACACAGGAGTTATAACGCTGAGCTTCTTTACAAGTTGGCAACATGCCATACACCGGTGGGTCATACCAACTACACGAACTATATGGGGGTGTCCTGGGCAGAACCATTCACTGCATATACTACATCCCCCTTCTTAAGCTTTAAACAAAGTATTAATCAGACATAAAGCAAGTATAGTATGCTGTAAATATAAAATAAACATTTGCTATGAACAAGCAATATAAACACTAGTCAATCATACTTAAGTAAGCACATAATCTTTAAACCGTGCCGGTTGTCTGACGATACGTCCAGCTCTTGTGCATTCCGCACCTCGCGCACTCCTTTCCACATCTTGAGGTAGCTCAGTTGGGGCAGCTTTTGGAACAGTGTTGTTGTACAAGTCATTGTCAGTGTACATGGAACAGTCAGGTTGTGAGTCATGTTTGATTGACCTGTCAGGCCTGAGGTGGCATCTGTTCCTGCGGTAGATTGTGCCCGATGATGTGACAACATCGTATGAGCGGGACTCATCTCAGATACTGACAACTGTAGCTGATTTCCATGTATTTTTGATTCTCATATATACTCTCTGTCCCCCCTTTAAGGCTGGAAGTGGAGCTGCTGTTCTATCATACCATCTCTTTTGCTGTGACTGAAGATGCTGCAGTGCTTCCTGGATGCGTTTAGGTATAGAAGGTTGCAGAACAGCTTTGCTGGCCGGTAAAGTGGAACGTAAGACTCTGCCCATAAGGATCTGGGCTGGAGAGTATTTGAGACCAGTGACAGGAGTGTTGCGAAGAGTCAATAAAGCTAGGTGAGGGTCAGTGCCAGACTGAGCAGCAGCTTTCAGCATAGTTTTGATGGTTTTTATGGCTCGCTCGGCCATGCTGTTGGACTGAGGGAAGTTTGGACTGGAGTGTGTGATGTTGAAACCCCAGTCATGAGCAAATCGAGCCATTTCAGCATTGGCAAAGGGTACATGATCTGCAATCAGTATCTCAAGCACACCATGTCTTGCAAACACCACCTTGAATCAGTGACTACGTTTACATGGACAGCAGTAATCTAATTATTGACCTTATTCGGATTAAGGCAATATTCTAATTAAGGTGTTTACATGAGTTGCTTTTACAATATTCCTTTCATGTTCCCGTTTTACATGGTTATAGAACATAGATCGATTAATGCCGGCACATGTCATTACGTCTCCATGGCGACGTTCCCTCCAGAATTTCACACATGAACACACTACAGTTCGTCTTCGTTATGGTACCAGTTTTGGGTGTTTCATTTTTAATTGTACAAAAGCTACAAGAGCAGTTAATTTGTCATGCTATACGTAAAAATAGACGATGGCGGATACTTATTATCCAGCAACAGGTGTCCTCTGCACTTTCATTCGGCAACATTTAGTTCATGCCACCGCGACAAACGCGGAGGTACTGGATGAGAGTACGAAGTAAGGACTGGTGGGAGAGAGTTGTTTTAATGGAATTTGATGACGCCGAGTGGAAAGAGAATTTTTGCATGTCCTGGAGACATTTGTAAAGTTATGTTCCGTGATGGAGGGTGTCATGAGTCCCCAGGAGGTCACCGTGCGTGCACCTGTGCCCTTGGAGATCCGGGTGGCAGTGGTCCTGTACCAATACCGAGTAATAGCGAATCAATTTGGCATACACAAATGCACAGTCAAAAAGTTTGTGTACATGTTTTGCAAAGGAATGGTTTCCCACGCAAAAAATCTCATCCAGGTTCCTAGTCTGGAGGAAGCAAATGCAATTGCTCACCGATTTGAAATGGAACATCACATTCCACAAATAATCGGATGCGTTGACAGGATGCACATCAAGGTCAAGGTACCATTTATTGTCTCCCTTAGGAGAAATTTGTTTTGGATGAGAGAACTGCTGCACATCAACCTACACAAACATACATTTCATACATACGTCAATTCATAAAAAACTCTACTCTCCAAGCATAATAATTCTTATTAAAATACCTATAAAAGAATATACTTACAATTATATAATGTTAATAATTTTTAATTTAATACATGATTACCTTAAAAAAAACATGCTGCATCATCATTACCTTACCATCAGTACATTACAGCAGTTATATAACCACCATACTAGAGTTGCTCATAAAGTACTTTTATCGACAACGGGACAAATGAATGTTTATAGCGATTATGCTTGCATAAAGGGACCCTATATCTCCTTCCAGAGTTTATCAACGCATACTCAGAGTACAATACATGTGAGGGGTCCAATATAATCTTATTAACCTGCTGTATCGTAGACGTATCAAAAAAATCTTGTATAGTGTTTAGTTTCTGTACTCCCATAATTTTTCCTGCAACCTTTACCAAATTGCTTATTTGAGCTCTCATTTTCACCGTTAGATTCCCAAACCAAATAATAATTCCATAATGCAAGACAGACTCAATCGTAGCCTTGTAAAAAATTTGCATAATATTGCTACTGACTCCAAATAATCTTAACCTTCTTAAAAAGTGTAGGCGCTGATGAACTCATGAACAAACACTTAGGACATGTGTGTGCCATTTGAGGTCACTGTCAATGTGGACTCCCAAATATTTGTAAGAAGCCACCTGTTTAATCTCCTGACCATGAATTACAACAGAGCTCCTGTCACCCACTGATCTGGGATCTATAATACCTCTTCGGTTTTTGTAACATTGATCAGGAGGGATGAGTGTCACACCAGCCTGTAAACCCCTCCACAGCTGCTTTATACTCCTCAGTGCTGGAATGTTTTGTTAACAGGTTCACAATTACCGTATCGTCTGAGATTTCACTACAAATTGATTTAACCCTCTGGAGTCTGAGGCTGATTTGGGCCTGGAAATTTTTGACATGCCCTGACATTTGTGCTTTTTTTCAGTTGTTCATAAACATATTAATGGAAAAAGTGTCATTACACTGTATTCAGCACAAACTAGGCTACCATAATATGTGAGGAACAGTATGTACATGTTTGTGTTTTTGAAGGATAACGTTTATGCGTGGTTATTGAAAAACAAAAAACTTAAGTCACTGAAATAAGGCCAAAAAAATAATATTAAATCTGTGTTCACAAGACTTCTGGGTGTTGGAGGTTGTAGACTAGAGTTTTGCTTCAAAATTATGTAAAAAATGATCCTTCCTACTCCTTCATATAAAACAATAGAGAGATTTAAATTTTCTAAAATCTTTGGTCAAGAAACACAGTATGCGTGGAGGCGTGAATCATCATGAATAATGGGTGATTCTCACCTGAGAAGACAAAGAATCGCATAGAGAGCTCTAATAACCTGCATAAATAATGAGCTCTTTCAGTCAGGTAGGCTGTGAAAAAAACCTCTGTGATCATGTCTCAAAGCTCATCATGGTGTAAATCAACATACAGAAAAACAGCAATACTGTGAATATTATTACAATTTAAAATATGGTATTCTATTATATTCTTTAAAATATATGTATTTCTGTGATGCACAGTGTCTGAGCAATTATGTTACCTCTATGGCATTTCATATAGGCTTTTAGCTTCAAAGCATGCACATTTGGAGAATATTGATGGATTCTCATATGTTTATGTCAATTTTCTATACAGAGGAGTAATATTTATTCAGGATTTATTGTCATTACTATGAGCACTGGATACTGTGTTTTCAATTCATACTTGCAGCCGGAGGGCGCTCTGTGCACCTTTAGACCACAAATGCCTGCTAAAGAAGAATAGGCAATCCAGGAACTAACCGAACTAACAGAGGCCAGAGATCGCTAACTATGGCTATTCAAACACTTTTCAAGACAATAAATACCGATTGAGACGATGATGCATGTATCGACTGAATTTGCGTCTGAATAGCGCTGGCTCCATGGGCGTGGCTGCATTAGCGGATAATGAGCTGAATCACGGACTTCTGACATGGCTCTCTTTTCATACAGATTACATAAACAGAGAATATTTATTTTCGATTTGACTTACACGATTTAAAACCTGACATTTCAACGTTTCTTTAGACATAAGTGTAATTTTTTTGTGATTAGTATTCACTAAGTTACAGTTCATTTTCTGAGAACTATCAGATTGGACTTCATTCAGAGGGAGACGAGAGATCACGCATCATGTTTGTTTTCTTTATTTTACAAAAAGCACAACATTTAGTTTTTACTCTGAGTGTACACAAAAGAAGATATTCCACAGATTAAAATGGTGTATAACTCTTAATTGTATGTGCAACTTTGATGGAGTATTTTGAGTCTCTTTCACACTGGTAAGAAAAAAAACGCGGTGGTATCGCCGGCGATACCTCAGACCTCAGAGTGTTAATTGATGACTGGAACAGTCATTAGTATATAAAGTAAAGAGAAAAGGTGAACTTACGCATCCCTGTGGGGCCCCTGTGCTACTTCCTGCCACATCAGATAACACCAAGTTGATTTTTACTTGTTGTGTCCTGTTTATCAAGAAAGAATGATACCAACACATTCCACATACCACATTCCCATACTTCCGCCAAAAGATGGATATAGGGACTTTGTTAATCGTAAAGGGTGGCCCTCGTACGTGCTGCAGGCAGTCGTGGATGACCGATATTGGTAAGTATATGCTTTGCAAAGCATATGTTTATTTACTTAGCTCACATTGCCTTTATTGTATATAGTGTGTATTTGTTGTTTGATCAGTTGCATTTATTGGTATTTGTCCTTTCCAATTTAAATATTTATCTGCCCTGAGAAGTGTTTTATGACTGCGACAAGCACAATACACAAAATATAAGCACTTTTAATTTGGATATCTGCCTTTGTCATATATCGTACATAAAACACTAAAGCCTAATTTGTAGTGTACAGTGTTACTGAGTTTATCTGCTAATATGACCAATAAATTCAGTATCATACTTCTATAATGCTGACATTTGTTACGATACAGAAGGGACGAACACAGAGAATCACAAGTACGGATGTTTATTGGAACCAGTATGAGTAAAACAGCAGTGCAGGTAAGTGAACAGTGCAGTGATGAAGATACTTGAGGTTATCGGTGATGATAATGTCCTTTTCTGGTTGCAGATGGAATGAGACTTGGAGAGATTGGAGATGGAGATCGCTGGAGACAAAGGAGCACTCACACAGAGACGAAGGATCACACGAGGAGAACAGGAGATGTTGGAGACAGGTAAGTAGATCATAAGGAGTCCTTAAAGTAAGCATACATCTAAGTATAATGCAAACGAGACCGGACATGGAGTGGTGTGTGTGAGTGCTCTTTGTACTAGTGCTGATGAGGTGTTTGATGACGTGCAGGTGGCGGTGATCAGTACTCCGGTGATTGAGTGCGCTCTGATTGGTGCATGGTGGAGCCTGACGTGTCTGTGACAACGTTATTATTATTGTTATTTTTATTTAGCTTTTGGAGTGTTATTTGCCAGGTTCCTGGAAGCGCGGATGATGCCAATGTCCTGCGGCAATCACAGCTGTTCAAAAAGGCCCATCTACTCCCAAGGGTAAAAATATATTTTTGCCATGGTCTTGTCTGGTAACATTATGTAAGCTTGTTTCTGCCATGAAATATCACATAGAAAATGTAATTGTGACTGTTTATCTCACAATTCTTTTTTTCTCAGAATTGTGATATACTTAATATTTATAACTCACAATTAGTTACAAAGTCAAAATTTGTGATATTAAGCCAGAATACCTTGATATAGTCAGAAATGCATGATAAAATTGCAAGGAAAAAAGTCTTAATTATGAGATAAAAGTCAGATTTTTTTTTTTTTTTTAGTGGCAAAAACAAGCTTCCATATAACATGAATTGCTTGCAGTGACATTAATAACTTTGTTGTTGTATGACCTTTAGGGAGTGAGGGAGATTCAGGGGAAACATGTGCGTTTCTTTGTCCTCAGAGATCCAGCTTATCCACTCATGGACTGGCTGATGAAGAGTTACCCACAGTCTCCAGGCCTAACTCCTGAGCAAGAGTCATTCAATGTTCACCTCAGCTCTGCAAGAACAACAGTGGAGATTGCTTTTGGGAGGCTGAAGTCTAGGTGGAGGGTGCTCCTAAAACAAAGTGATTTTCACTTCACCTTCTCTCCTTGCATGATTGCAACATGTTGTGCACTGCACAATTTTAGTGAACAATACTTCTCATCACATTCAAAGCACTTCAAGGTCTTGCCCCCCAGTATATTTCTGATCTCATTCAAACCTACTCTCCTATGCGCACATTAAGATCCTCTGATACTGGTCTGTTGTTGATCCCACGTCACAAACTCGCATCATTCGGTGGTCGCGCATTTTACATCTCTGCCCCCTCACTCTGGAACTCCATTCTGAAGCACATTCGAGACCTGTCATCAATACATGATTTCAAAACCCACCTTAAAACTTATCTTTTTGTTTCCTGCTACTCTGACCTCTGATTGAATGATGTAATGCCTCTGATGTTTTTGTATTGTTTACCTGTCTATTGTCATTTGTGTTATAATATTGTACAGCGACCTTGAGTTTGTAGAAAGGCGCTATATAAAATAAACTTATTATTATTATTATTATTATTAAGAAAAGGAGCAGGTCCCCCAATGCTGGTTAGAAGAAGCAACAGCTATGGAGAGAGCCTTACCCCAGCCCCACAGTGCACCGCAGATCCATACTCCCAGTGCAGATGCTGATGTCATGAGAGATGCATTATCAGCATACATGGCAGCAAACTTTCCCCTTCGGAGGAGCATACATTAGGCACCAGTGGTTCACTTTCATTTGCTTGTAATGAGGGGCCTGGCAATTCACACTTCTTAGTATTTGCTTGACAGTGTTACCTCGTCTCTGATGTTAAGTGCATTCAAGAAGTTATTTTATGATGAAGTGCTGCACTTTTTAATTTTAATGTGAACTACGCAATTTCTTTAAGTACTTTGTGTATTAGTCATTCATCACAGAAAGAAACACCATTTCCGTTGGGTTTTGAATGCTTTAATTCAAGAAACATTGCACAGGTTTTAAGTGCAAAAAAAGGAAACTACAAAAAGAACAATAAATAAATGGACCTCTTCAGGTTCTGTTCACTTATTTTAAATGTTAACAAAAATAGGTGTGAATATAATATTTCTTTTTTTATAAAAAATAAAAAGTTTTACTTAAGCAATTTTACATAACAAAACATTCTTTCCTGTAACACAGGCAAATATGAGGTAGGTAAAACTTCAAACGTACCTTAACTTCAATACAGGAATTCACAAACTGTTTAACATTCTGCTAACCTAATGGTAGGTTGCTCACAGGTGAGTATATGATCGAGCATAGTTATTTGTATCTTCTGACCCATGTTCAGCAGGGGATGTGTTTGACATAGTACAACCATGCATGGGATACTTAGCTGGCTGTGTGTGATACCCGTGAAAATGCAGGGGGTGCAGTGAAGGAGGTACAAACACTGGCTGTGGCTGGGTGCTTCGGAACCCCTCAACAAGTACTGATATCATGCGCTCGGTGGAACAGGCATTGCTCTCAATTAAAGTATTAAGGAGTCTCTCCTCTCTTTGTTCTGATTGTTGTATTTGGTCTTGAACCCATTCATTTTGTTGCCTCATCATCTGCATTAGGAACTGCTGATGCTGGGAGATCACAGTGCACCTTGCAGACTTCTTTCTTCAACAGTGACCTACACAATACATTTTCATAAAAGAACAGAAACTTTAGTTGACGTGACAGGCTTTGATAGCAGTAACAGCTAAAAGTGTACAAAAAAATGTCTCTATTTTCTACATTATGCATATTTTAAATTTTGAGACAAATTGCTGCTGCATACAGTAGCTAACCTATATAAGAACTACTGAACATGATGAGTAAAACATGCCTACAAAAAGTAGTGTATTATACTTACACACATATCTAGCCTATTAAAAATCAAGTTCACGACGTTCCTTGCTTTTGCGAGTTTTGGCTTGCAGCTAAAATAGCATTTACATCAAAACCATGTCACCTTTTGTCCTGGGTGGGTTGACATCTGATGCCATGGCTGAAAAGCTTTCCTCTTGAATACCAGACGTATCAGCTGATGTGTCATCTCCATCCTCGTTCATTTCCTCCTGGCGAGCTGAAGAACTCACATCATCCCCAACGATAATCTCTATATGCCAAAGTAAATACATAAATTAGCAATGTATAGAGTACCGTAAGCTACTTGTATAGAGTACAATGTATAGAGTACTGTAACCTACTAGTCAGCTAATAGCAGAAAAACAAATTGCCGACAACCAACTCAATCATAGCCTACTTACTATCCATTTCATTCGAGTATTCAGCTGAATTCTTTAACATTACCATGGTTTCCCGCTCGGACCAAAAATGTGCCTTCTTGCTTGAAGCCATGATGCTCTCCTGAGTCCTGTTTGCCGTCAAGCTGTTGACAAATGCCGTGTGTGTGTCCTGTCGCAGCGAAAACTCCCACTCGACGTTAATAGTCTGATTAAGGTGTATACACGTCTATAACAAACTTCTGTAAAGCGACTAAAATAGGAATACTCCACGTCTAAATTCGATTTGTGTTTACTTCGAGTATGACTTTAGTCGGATTAAGGCAATGAAACATCCCTGTTCACATGCTCCTTTCTTAATCAGAGTATTGTCTTTAATCGTATTAATATCGGATTACTGCTGTCCATGTAAATGTACTCAGTGAGCCTGACGTTTTGTCTGACAGCTGTAGGACTTCTGGATATTTATAGAAATAGTCCACAATCAGGAGAAATGAATGCCCTTGAAAGTCAAAAATGTCAGCGGATATTTTCTGCCAGGGTCCCTCTTGAACTGGATGTGAGATAAGTGGCTCCTTTTGATTTTCAGGACAACTCTCTTGACAGCAACTACAGGCTTCCACCATGTGACGTACGGCTTCAGTGAGTCCTAGCCAGTAGAAGCATGATCTGGCGTGAGCTAGAGACCGCTGTATACCCTGGTGTGCTGCATGAAGTTGTTTCAGCACTTCTGGTCGCAGTGCACGAGGGATGATAATGCGATCATCTTTCATGAGTAGCTCAGCATCTATGCTAATAGTGTGTCTGACTGGCCAGTAAGCTTGAGCAGCCAGTGGGACATTTTTCTTTCTGTCCGGCCATCCTTGCTCATGTAGCTGCCGTATCAGGTGAAGCTCAGGATCTGACTGTGTGGCTTGTTGGATCATGTGCATGATGTTACCACAGAGCGATTCTTCCATTCACTGCATAGATGACTTTCTCTTCGCTCAGGTCTAGACTCTCTGTTGCATCAGACTGAATGTACGCTCTGGACAGGGCGTCTGCGATGAGCATCTGGTTGCCTGGAGTGTAAACCAATGTGAATGTCATACCTTTGCAGCTGGAGCAGCATTCTTTGAAGACGTGCTGGTGCAGCACCTATGGGTTTGGAGAATATTGCCTCAAGTTGTTTGTGATCTGACTGAACTCTAATGGGCACACCGTAAACATGCTGGTGGAACTTTTTCAGTGCAAACACTATGACAAGTAGTTCTTTTTCTATCTGGGCATAGTTCTTTTCAGCCGCAGATAGCGCTCTCGAAGCATATGCAATCGGTTGCTGTTTCTGCATTAGAGCAGCCCCCAAGCCATCTTTCGAGGCATCTGCCTGCACTTCTATAGGCTCCTTTGGATCAAAATGCCCTAGAACAGGTGCAGATGCTATGGCTGTTCTGAGTTTTTCAAGTGCTGACTGCTGTTCAGGATGCCATTGCCAGTCTATATCCTTCCTTAGCAACAGCCTGAGTGGTGCAGTAAGGGTGGCTTTGTTGGGAATGTATTGCGACAGGTAGCGTGTCATACCTAGCAGACGTTGAAGGGCTTTTCTGTCAGTGGGAGGGGGAAATTGCAATATTCCCTCCCTCTGCGGCGATAACGTGGCCAAGGTAAGTCACCTCGTTGACCATATATATGAATATGGTGCAATCCTGGAAACTGGCCCAAACCTTGAAACACTGATGCATAGCGGGTGAGGAGCTCAGTTTTTGTGCTGGGCGATGATGGTATGAGGGTGTCTACTTTTCTTATGAGGTCCAACTGCACACATGCCTGTCTCCCAAGTAGGGATATATCTGATGCTGTAGTCACAAAGAACATCATGTCAGTTGTTTTATTTTTAGCCTGCACATGGAGTTTAACAACACCTTCTGGTTTGATGCGGGTGCCTCCATACGACACAAGCACTGTGTTTGTCTTTTGGATGTTCACAGGAACCGGAAGCTGATCAACGATTTTCTTTGGAATGATGTTTGCTTCAGCGCCCGTGTCGAGCTTGAAGTTGACAACTGTGCCTGCCATACGCAGATTTGTGTGCCAGCCTGTGTCTGACGTGTTTGAGTGAACTACAGTACCGTATTGTTAAACTTTAGTTAACATTAAGACACAGGAGTTATAACGCTGAGCTTCTTTACTAGCATGCCATGAACTTAACTTGCCAAGTTGGCAACATGCCATACACCGGTGGGTCATACCAACTACACAAACTATATGGGGGTGTCCTGGGCAGAACCATTCACTGCATATACTACAGTGTTAATCCACTGAAATTCAACACCAGAACTTTAACTCTTTACTGTAAGAGTCCTTAACACCAGGATTTTAACTCTGGAGATTTTGCTGTGCTATTGAAAATCTGCATGAAACACTGTCATGTTGTAATTTTAACTGCATTGCATTGCAATCTGTATTACTATTTTCTCTGTATTCTGTAAATTCTGCAAATAATTATGATTATTTTAACATTATTACTGTATAATTACGTTTTGTTTGGTTCAGAATTTTACAACAGTATTTTTAGTATTTTCAAAATATTGCTGTAAATTTAACAAAATTTCATTGTTTTTCTATTTACAAAATTTTGATGTCATGAGTTTACAGAATTTCAGTTAATTTCACAGACCTTTTTTTTTTTTACAGTGTAACCATGACAACAGATCACAAAGGAAAATTGTGATGGGAAACATGACAGAAATCATTTGCCTACAACAGCAGACAATTATATAGTTTAGCATCATTGTATAAAAATATCTGAAATCAGAATGCAATGGCTAATCAGAACTAGGTATACAGAGATCTATGTAATAAATAAAAATCTTGAATATAATGAAAATGTAAAGAAAAAGAGATGACTTTCTACATTACATTTCCTTATTTCTCAGATATTTGCCTTGGGTAATAAGGTTGCTGTATATATATACCCACACATCATATACTATTACAGTCACATCTGATTCCTAATCATAACAGTACTAACATACGTAACATACTTTACTGTTTTATACTCAGTTACTCCTTTCATTGTAGTTTTACTAATAAATGATCATATCATATGACTTCTAATGTTGCGCTATGATTCAACATTTGCTTTGTAAAATATCATGATACTTGTATTTACCACAGAAAGTCTCAATCTTTACATAGTGAATAATCCATTAACACATCTTTACAATTGTCATTGTAGACAGTATTTTAAACATCATCAAGCATACAAAACATGTATTTTTAAATTACTGTAAATCTCACTGATATTATTGTTTGGATCTATTCATTATTAAATTTAATTTCATACTTAAGGATTCATTTAAATTTGCTGTTACCTCTGACAAAATAGTCATCATCTTAATCATCATCAGCATCTCAGTATGAATTACAGTATTGCAAACTGAAGTGAATGTGTTTAAACCTAGTGTGATCTCAAGATCAAAACCTAAATTAAAACAATGATAAACAATGTTAAGTCCACAGTCTGCAGAACCTCAATTTGCTGTGTCCTTGTTTGAGAATATAATTTTACAACATTACTTTAGAGAAATACAAATTACAACTCAAAAGTATGTGGAATTTCTTTATCTTCACTTGATTTCTGTCTAAACAGTTCTCCTCCAGGATTTTAATGAGAGTTGCCAGTGTGGTATTTGGATCCAGCAGAGTCACTAGAGGGACATTCACACCTCTATCATTGAAGATGAGATTCTGCAGAGTCATGGCTAACATTGAGTCAATGCCTAAACTGAAAAGATGAGTATCATCATTCAGCTCGTCCACCTCAATACTAGCCGTTTCGCTAATCACGAACCTCAGATAATCACGTGGTGAGGATGGTGTTGTGGGATCCTCAGGTCTAGGTCTAGACATGTTCACTCCAGTTTCAATCGTGGCTTCCTCACCTATGTTGTACAACCGCAACATTAGTGATTTGTTCTGACTGAGAATTTTAAACCAGTTCTTTTTAAAGTTGAATTTGCATACAGCCTGTTGAGGTTTATTAATCAAGAGGCACTGCTCAAGACTTTCATGGATTTCTGGAATCTCCAAAAGCATGATTCCCTTTGACTCCAGAAATCTTTGGACATGGACTTTGTTCAATAAAAGACCAAGATTCAAAGCCCCCCAATTAATGGACTGTCCAGAAAGCCCAATGTTTCTGCGGTACTGACAGAAAGTGTCCATGAATGTATTAGCCGCAGCATAATTAGTTTGTGAGGCATTGCCATGAAGGCAGACATGGGAGGAATAGCACACAAAGTAATCCAGATTGCACGGATGGTAGCATGGTGAAGGTTAATCACTCCATTTACTTTTGGCCTCATAACTTTCTCATAAAGAGATTGTCAAGAGTTCAATCAGCGCATCATGCAGGACAACCGCACTGTGAAATACCCCTTTGATGGGACTGGATGGAAATGTTTTCCAATATTAACAATCGTCTGTTCCACTTGCTCAGATACAGAAACATCACAGGCAGAAGACTTAATGACAGAACCCCAAACGGCTACTGACCTGACTATCTTCTTGTTGCATCTGAGGGTCTGGATTCTTCTAGACAGAATGACAATGTTCCTCCTCCTTTCTGCGCAATAACTTTACTGTCTCGAAGCCCAACCCTGTAGACCACCTGTGACAATATAGACAGAATTTTTTTGAATAGATGTGTTTGGGCATCACTGGAATGTCAGGACAGCGGTTCTGTTCTTCACTGTTCAGGACGATAATGGGTAGGATCTGGCATCTAAAGTACGATCATATGGAAGATCAGTGACTGAGATTTCACTCTTGAACAGGTGTTGCGTCCAAAGACAAGGACTTTTGGTCCAATTCATGGATTTCAGCCAACGGTAGATGCGTGGCATTTGCGTTGCAGGTACCCGTTTTGCATTATCTGGGACATGAAGAGGGCATGGAAGTGGACTTCCTTATTTGTACCTCGGAATGTTGTAGTATTGAATGGGAATTCTGTCTGGTTGTCAAAGACAAGAACAATGTCTTGATGCCTCTGACACTGCTAGCTATTTCAGCTGTTTTTACATTATAAGGAGGTAGAAGAACTGCGCCCACAACCTCACTAAAATCACAAGACAGCTGATCAGCCTGTGTGCTCACTCTGACATTCCAACCTGATCTGTTTGCAATAGCATTAACACATTCATCAAAGCTGAGTCAGGAACAGTGGGAGAAAATGCCAATTTCCGTTTTGGTTTAGCTTGGGTAAAGGCCTCATGCAAGATCTCCCAAGTCAGACCATATAAGAGACAACAAGGGATTTCATTCGGAATGAAAGCTTTTGCTTTGCAGCAAACAGCTG
>JAOTNS010001867.1:0-20950 GCA_028476615.1 Culter alburnus
TTTACTTGCTTTCTGTGTAATTCAGTCACAAATTTGAAAAAAAGTTTTGTTTTTCATGAGACTACTTTTCTCCATATATTAGTGAGTGGAAATGGCTAATAAGCCAATAAGTGCTTCTCTGCCGCCATCTACTGGTTATACTAGTAATTTCATGTCTTTTAAATAAAAGTTTGTTTGCCACAAAGTGTTCCTTCATCTTTAAAAACTTTTAGTTTTACAAATAATCACATTAAAAATAACATAAAAATTGGATCATATTTAGAGATTTGAAGTGTTTGACGGTGCGACCTCTAACAAAATTTAGTTGCACCGGCAGGAAAAAAAGGTCGCATTTTAGTCGCAGTCCGGAGCCCTGAACTTAGATCTAGATTTGCTTAACAGTAAATCAACTTGATGGATCTTTCAGTACCATAAAGCATCGGTTACAGTGGGACTGCTGCTGTCTGCTCCTATGGCTCGAACGCGACACAGAACTCGAATGACATTTCCATCAACTGCACCCGTCACCTGGAGAACAACAAACACCATTGCAAACAAAGGAACAAACATCACTTACAGCAAAATATCCACAGTGTTTAATACCCTGACAATTCAGTGCTGATTTTAGTGGATCACACCAGTAAACAAAATTCAATTAAGAACCACATTTGAAAGTGGTCCAAATCAGATGCATCAATAAAAAAAAGTTACCTGTCCAAGTGCTATAGAACCGATCGCCCCTGCTGTGTAACGTCCGACCCCAGGCAGCTGTTTCAGTAGTCCCGGTGTGGTCTTTGGCATCTGTCCATTCAGTTCTGATACCACCTATTTTAATGAATCATGTATAAACTGTCTTTGTAATATGTGCAGATTACAATATAAAAAGTCAAACATCTAAATCTTATCTAGATTCTGCATTACTGTTTAAACCTACTTTCTGAGCACCTTCATGCAGCCTGCGTCCTCGAGAGTAGTATCCAAGACCCGCCCACATTTGGTTCACTTCCTGCAGAGAGACAATAATGAATGCACCACTGTCAGATGCTCACTATGTCTCTGTCTGTTTATTTTGTGTATGTCTATAGATTAGCCACCACCTCCAGTGTAGCTGCAGCAAGTTTTTCCACAGTTGGCCATCTCTAAAAATAAAAACATAGAAACAGCATAAATATGTGGCAGCTGTGAGAGGAGAAATCACACCAAAAGAGCTTGCCTACCTTCATCCATCTGTTATAGTAGTCTATCACTGTGGCAACTTGAGTCTGTTGTAACATGATCTCTGAGACCCACACTGAGAAAGGCATGATAAATAAATGATTAACAATTAAATAATAATAATAAGGATTTAGGTTATGATCATCATGACATTAAAACCCTTAGTTTCATACCTGCATATGTCCTGATATTAACATCTGGTTCTGTCATGGCCTGTATGGATTACAGCATAGAATGAAAATGTGTGGGGGGGGGTGTGGGGGGGGGGGGGGGGGGGGGGGAACAATCCTAATCAAATCAAAGTTTTGCAACTACCTGTCAAGAAATTGTTTAATATTTAGAATAACTGTATATGATGGGCCCTTATAAATATACATAGTCACGTGACAAAACTATTTACATTGTGTTAGATTATGTTATTTAATAAATAACAATATTAGATGCCTTTACCAATGTTCTCCATGGAAGCTCTCTCTTATTTTGATCATCCCACTGCAGAATGTGAGAGCGGAAAAGAGAGAATTTCAGATGGATTGGAAAAAGTGGTATGATGAAGGTTCAGATACTTCGGTAAGTTTGGTTTTTATATTCGCACATTCGGACTTCCGCGTTTAAGATTGGTCTAATTATATGTGCTTTGAAGTGAATATTTGCAAATACAAAGCATGGCATGCTATTGACAACTAACTATTCTCAACCTGTACATTTTCCAGAATCGAACAAAACGGCCATATATTGTTTAATCGCTTACTTACTTGCTGAATGTCTGCTGAATGTCCAATGTTGTGCGGAAAACCACATAGGGAGCGTCTCAAAGTTCGATATTGTTTTATTTTGTGCAAACAGACAACTACATTTTATCCAACTATGTAATATAGAATATAGATATTTTTCTGTTTCTGTTTCTATACCTACAGAACATACAGCCCATGTATTGCTATTTTATTCACCTCTGTTTTTCTGGTTTGAAGTGGTAATAAAAACAGTGTTCTCCACGTGTTAATAAAATGAATGGCTAAACTTCTAAACTATCTTTTATGTTTTCCTGTTGTATGACACCTTCGTTTAACAATAAACTCTCACAATATCACAAATCATGTGCATTGACGGATGTTTACAGTCCTGCAGAATTATCACTGTCCATGGTACTGAATCAATCAGATTATTGACAAGCATTCACAAAGTATAACAGCAAACAGGATGTTTAACTTGGGTGAACACTTCAAAAAGTAGTGTAAAAACTTTTTTTCAAGATGGTTTACTGGACATTTATGAGAAAGGTAGGGTACCACAATGTTTATTCACCTAATTTGTACTGCATTTAAAAAAAGTAATATGTGATCATAAAGATGTTACTACTTTTACAAATTATATTTGTATATCCTTTTTTTATGAACACATCTATATTGAAATATTACAAAATCTGAACATATTACAAAATTATTTTTTATGTGTCTAATTCACAAAACGGAGATTTGCGTTTGTGGCTACGTGATGATGTCATCACGCAATGAAATCACAACGTAATTTAGCAACTTATAGCAACAAATCGACCAGCCTGAAATCAACTGAAGGCAAAAGACATTAAATCTCTTAATATCTCAGCAGAGGAGGATTAAAGAACTCCACAAACAGCATTACCAGCTTCACTTATTACTAACTTCACTGACATTTATTTCTGTCAGACGTCTGCAGCAGTTCTTATTGATAATTAACACAACTTTTATATTTCTTTCATTTAAGGTTACCGTGATGGTGATTGATGTTTCTATTTGTTGGTCTCTAAAGTTTTGTTATCTGTAGTGGCGTTCTTTGATTGCTGAGACAGTTTGTTTAACGAACATGTTTGCAATGTGTCAATAATCGTAATGTTATAAAAAGATAAAAGATCGGAAATTATGGTTATACTAGAATCGTGGGGTTTTCCTTACTATCCAGTGTTAATTTGAATGTAATTGTCAACATGTGATTATATTAATAAATTAAAAAAAGAGTTTTTTCTGCGGTGACACAGAACACATCAACAATCAACCCACGAGTCTCAGCAACGGTGACCAAAGTTTCATGCCGCAATGCATGCTGGGTACCATGGTAAACAAAAAAAAACTCCCAGAATGCATCACACTATTAATAAATAATGCAGCTGAATTGTACAATATTTTTTTCTAACTATTGTTCGAAAACGATAGTTGTTTGCTGTGATTTTTGTTCTGTTTTATTCGCTTTTTATGTCGGATTTATCTTTCTGAATATTTTGTTTGTCACCATTGTTGAGATTCATATGCTGATTACTGATATCTATATTTCTCATTAGAGTCCTCTTTTTTTCAATCCTGCAGTACAGTTATAATCCATGTTGTACTATCACCGGATTAGCAAATAAAATATATTAAGGGCTCATATTAATTATTATATTTCAAACTCATTGATAAATCAAGATATAATTAATGACATCTAAAAAAGAATTCCCCATAATTATACTCATTTATTTCTAGTTCAGTTTATTGCTTCAATTGTGTTTTGGCACACACCAATTCAGCAACCAAGCATAAACCCAACGTTTAAACGTTTAGTGGCCAACTACTGAACCACCAATCACCATCATGGTAACCCATATTTATCAAGCCTCTGACAATTACTCACAAGAACACTGCTGAAAAAAAATGAATGGTGGAATTCCTCAGAGGACTTTACATTCAACACATTTGACAATAATATTGGAAACATTGGAAATGAAAGATACACATGTTTTCCACCACGTTTTAATAGTAATTTTTTAAACGGTATTTTGTTAACTGACCTGCCTAGCTTAGATTTTATGATCATTCCATGCCAGGGCTGCGTTTCCCAAAAGGATCGTAAGCCTAAGATGATCGTAGCTCCATTGGTTTCAATGGAGCTACGATCAACTTAAGCTTACGATGCTTTTGGGAAACGCAGCCCTGATCATCATTCCAGATGTGACAGATACCTTTATATAGCCCACGTTCGTGATTTTTTTTTTTTTTTTTTCCAGCGGTGAAGGGGAGTGGTGTGGAATCCTGCACAGAAATCACCAACATTGTATTACAGTGAGGTTCTTGACTGTTTGAAGTAAAGTATTTGGAGTTCGTAGGACTTTGCAGACGGTTCCTTCATTCTGTCTCTTAGCCGTGTGTGTATAGAGATCAGTGCGTGTTTTCCACTGCGGATGAAAGCTGGTTTTGAGGAAAATAAGGCTGTTGCTGCTTGTATATGTTACTACGATTAAAAAGAGGTGTTATTTGTGTAGTAACAGCGTTTAGCGCACACGTTATTGATCCGGGAAATTGGAATCTGTGAATATGCGGCCAAGTTTACTTTACTCTGAAACCCTGTATTAGTAGCTTGATTAACCAGTCATTTTTGTTTTGTTTGTGTGTGTCATTTATGTTTTAAACTTCTTCAGTTAAAATTATCATTAAACACTTTTCATTTGTTCTTTACATTCATATAAATATTTTCAAACTTCTTTTGAAAGGCTGTGAGTGTGTTATCAAAAGCTATTGAACTGGAACTGTCTGTGTCCATCAAAAAAAAAAAAAAAAGCCTTAGACCTTTGATACTGAACTTTTTCAGTTAAAATGACTTCATTAAACACTTTTCAACTGTTCTTTACATTAATATAAATATTTCAACTTCTTTTGAAAGGCTGTGAGTGTGTTATCAAAAGCTATTGAACTGGAACTGTGTGTCCATCAAAATTAGACCTTTGATACTGAACTTTTTCAGTTAAAATGACTTCATTAAACACTTTTCATTTGTTCTTTACATTAATATAAATATTTTACAACTTCTTTTGAAAGGCTGTGAGTGTTATCAAAAGCTATTGAACTGGAACTGTGTGTGTCCATCAAAACACTTAGACCTTTGATACTGAACTTTTTCAGTTAAATGACTTCATTAAACACTTTTCATTTGTTCTTTACATTAATATAAATATTTTCAACTTCTTTTGAAAGGCTGTGAGTGTGTTATCAAAAGCTATTGAACTGGAACTGTGTGTGTCCATCAAAACAGCTTAGACCTTTGATACTGAACTTTTTTAAGTTAAAATGACTTCATTAAACACTTTTCATTTGTTCTTTACATTAATATAAATATTTTCCAACTTCTTTTGAAAGGCTGTGAGTGTGTTATCAAAAGCTATTGAACTGGAACTGTGTGTGTCCATCAAAACACTTAGACCTTTGATACTGAACTTTTTTAAGTTAAAATGACTTCATTAAACACTTTTCATTTGTTCTTTACATTAATATAAATATTTTCCAACTTCTTTTGAAAGGCTGTGAGTGTGTTATCAAAAGCTATTGAACTGGAACTGTTGTGTCCATCAAAACAGCTTAGACCTTTGATACTGACTTTTTCAGTTAAATGACTTCATTAAACACTTTTCATTTGTTCTTTACATTAATATAAATATTTTCCAACTTCTTTGAAAGGCTGTGAGTGTGTTATCAAAAGCTATTGAACTGGAACTGTGTGTCCATCAAAAAAAAAAAAAGCTTTAGACCTTTGATACTGAACTTCTTCAGTTAATATGACTTCATTAAACACTTTTCATTTGTTCTTTACATTAATATAAATATTTTACAACTTCTTTTGAAAGGCTGTGAGTGTGTTATCAAAAGCTATTGAACTGGAACTGTGTGTGTCCATCAAAAGCTTAGACCTTTGATACTGAACTTTTTAAGTTAAATGACTTCATTAAACACTTTCATTTGTTCTTTACATTAATATAATATTTTCCAACTTCTTTTGAAAGGCTGTGAGTGTGTTCAAAAGCTATTGAACTGGAACTGTGTGTGTCCATCAAAAAAAAGCCTTAGACCTTTGATACTGAACTTTTTCAGTTAATATGACTTCATTAAACACTTTTCATTTGTTCTTTACATTAATATAAATATTTTACAACTTCTTTTGAAAGGCTGTGAGTGTGTTATCAAAAGCTATTGAACTGGAATGTGTGTCATCAAAAGCTTAGACCTTTGAAACTTCTTCAGTTAATATGACTTCATTAAACACTTTTGTGTTCTTTACATTAATATAAATATTTTACAACTTCTTTTAGACTGATATGAGGCTTTTTCAAAGATATTAATTTTAGAAATGTGTCAACAAATAGCTTTATAGACTTTAAGGGTACAAACTCTTTTCAGTCAATATTACTATATTAAACACTATAAGTATGTTTGATATGTTTGATTAACCAGTCATTTATGTTTTGTTTCTGTGTATTATTTATGTTTTAAAGTACTACCATAATAATGATAAAATCAATGACAACTACATACATAACTATAAATGATTATGAATTTTTTTTTTTATAAAAACAAAATAATGTTCAAAATAATAAGAAAGTAAAACACTAATGTATAGTTGCCTATCTCCTTGGTTGTACAATAAAGTAAAAATACTTCTGTAATCAAAGATCTTTGACAAGTCATTTTTTACATAGAGCATAAACCACAACACTTTCTTAAAGTAAAAGAGGTTGTTATTGAAAACCCTTACATTGTTCATATCACTTCACTTGCATCCTAATTATGAAAAAAAAAAAAGAAAAAAACATTTTAGGTGTTTTAAATGTTTTTGTAGATAATAAAAAGTCAACTATGAAATTACCCAATATCACAAATTTCAACCTCCCAAATGCAAGTATTTCTTCCCCTAAAATTCATTCACATAAAGACCAGCAGGACAACAAGCAACACAACAATATGACGCCTATACCAAATACTAAAAAAGTGTAAAGCGTTTACATAACATATCATATAGGCAATACATTTTTTCTTACAATGTAAGAACACTTTCAGCATAAGCTCCTCTAACTGAATAGCTTACAGACACAAATCACAAGTCCATGGTTCTTCCTGTGCTGGCACTTTAATGTTGAGACGATACCACCTCAGACAAATTTCACATTGTACCTGGAAGGAAAATAGGAAATTTGTTAGATTTATTTGCACAGTGTTGTAATTATTAAATGTAGTTGTGAAAACACATGCTTTCACATAAAACAGAAAGTCAACAGCCAGAAATTGGATAAACAATACCCAGTCGTAGAGCACATCTACTGGATCTCTTTGTCTGTATCCAGTTTGAGCATTGATCATCTTTGTGACGTTTTCTTTGCGTTCACACTTAATTGCTCCTCTTTTGGGGGTAATTCTTTTTGGGGGCAGTGTGTGATTATGGTAGTCTTACACAACATGAACTTTGCTTAGTTTCCATTATTACTGTTTTGGATCTAAAAATGCCAAATATCTTTTTTTAAAACAGACTATCATACCCGAATCTTTGGCATGCCTTTTCGGCTTCTTGCATTTCATTTGTACCACTCAGAGAGTCAAGCACGAAAAGGGTGTCAGTCTGAGCATATACAAACTAAATTGGATAAAAAGAAACAAATAAATTAGCAAATAAATGTCACTGAAAGATCAAACATGTCTAAATGGGCATATGTAGTAGCTTATCATTGAAATTAGCACTCTTTTACTTACCACAAACCTCCAGTGATTTTTGGTGATATTGACAAAAGTGATGACCCCATCATATTGCTCAAAGTTGACCTGTTTATCAAAAATTTAAAAGATCATGTCTGTGCAGTGTACATGTGAAAATTAAATATCATAAGTAGTGCACTCACTTTTCAAAATCCTTGCTGTTCCATCTGCTCTCTTGTGCCATTTAAAATGACACCTGTGGTGTCATGGCTTAGCTGGTAGAGATTTGCATCCTCCTATTAAGCACAGCTCTGAATAGCACAATAGTCTAAAAAATGATAAAGCATTTCAATTTGAATCACATTACTTGATTGACATACACTGAGGACAACATTTACTGTTACATACAAATATAATTGTAATTATGCATTTAGATTTTTGTTCTGTAATGTGTACCTCTCCAAATAACCATTCATGTGGCCTCAGTGCATTGAATTCCTTGTGTATAAAAGGAACTCGAGATCCTGGCTAGGAGACTGAACAATGGCTACTAGCAGCTCTGTATGTTCCTTCTTCTTCAATAGCATCTGGATCTGTAATGATGAAGTTCATAGAGTAATAATAGTGTACCTTCATATATGCAATTAATAGTTTAAAGTTTTGTTCTAATGACTTCATTACCTGTTCATCTACATGGAGTCCATCTGCAGGAGGCTGACATGCATCAGAACTTGAAGTTTCCACTTCCACATCCTTCTTGATCCTCTTTTTGGGGAGCAGGTATTTTATGTGGAACAGAAAAGAATTTGGATTTGGTGGATGGGAAACGTTCTTCCTTCTTCTTCCAAGTTTCTTGAGACTGATCAAGGTTCAAAGGTGCCTCAGGTTGCCGCACAAGCTTTTGAGGAAGTTCATGCTTGATGATATGCTCTGTATACCTCACTTGAAGAGACTTGTGCATTTTCTTATGAAGGTCCCTGGTTTGACTTTTTTTTTCTTTATGCATTATGGAATGTTTGACAATTCCAAACCACCTTTCAATGTGACAGTTGGCATCTCTTGTTTTTGGTTGTTTCTTTGTTATCTCCATGTACTGTTCATGACATTCATTCATCAGGTCTCCCAACAGCAAGCCACTCCAAAGAGGAAAGATAGCAAGGTACATATCAAAGAGGACTGTGAGGATGCCTGGACAAAAGTATGGGTTGTCTTCTGTTGCCAACCCTGTGTCATCATCAACCATTTCTTCCTTCATCTCTTTCATAATCTGCTGAAAAAAGGCATAGAATGGTGATTTGCCACTGATGGTCGTTGCATGTGTTCTGTCTTCACTTTCACACATTTCCTAGTCTTCAGATTGGGGAGTTTCTTCCAGTGGCTCCTCTTTGGATCTTGAAATGACACTCTCCAAAATACGCAGACTTTCTTTGACGAGGTCTGTGTTTTGTTGGGTTGTGAGCAAGGCACATAATGCACGGAACACCTTTCTTGATTAAGTCATGTTGCTGGCATTTTGAAGTCTTGTGAAAGCATATATGGCAAAGTATCTCAGTCCTTTGTCATCTGTTTGCCTACAGATTGCCTGTCTGACAGCTTTCAGGATGTGAGCAGAGCAAATGTGTAGTACAATATGACTTCATTTCATCCACTGATTTTTTTGTTCATGCAGAGTCATATGCTCTGTTGAGGTAAGTGCTGATGTGCTCTTTGTTGAAAGCGAGCATCACACTTTGTATTAAAGCCCAGCTATAATCAGTTTCGACCTGGTGAATTTTTATTTGGGTGTACTTTGATAAATGCAAAGTGAATTGCATGAGCCAAAATGTGATTGGTGGTACTGAGTGCTTCATTGGAGAGCATTTCACAAATAGGCAGTGGTGGTGCATCTCGACCTGCATTTCCTGGAAGAGTGAGCGCATAGTACAACACCGGTTTGGGCTGTTCTGGAATTTTTGACACTACACCACCAGTGGCATCAAGATAGAGGGACACAGGAGACTTACTTCGCAAATGATGCACAAGAATGCTGATCCCCAACTCAGAGTACAAATGAACAATGAACTGATTCACACTGAAATGCTGTATGTAGCCTGGTATTTTGAAGTATTTTTCGTCAATGTCCTTAAATATTGTCTGCATTAAGGATATTTCCATCTTGATGTTAGAGTGTTTAATGAAGTCATTTTAACTGAAAAAGTTCAGTATCAAAGGTCTAAGGCTGTTTTGATGGACACACACAGTTCCAGTTCAATAGCTTTTGATAACACACTCACAGCCTTTCAAAGAAGTTGTAAAATATTTATATTAATGTAAAGAACAAATGAAAAGTGTTTAATGAAGTCATTTTAACTGAAAAAGTTCAGTATCAAAGGTCTAAGGCTTTTTTTTTTTTTTGATGGACACACAGTTCCAGTTCAATAGCTTTTGATAACACACTCACAGCCTTTCAAAAGAAGTTGTAAAATATTTATATTAATGTAAAGAACAAATGAAAGTGTTTAATGAAGTCATTTTAACTGAAAAGTTCAGTATCAAAGGTCTAACACACACAGTTCCAGTTCAATAGCTTTTGATAACACACTCACAGCCTTTCAAAAGAAGTTGGAAAATATTTATATTAATGTAAAGAACAAATGAAAAGTGTTTAATGAAGTCATTTTAACTGAAAAAGTTCAGTATCAAAGGTCTAAGGCTGTTTTGATGCACACACACAGTTCCAGTTCAATAGCTTTTGATAACACACTCACAGCCTTTCAAAAGAAGTTGTAAAATATTTATATTAATGTAAAGAACAAATGAAAAGTGTTTAATGAAGTCATTTTAACTGAAAAAGTTCAGTATCAAAGGTCTAAGGCTGTTTTTTGATGGACACACACAGTTCCAGTTCAATAGCTTTTGATAACACACTCACAGCCTTTCAAAAGAAGTTGGAAAATATTTATATTAATGTAAAGAACAAATGAAAAGTGTTTAATGAAGTCATTTTAACTGAAAAAGTTCAGTATCAAAGGTCTAAGGCTGTTTTGATGGACACACACAGTTCCAGTTCAATAGCTTTTGATAACACACTCACAGCCTTTCAAAAGAAGTTGGAAAATATTTATATTAATGTAAAGAACAAATGAAAAGTGTTTAATGAAGTCATTTTACTGAAAAAGTTCAGTATCAAAGGTCTAAGGCTGTTTTGATGGACACACACAGTTCCAGTTCAATAGCTTTTGATAACACACTCACAGCCTTTCAAAAGAAGTTGGAAAATATTTATATTAATGTAAAGAACAAATGAAAAGTTTTAATGAAGTCATTTTACTGAAAAAGTTCAGTATCAAAGGTCTAAGGCTGTTTTGATGCACACACACAGTTCCAGTTCAATAGCTTTTGATAACACACTCACAGCCTTTCAAAAGAAGTTGGAAAATATTTATATTAATGTAAAGAACAAATGAAAAGTGTTTAATGAAGTCATTTTAACTGAAAAAGTTCAGTATCAAAGGTCTAAGGCTGTTTTGATGGACACACACAGTTCCAGTTCAATAGCTTTTGATAACACACTCACAGCCTTTCAAAAGAAGTTGGAAAATATTTATATTAATGTAAAGAACAAATGAAAAGTGTTTAATGAAGTCATTTTAACTGAAAAAGTTCAGTATCAAAGGTCTAAGGCTGTTTTGATGCACACACACAGTTCCAGTTCAATAGCTTTTGATAACACACTCACAGCCTTTCAAAAGAAGTTGGAAAATATTATTAATGTAAAGAACAAATGAAAAGTGTTTAATGAAGTCATTTTAACTGAAAAGTTCAGTATCAAAGGTCTAAGGCTGTTTTGATGGACACAGACAGTTCAGTTCAATAGCTTTTGATAACACACTCACAGCCTTTCAAAAGAAGTTGTAAAATTTATATTAATGTAAAGAACAATGAAAAGTGTTTAATGAAGTCATATTTACTGAAAAAGTTCAGTATCAAAGGTCTAAGGCTGTTTGATGCACACAGACAGTTCCAGTTCCACATAGTGCGCATTAGCGACATCTGGTGGTCAGACTTGTTTCTCCACCATATCTAAATCATCTAAATCACATATCTACGGTTTTGAAAAAGCACTTGACCAAAGCTTCGGAAGTCCGTGACATACGGAATCACTCTTGTCTTGAATCAGTTATATCTAATATAAACTAATCTCATCTAAATTAATTAATTTGTGCCTCGAAGCCTCGGTATCAACCGTCCCATCACCAGACTTAAGTACCATGGACAGTGAGTCTTTATCACGCTGTCAATCGAAACTTGCACTTTGTAGATGGTGCCTCAGATTAACGATGACGTCACAGCACTCCATAGAGGTAAGTGTGTTTGTTTGCTGTCGAGTTCTACAGAAAATCGTGTTGTACTTTGTGCTCATAACAGTCAGTAACGATAATAAAATTAAATGAGCCTTTTTTAATGCTGATTCACAAAGTTATTGAAACGGAAGTCCGAATGTGCGATATAAAACCAACTTTACCGAAGTCCGGAACTTCGGTA
Source organism: Culter alburnus (assembly GCA_028476615.1). NCBI lineage: Eukaryota > Metazoa > Chordata > Actinopteri > Cypriniformes > Xenocyprididae > Culter > Culter alburnus. The sequence continues at coordinate 12,183 of JAOTNS010001867.1, forward strand.
AAGTTGGTTTATATTCGCACATTCGGACTTCTGATAAATTCAGACTTCCAATAAATGTGCAATAAATGAATGTTTGCGAATTTTAAGCAGCGACGATGATATGACAACCAACGATTGTCAACTTACAACATTTTTCACAGTCGATCAAAATAGGCAAGTATTGTTTTAATGGCATATTTACTTGTGAATCTCCACTGAATGTCCAATGTAGTGTGATTAACAAGGCTATTGAATACGGATGGCCGAATGTGCGAATATAAAACCAACTTTACCGAAGTCTAGCAAACTATGTTACTATAACTTACAACTTCGGTGCAAGCTAAATTGAGATTTTACTGTTAACATTACCTATTTTAAAAATAACTGACCTGACGCCAGCTAGCTGTTACTTTTTTTTTTTACTATCTTTCTTTAGATATTGAGCAGTAGTTTATGGTTTACTTTGACGTGACGGTGGTTAATATTTTCTCAGTAACGTTAACAGTTAGCAGTCAGTGCAGTGCACATGGTAGGCTAACAATTCCTGTTATATATATATATATATATATATATATATATATATAAAAATAAAATGTCATTATGAATGATATAAAGCAAACATTACTGTTGATTTGTGTGCATTATTGCACCTCATTCTATTATGCTTTATATTAGATTAGATTAGATTACATTTATTTATTCATTTAGCAGATGCTTTTATCTAAAGCGACTTACAAATGAGAACAATAGCAGTTAAACTAACAGGGGTCGGGTGGGGGGCATCATAAAGGAATTATGCTTAGGGCACCAAAATGGCTAGCAGCGGCACTGCAGGCCATACACATTCTGAAATGCACTTGGCCATCAAAAGCATATTCACTTTTTTACATTATAGTTACAAAGTACATTCTGTGGAAAGGACAACATATGAAATTAAGAGCAAAAGTATACTTTCTGTAAAGATGGACACCTTTAAAATTAAAGAATACAATATGTGTGGGTATTCTTGACACAAAAGAAAAAATGGAAAATCAAACAAACACCCACACACATTCCATATCAGCAAAATTACTTAATGAATCAAGTTTGTACGAAATTACTGACAGTGCCATTTTCTGCAACTTCACGAAGCTGACGGGTTGTGCTTTAACCTGACCTATTTTTGGCCCAGACTTAACAGAAGATAGATTCTGTTCTATGAATCAGACGATACTGGATTCCCTCGGCCATTTGTTGTCATTTATCTTACAGCTACTTGAGTAGATTGAGGTAGTCTACCTGTAATCATGTGGGAGTTTTTATTAGAATAGCAAGATCATTTGTCTTCCACTATCTCGTTGAATCACACTTTCACTTCTCTGAAACACTGTCAAAGTGCAATTTACACATCAGCCTGTGCAAGACTGGAGGGAGATTATGCTTTTTAAACCATTACAAAAGGATGTACATTGATTATTCAGTACAAATAAAATTATATAAGCATATAACTTATTCAAATAATAACTGTATTTAATGGAATCATTCACTCAAAAATTTAATTTTGTAAATTCAATTATTTATTCACCCCCAAGTCATTCCAAACTGATAAAGAAAGCATTCTACATTTTGTGCATGGGTATATACAGTTTTTTCGTTTTGGGTTAAACCATTGTTTTAAACCAATTTTATTAAAAATAAAAAATAAATAATTGATCAAATTGATTATTTATGTAACAATATCTCTCTAGGTATTAGGAATCCTCAGTTCAGACAATTAGCATTTTTAGGAACATGCATAATGTTTACTATTTTTCTAGTATTTAATACTGGTGTTTTTTTTTGTTTTGTTTTTCACCCTGATGTGAGCCTGTAAATGATAGATTCATCCTTCAGACAACAAGAATGATGGAGCCATTGGAGGATGGCTGACTTATTAACATCAGTGTGGAATGGTCCTCCTTACAGCACATGGGCTTATCATTTCCCATTATATGGTATGACACTACCTGTGCTCCCCTCAATGCAGAGGTCATTAAAGAGTTCCTATTAATCTGTCCCCCCGTGAGGCCTTACCAATGTGCTCATATTTCATAAGTCTCAGATGATAGTGCCAATGCATATTTAGCAGACCAAAGAGAAGAACCTTGCAGATACCTACAGCAAACACAGCATGTGGACAACAAGGTTTATAATAATAATAATACAGTCGCAATACAAAAATTGCAAACGCATTATTGAATCATGAACAAACAGGACATTGTGTTACATACACACTCATATATGCAGTTTTGAGTGCTGGTGAAGAACGGTGTGGAAAACAACACAAGAATACAGTTGCATATAGAAAAAAACAATCCGTCAAGCATTTAATCCGACATTAGGCAATATACAGTACCTTCTTTTGCAATTCAATACTACACCCCCAGAAATGCCCTGAATTGACTCTGTGGACTGCCGGGGGGTATCATTGTGTAAGACGCTGTACAACAGAAGAATAATATACCCAACAATCAAGCTCCAAAGCAAGTGTTCTAAAGCAAATGCCAGGGCCCCCTAGGAACGTTTCTTCACCTCAGTTTTCTTTGAGCAACTGTGGAACTCGTGTTCTCTCCTTTCCGCTACAATAGAATAAAAGTTCCAGCCGAGCAATTTATCAAACCACAACATCAATACAAGCTCCCTTTGTATAGTGAGTGCTTTTAGAGAGGTGGTTGCGATAATGGGAAAACATCGGGAAGCAGCATGAAGTCAAGTTCAGACGTTGTCGGAATGCATAATCACACTACTGGAAAAAAGGAAACACTCTGACACACACAACCTTTTTAAAACATTACCATATTTTCCAAACAATATCAAATATATTGGACTAGACTATTTTCATTGGGAGGACTATTATAAGTGAAGCAATATCCACGGTTTATTGGCATACTCTGTACTTTAGGAGAATGTCTCAGCTTCATAATTCGGAAAACATTCATTAAAGGGATAGTTCACCCAAAAATGAAAATTTGATGTTTATCTGCTTACCCCCAGGGCATCCAAGATGTAAGTGACTTTGTTTCTTCAGTAGAACACAAATGATGATTTTTACTCCAACCGTTGCCGTCTGTCAGTGTGGGTCAATGGGAACTTCTTTATAAGAGTAAATAAAACATGCACAGACAAATCCAAATTAAACCCTGCAGGTCGTGACGACACATTGATGTCCTAAGCCACGAAACGATCAGTTTGTGCGAGAAACCGAACAGTATTTATATAATTTTTTACCTCTAATACACCACTATGTCCAACTGCGTTCAGCATTCGTTTAGTGAGGTCTGATCGCGCTCTGACAGCGGAAGTGATGTCTAGCACTCATTGAAGTATAAGCACGAGACATCACAGCCGTTGTCAGAGCGCGATCAGACCTCACTAAGCGATTGTGTGTCTTAGGACATCAATCGTTTCGTGTCTTAGGACATCAATTGTCGTCACGAGCTGCAGGGTTAATTTGGATTTGTCTGTGCATGTTTTATTTACTCTTATAAAAGAAGTTCCCATTGACCCACATTATACGGCTGACAGACGGCAACAGTTGGAGTTAAAAATCATCATTTGTGTTCTACTGAAAAAACAAAGTCACTTACATCTTGGATGCGCTGGGGGTAAGCAGATAAACATCAAATTTTCATTTTTGGGTGAACTATCCCTTTAAAGGATTAGTCATATTCAAATAAAATTTTCCTGATAATTTACTCACCCCCATTTCATCCAAGATGTTCATGTCTTTCTTTCTTCAGTCGAAAAGAAATGAAGGTTTTTGATGAAAACATTCCAGGATTATTCTCCTTATAGTGGACTTCAATGGCCTCCAGACGGTTGAAGGTCAAAATGACAGTTCAGCTTCAAAGGGCTTTAAATGATACAAGACGAGGAATAAGGGTCTTATCTAGCAAAACGATCGGTCATTTTCGATAAAAAATGTAAATGTATATGCTTTATATAAACAAATGATCGCCAAAACCGCACAATGAACGCAGCGCCAGTTCTGTTTTTTTCTGTAAGTAGAATAGGAAAGGCATAGGACACACAGCGTAAGCTTTTTGAAGAATACAAAGTGCGGTTTTGGCAGAAGCACATCCAAGGCGATAATTTGTGTTTATAAAGCATATACAGTTGTATTTTTTTTTTAAATGACTGATCGTTTCGCTAGATAAGACCCTTATCCTCGTCTGGTATCGTTTAAAGCCCTTTGAAGCTGCATTGAAACTGTAATTTTGACCTTCAACCATTTGGAGGCCACTGAAGTCCACTATAAGGAGAATAATCCTGGAATGTTTTCATCAAAAACCAGATGAACATGAAAAGACATGAACATCTTGGATGACATGGGGGTGAGTAAATTATCAGGAAAAATTTTATTTGAAAGTGAACTAATCCTTTAAATCTTCAGACCACTATCTATTGATGTTTTGTCTTTCTGTGGGTATCTCATCTCAAGAATTAGGAGATTTATTGAGGTATTAAAATATAGACAACCTGACAGTCAAAGTAAAGGATGATCTCCAGATGATTCTTTGACATTATTCTACCAATATGTTGCAACCATTTTAATGATTTATTGTCCTCTTCGAATACATGAAATAATATGCTGAAAAACTTCTTTCTCACATAAATGAAAAATCTGTACACGTATATATGATCCTAATTTCAGTTCAAGCAAACTCATCAGAAAATGAGATTTAATATTGACTGTATATATAACCATTAGATTACTAATTTGATCCTTTCTCAAATATTTATCTTTGAAAAGAATTTCATTAGTTTCTGTTTAAATGTCAATTTTTCTATCCTTTTTTGTTCAGTTTACTGTTCTTTCTCATAATTAATAGCGTCATTTATTACTAAAACAAATATATGATACAATACTACTTTTTTAATCCTTGATATGAACGTTACAACAGCATAAACACAAACAAATCAATAAAATAAGATAAATTACAATAGCAAATCTAAATGTTTAGATGTTAAATGTTAAATGTTTATATATATATACTGCTATTCATATTAAACCATGCCTAAAATCCTAATAAGCTGTACTATACTGTACTTTTCTATGTGTATATCAATGCACATTATTTAAATGTCGAAATAAATAAGAAATATTTTTTCAAATTAGCTTTTAGATTTCTAGATGTTAATCCTCACATAGTCATGGTATGCTTCCAAAATAAGAAAATAAGAATAGTATTATGATGTAATACTATGAAATATTTAGAAACTGTTGACAAACTATCTGTCAAAACTATAAAACTGACTAATATTTTTGAGGGATACAGAATAAATGTTCTCAATGCGGTTCTCTTCAATTGTAGTGGGGATCAACCTTCTAGAACGTTCCCGTAGGCTAAGATTATATGAATAGAAAACAATCTTTCACTTGTGTCATACATACAGCAACAGAGTGTGACAGATGCCTGGAGCACAGGTCTGGCAGTGTCTGCAGTGACAGCTGCGCATCAAGGTCACATCAAATGATGCTGGTGCTTTATAATTCAGAGAAATGGAACTTTTGTCACATAAAATTAATAACACATTTGAATGGGTTTATTATTTTAATGCATATCTAATGATACTGGGGTAAAAGTACAGCATCTAATAATTTGACAGTTTAATACTGAGGGGTGAAAAATCTTTAAAGTCGAGATAAACAATATTATATAGCATCACTGTCCAGTGTCTATATTTCTTCATTTTTATTTTTTTCATAAATCATTACTATTGGCCACCCTTTACATTTGTCTGTGGATTTTGCAAATATTCAACCAATGAAATGTATTAAAAAGAGCTTGTGGCTTAACCTCCATTGGTTCCTCAAACTGTTGGTAAAACCTTATAACTCAACACCGCCTCTACTCTGAATGAAGTGCCACACACATTTTGGACTTCTGCTTGTTTGGAATGCAAGAGTAAATAAAGAACTGAGATTGATTGATTGATTGATTGATTGATTGATTGATTGATTGGATATATAGATTCTAAGAAAACATTCTAACAAAACATTTCGACATTTGCTGGTCAAAAATCTTGTAACTCCATTTTAGCTTGATTTTGGTAAAATGTTAATAATACAATGACACATGCAAGGGTCTGACCGTATATAAAGCCACAATATCAACATTGACAAAAGTTTTCCACTCAATGATATATTGTATAACAACACGATCACATGAGAATGCGTATCAATAGTATGAGTTTGTAATCTCGTAGAATATATACGGCAAAATGAGTTTTGGCGTGCTTATGGTACGCGGATTTTTCGCGTGCATATGATACGCACTTTATGGCGTGTATATGATACGCTCTTGGGTAGGATGGGGTGGGGGGTTCGTACGTATAATACGCCATAAAGTGCGTATCATATGCACGCGAAAAACTGCGTACCATAAGCACGCCAAAACTCATTTTGGCGTTATATTCTACGAGATTACAAACTCGTACTATTGATACGCATTTTCGTGTGATCGGGCTCTGTATAATCGTATATTGTTTCTGACATCACTCTGGTTAGTATGTTCAAGCGCGAGAGAGAAGACCTCTCTAAGCATGTAGTTGGATTTGCTGACCTGGCTTAAGCCAGACTCCTGGGTCATGTATTTTTAAAGGCTTTCAGATGATGAAATGACAAAGAATCAGAGCAGGGAATGCCCATCGGTGGAATCCCAGGTTGCCGGGAATAGCCCTAGTTGAGTAGGCCTACTGTGCATTTAATAAAACAATACCCATTATTGAGAGAACTCAAATAGTTCAGAGAAAACAATTCCCTGAGTTAATTTAGTTTAGTTAATTGTCTACTACATGAAGTGTGTCTTGTGCCATACATTAAAGAACACAAGTCCCATTTCAGTAGATTAACAAATAGATTTCAAACAGCGCAAATCCTCACATTAAACTTTTCATTTAATATGTAAAATGCTGGTCTGAATCATCAATGGACTAACTCATCTCAAATGACTCAAAAAATGTGTTATTAAAGTCACTGCTTTCAATTAAAATATCAAATAGCACTTCCTGTATTATTGTCTACTGGCAGGAAAATAAAGTGCTGCATATTTAATGGAAATCAAGGAAATCAAGTGTAATATTGCTTTCACTCATGCTCAGATTATGAATCAAAACTGTGACTCCAAACACAAGGAGAGAGACAGATGCATGCATGAAGAAGTAAGGAACTGTGACAGGCCGCTATTACATATTGAAATATTGCTCCATTCATCCACAGGCTTTATAAGCTGGATGTTTTTTTCTATTCTGCTGCTCGTACATCACTGTCAGCTGTAGTCTCGATCACAACTCCAATGACTGCTTTTTAAATCTCAACTGAATTGTCCTGCGTTCACACAGGCTATAAGTTGTCTGCTGGGTGGCCATGCTACATGTTCTTATAAATGATCATGCTCTTATGAGAAGGACAGCTCTAATTTTCCACCAGTGCGGAAGTATGTCACAAGACGTGAGTCTTTTATGGTGTGGCCTTGGTAACGGTGCATTTGATGCAACAGAGTAGGATACATAAAATGCTGTGCTATAAGCTCTAGTAAGACAAAAGGAATCAGCCATATTATTTGAGATATTTTTTGGATTTTATTTTTTTAAATATCTAGCTTCCGCCAGACGGCCTTCCAATTTCAACTTACAAAGAAATTGTAATGCCTCTCGCAGTCCAAAACGCTTACATCCTATGCCTTCCATATTCAAATTATGAAAAACGTTGCATCACTTATGCTTTTTTTTGTAAGTTGAATACGGAAGGCGGTCTGGCGGAAGCTAGATATTTTACTTTATAATTTGTTAAATATGGATATTTTTCCTTACACGAATGCATCGCTTCGCTTAAGAAGGCCTTTATTAACCCCCGGAGCTGTGTGAAGTACGTTTATAATGGATGGATGCACTTTCTTGAGCTTCACTCGTTGGTCCCATTCACAGCCATTTTAAATCTTGGATGCGTCAGGATATTTATTAATATAACTCCAATTGTGTTCATCAGAAAGAATAAAGTCATATACCTAAGATGGCTTGAGGGTGAGTAAAGCTTGGGATAATTTTCATTTTAAAGTTAATTAATCCTTTTAAGATACATTAGAGTTAGTGAGACAAAGGACACTCAAAAAAATAACTCTTTGAACGAACATAAAAAAATCATGGAAAGGATTTCCACATGATTAAGTTGCTTTATTTCAGCATTATGCAATTCTGTTATTCCAATTTAATGTACTTACGTTGGATAAACTTAATTTATTAAGGTTGATTCAACTTATTTACTATGGTTGGGCACAGCTTAATTTAATAGTGTCAGCCCAACTAATCTGCAATGTTTTGGACCAACTCATTTACTTAAGTTGATCCAATCTATGCAATTTAAGTTAGCCTGACAAAAGTGCTTAATGCTGAAAGAAAGCCAATTAATCATGCGGAAATCCTTTCCATGATTTAATTACATTAATTCAAAGAATAGCTTTTGAGTGTTAATAAATTAAAACCTTTTTACCATAGTTGGTCATTTCCTTCCCAAAAAATCGAATTCCATCACATCATCTCCTCTACACAACGCTATTAAACAAAACATATGATGGCAGAAGTGATCATGACTTTCAAAAAATTCTCATGTGATGAATGTACCCACTGTTGCACACTGCATTACACGTTGTGCTATAGTGAGCATGTGAAAAGTGTATTTTAAACAGGTTTTCTAAAAGTCCACAGCATTAAAAATGCTTATAGTTGGAATCTTCATGAATGACAGCACTGCAGCTTTTCCAGAAGGAAGC
>JAOTNS010001868.1:0-69391 GCA_028476615.1 Culter alburnus
TGTCAAATATTACCCAGATAACAAACAATGATCGAAATGATGTTAAACAAGTTAACGTGTCAACGTTACAATATCACTGTTGCACCCACAATTAATGTTGAAAAATTGTTGAAATTTCAACTAAAAATCAATGGTAATGGCATTGATGTTGGTTCAACATCATGCTTGCACTCTCAGAAAATGAAACACAACTACAACTGATTTAAAACCACACGATGAAATCAACTGAAGATAAAAGAAGACATTAAATCTCTCAAGATCTCAGCAGAAGTTCTTTTTGAGAATTAACAGAGGTTTAGATGTTGATGTTTTATTGAAAATGAAACCATTTTGGTGGTCAGTGTTTCCTTTAGTTGGGTGTTGACTCTTGGCTTTTCATGTGAGTTTGTGGTCTTTGTAACAGTGTTAACTAAAACATATAATTTGTTGCAAAGAAACCAGAAATAAAGGATATTGAGTGATATAGTTTACATCATCAACAGCAAAATCATTTTCTAATTGTACTCCTGACCAAAAGTGTGTAATTGTTTTTAATAAGTTACATTCACCGATGATATTTTATTTGTGCAGATAAGACATTCTGAATTTTTACGTTTAAAACGTATAAAACTTTTAGACACACAGACATCAAGAATCAGCATATGAATCTCAACAATGGTGACATGCTTCATGCCGCAATGCATGCTGGCAGTCATGAGTTGTATACTTTGGTGGCTCCCAGCATGCATTGCGGCATGAAGGATGTCACCATTGTTGAGATTCATATGCTGATTCTTGATGTCTGTGTGTGTCAAAATATTTTTTTCCCCTAATGTATTTAAAAAAAAATAAAAAATACAGAACATGATCTGTGGCAAGAAAATTTTATTGGTGACCATAATATTTTAATAACAAATATAACCACTTTTGGTCAGGAACAAGATTAAAAAAACTACTGCTTTATGAGGTAGAAAACTATATCACTGGATCATTTTGTTTCTGTTTTCTTTGCAACAAATATGTGTTTGGTTAACACTGTTACAAAGACCACAAACTCTCACAAAAAGCCAAGAGTCAAACTGCACAACTAAAGGAAACACTGACCACCAAAATGGTGACCAAACATTTTCAATAAAACATCAACATAGTTGTTTAATTTTCTGAGAGTGCAAACATGATGTTGAAGAAACATCAATGCCATTTCCATAGATTTTTTGTTGAACTTTCAACATTTTTTCAACATTAATTGCGGGTGCAAAAGTGATATTGATTTAATGCGGTTAACATTGACACATTAACATTGATTTAACATTGTTTTGATCATTGTTTGCTATCTGGGTAATGTTTACTCATTTCATTAACATACTGCTGACAATTTCCGTGTGAAATGCAGGCAAACATAAGAATTGATAATGCTAATCCAGCATATGGTGATGAACCCTACACTCTTCAATATGGTGAATGTGGAGATGAGGGTCAGTTCATTCATTTCACCCCAAACTTCCTCCGAAACGACACACTCATAAAGACTTATGGGTCAAGAGGTGAATGTCATTTGTTATCCTTCAACATCTACCCAGGTTAATGTAGTAATCTGTTTCATTAACTGTTTTATTAACAAGAATGTTTGTTTGCTTGTTTGTTTGCAGGAAAGGTCTTGGTTCATGAATGGGCTCATCTGAGATGGGGCGTGTATGATGAATACAGTGAAACGAAACCATTCTACTACTCTAATGGCCGTATTGAAGCTACAAGGTCATAAAACTTAATAAAAAAGAATATTTTTTAAATGTCCTTGTAAATTATCTCAACCATTGATTTCCTGCTTATCTTTAGGTGTAGCAAAAACATTGAAGGTCAGTTTTCTGATGAATCACTTCGACCATGCCAGACTGATCCACAAACTTTACTACCGATAAAGGGTGCAACGTTTTTTCCTAACAAATATCAAAAACAGACAACTCTATAATGTTCTTACCAAGCCTGGATTCTGTAAGTAGAGATTTTACATGTTCCCACACATGCAAAATGTATCTTTGACCATTTGCAGTGCATTTCATGCAAGATACAGAATAAAGTAATTATTCTAAATATTTTTTTTTTTTCAGATGAGCACATTTTGTCGTGAAAACGAGCACAATTATGAAGCCCCAAACTTGCAAAACAAAAAAGTGGCAAAGCAACACGGACTGTGAATTTGAGGATTCTGTTGATAAAGCGCACTCGTCTCTGAAACCACTGCTGTCCTCTCCACCAGCGCAACTTTCAAAGTTGTGCAGCGAATGCATCGGGTTGTTTGTCTCGTTCTGATGTCTCAGGAAGCATGACAGTATGCCAAATTAACTTTACTTGAAATCAAAGATGCTTACATTATATTATTTTATTTTTTTTGATTCTTTATTTCTTAAACAATTTAGATTTATAACTTTTACAACAAAGCCCAAGATCCGCCCACTTCAAAGATACAGAGACAAGAGGGGGGGGAAGAAAAAGAAGAGGGGAATCATTGTGTAGAGGTATAACCAATACCTCTCAAGATTTCAAGAGGTCTGTAAGACTCAATAAGGTCCAACCAAAACTGTACTGTCCTTCGGTGGCGCCATGCACTTTAGCTGTGGTACACTCCAAAAGAGCAATGTCCAGAGATAGGACATCCAAGTAGACGTAGCAGGATAGATGGCTCAAACCAAGTAAGGATAACCTTTTGGCAGCAGTAAGGGCAGCAGACACAAATCCTCATTTGATTGGCGACAGTGATAGTGAGGAATCATCCAACAAAAGAAAAAGCCTGGATCCTTTTGGATCTGGTTTTAGAGGATCAGTCAATATGTCCTGCACCGAGGACCAAAACATCTAATTCTAGAACAGTCCAGAACATATGCATATATGTACCTTGACTTGCATTGCTGCATAGGTGACATAAGGGTCAGGCTTTCTTTCTTTTATACAATAAATAAACAGGGGGTGGCATATGCCTTATAGATTAACTTATAATGAATCATTTGATGTGCGGGTTCTTTGAGGTAGCAAAACAATTTCTCCAGACAATGTCCCAGTCAATCAGAGTGTTAAGTTCTCTCTCCCAGAAGCTCTCAATCGGAATATTTGAGTACTGTCGTACCACAAGCGATTTATAAACTATACTCACATACCTCTAGAATCCTACTAGAATCTATCCGTTTATCATAGGATGAGGAGTAGTTTAGTCGACCAAGGTACACCATATGCTTTCAATGCAGATCTCAATCTTAAGTACAAGAAAAAGGAGAATCCTGGGAGGGAGAATTCATCTTTTAGAATCTGAAAGGACTTGAGCCCTAATCATTGTATAGATCTTTAAAGTGTAAATACCACATTCAACCCCATTTGGAAACGAAGGTTTGTTACCAGTACAAATATATTATGATGCCAGATGGGGGTAGATTCACAATAGAGATTGAAACTCCCATAATCCTTTCTGCTGCGTTCCAGATTTTAATAGAATTACTTATAATTGAGCCAAACTTTTCCAGTGCTTTTTCGATAAATAGTAAAGGATAAATCTTGTAGACGTAATGGGGAAAATATTAGCTCTAGGGCCCGCCATGGCACAGGGGAGTCAGCATCCATCCAAGTCTAAGCGGCCTCATTTGGTATGCTAGATAATAAGACCAAAAATCTGGTAGGGATAAGCCACCATGAGGTTTTAGCCGGTGCATAGATTTAAGTCGAATTCTAGGCCTTTTATTATTCCATAAGAATTTGTTACTGCCGTATTAAGCTTTTTAAATAACCAATAGGTGGTGCCTGAGGTAACACTGAAAATAAAAAACTTACCCTTGGAAGTATATTCATCTTAACTGTGGCTATTCCTACCATGCAGCGCCAAGCAGAGTGGAGACCAACAGAGAAGATTACTTGTGATCTTATCAAGAAGAGACTGATAGTTCCACTTGGAGATGCGAGATAATGAAAAAAACTCTAATTCCCGATAGTTAAACTGGTCACTAACGGGAATCATATTAGGTAAGGCCTGAATCTCTGATTTGGCAGCTAGGTTCAGGGGCAGAAGTACTGATTTGCTCCAGTTAATTTTATAACGGACAGTCTACCGAATGTATCAAATAATTTTAAGCATTCGTTAACCGAATCTGTGATATTTGATACATACAACAAAACGTCATCGGCATAGAGTGAAATTTTATGGGATGTATTCACACAGCTTATAGGTGCTATTGCAGGGCATTGTCTGATCGCTTGGGCCAGAGGCTCCAATGATAAATTAAAAAGCAGGGGTGACAGGGGACAACCCTGACGAGTGCCCCTGCCAAGACAGAAGGAAGGAGAAATTGAAGCACCAGTAAGTACCCTGGCTGAACAATTAAAATAATAGTTTTAAAGCTCGCAAGAAAAAAGAGCCAAATCCAAAATGCTCTAGGACAGACCACAAGAAATTCCACTCAATTCGGTCAAAAGCTTTCTCTGCATCCAGAGAAAGAACTGCAGAAGAAGCTGTATAGGAGTCTGCTTGTTGCACAATATGAAGAAGCCTACGTATATTGTCTGCCGCAAATCTCCCCCTTAGAAAACCTGATTGATCATGGCTTATCAAGTCTCCTACACATCTATTCAATCTTAGGGCCAAAACTTTTGCCATCAGCTTAGAATCTGTGGACAGAAGGCTAATTGGCCTATAACTAGAGCATTCAAGTGGATCCTTCCCTTTCTTCAGCAGCAAAACTATTAAAGCTGTGTTTTGGTCCCTGTGTAAAGCACCTGATTCTAAAGCAAAGTTAAGCGAGTTGAGAATCAAGGGTGCTATTATATCCCATAATATCTTCAGTAACTCTGGGGGAATCCCATCTAACCCAGGGGCTTTATTAGTGCTCATGGAATCCAGGGCAGATTTTAATTCCCCGATTGTCAATGGGCTATCTAATATATTGCGTTGAGAGTCATTTAATTTAGGAAGATTTAGATGTTTAAGGAATAAATCAAAATTAGTTGGGTCAGTGCTGGATTCGGAAGTATACAGATATTTGTAATAGGATTCAAATGTCCTATTTACGTCCTTAGGTTGAGTATATACTGTACCCTCATGCCTTATAGCTGATATACTGGCCTTAGATTCAGCATCTTTCAGCCTCAAAGCCAACAGCTTAGAAGAGCGCTCCATGGAAATAATAAGAGTGTCTTGTACGATGAATGATGAATTCTGCTCGATGTAAATATATAGATTTTAATTCTGATTTAAGAACTTTAATTTCTTTAGCTTTAGATTCGCAAAATTTGCCTTTTAGTTCTTTCTCTAGTAAATTGATTTGATTTTCTAATTCAATTTTACGGCTCTCTCTACGCTTTTTATTAAAGGATGAAAAGCTTATACATTTACCCCTAATAAAACATTTAGTAGTTTCCCACAATACCTGGGGGTTAGAGACTGAATCTTTGTTGATCTGTAAGAACTCTTTCAAGGAGCTGCGTAGTTCAGCCACAAATGTACAGTCTTGTAATAGGGAGGTATTAAATCTCCAGCGATTGTGTCTGGAGCCCAACGATACCGCGGTTAAAGATGTAATTACTGGAGAATGATCCGATAAAAGAAGTGGCAGAATATTAACTTTACTAATAAAGGGAATAAGAGAAGGGGACATAAGTAAATAATCAATCCTTGAATAGCTCTTATGACGAGCTGAAAAAAACGTATAATCCTTAACACCGTCATTTTGTAAACGCCAGACGTCACATATGTTAGTGTGTCGCAAAAATGAATTAAAACAACCAGAAATGATTGAATCAGCCTTAGAGGCATGAGATCTATCTAACTGGGGGTCCAACACAGTATTAAAATCGCCCCCTAGCACCACAAGACAGTCCTCTAAACTCACAACTAAACGTAAAAGTTCTTGAAAAAATAAGGGATCACCCTCGGTGGGTGCATATACAGACACAAAAGCATATTTAGTATTATTTACGGAACCAACAGCATAAGTGATTCGGCCTTCTGTATCTCCACCCGATCTTATAATTGAAAAATCAAAATTACGCTTAGACACAATCAGCACCCCTTTAGTTTTGTTGGCAGCCGAAGAGGAGCATATCACTTTAAAGTACCTATTTTGAAAGCGATGCACGTCAGCTGCTTTCAAATGAGACTATTGTATAAGGGCGAGATTGACATTTTTGCATTTTAGGTAATCCAAGCATTTAGTTCGTTTAATGGGGCTATTTAACCCATTGACGTTCCACGACAATATATTATAGCCATATATTATGGCATATATTATGGAAGAGCAGACCAGCCCAACCAGAACTGAGGCGGGAAGAGAAGATAGCGGTGATCCCCCGGAAAGATATCGGTGATCAGAACAAATGCATACACATACATGTTTATAAACATAACGCATAAAAAACATGCATAATACAAGTTAAACTTACTTGGACGGTCTTGGGCATAAAACAAAAAGCAAAACAAGAACAGTAACAAAATGGGCAGTAAGCGAAGAGTTGGAACACACTCTTCTACCTGCCCTGAAGTAACATTATTTGGATACGCGGCCAATTTAGCAGTGCGGCTCGTCCGTCATCACCCAACCCGGTCATTTTCCGGATGAAAAGACAATCAAATTTTCTCAGTAAGGTCCTCCATAGGAACTGCAGATTCGTCTTCATTCACCTCAGATTCTCGTGACGCCGCCGATACAGCTCCCTTCCGAGAAGACTTTACGGCGGGATCCAGATCGAGAGCGAACTTTTCAACCTCCGCTGGTGTCTCAAGAAGTGAAATCTTCCCTCGATGAGTAACTTTCACAACCGCGGGGTAAAGCAAAAAGGACGTTATTCCCAGCTGAGTTAGCTTCTTTCTCACCCATGTCATCACTCTCCTCTTAGCCGAAGTATGGGTGCTGTAATCTGGGAAGAAAAGCAACTGCATTCCCATATGAAGAATTTGTCCAGCGGCACGGGCTTCATTCAGGATCGCATTCCGATCTTGATAACGTAGCAACTTGAAGATGAATGTACGAGGGGTTGTTCTTGAGCGTTCGACGCTATATATACGGTGGGCTCTTTCAATCTCCATTACTTTGCCGGCAAGGGAGGGAATCCATTTAGGGAGCTGATTTTGTATAAATCTTAAAGGGTCATTTCCTTCCACACCCTCTTTTAGCCCTACTAGACGGATATTGGACTGGCGACTTTTATCTTCGATTCTTGCCAACTTTTCCTGAAGGGAGTCCACTGCTAGTTTAATCTCCACGGTGTCTTTTTTTGCGTTACGGAGGGCTGCCTGCACGTTGTCAAAATTATTTCTTATCCGACGAACGTCCTCTTCCAGTCCTTCAAGCCTCTCCGCAATCGGGGTGAATTCTTCTTTAAATAGCTCTCTAATGAGGCTGAGGTGCATCTTTAGCTCGTCAGCAACAATGGCGCGAAGTTCCCCCTCAGGAACACAATTAGGGTCTTTAACTCGCTTTTTCTCCGGGGAAACCAATGTTAATTGACGTTTTGCCATCCTTATTCGTTGCCCCGTTAGCAAAGCAATCAAAAACGAATCAAGCGTTGGTGGTTTACTGAGAACAGATAAATTCAGGATACCGAGTCTGGGAGCAATCAAACTACGCCGCCATTGCTATCGGTGGGTCACGTGATCCCCCAAAGATGCTTACAATTATTATAACCTTCAATGCTCTGATATGATCTAAATCATTTTGAATGAGTATAAACCTGATATTACATGCACTTTTTTTATTGCACCCATTTTCTAGGGCTCCAGAATCCTTCGACTACAGCAGGCTGCCTCACATTTCCTTCAGACCATCATTGAGGATCAAGCCAGTGTTGGAATTGTAACCTTTAGTACTGATGCTTCTACTCTGAGCCCCTTGACTACTATTGACAGTGAATCCACACGAGACAAACTCATCAAATTGTTGCCAAAAGTAGCAGATGGATGGACATACATTTGTAAAGGCCTCAATCTAGGCTTACAGGTGCCATATTGATCATGTTTATCATGTGTTAAGTATATAGCCTACAGTTTGTTTTATACCAATGTTTTGTATTTGTCTTCAAACTTAAAGGTACTCAAAAAGGACAATTGGGATGTGATAGGGGATGAAATCATTTTTCTGACAGATGGTGAAGCGACGGATGACATTAATAGTTGTGTTCCAGCTGCAATTGAAAGTGGCGCCATTATACACACAATAGCTTTGGTGATAAAGCAGATAAAGCACTGAGGGAAATGGCTGACAAAACTGTAATACCATCGTCACATAATGACGTACAATGTTCCAGAAAAAGTCTAAATTAAAAATGTATGAGTCTACTTACTTCCCACATAGAAGGCGACATTCTCAGGACCTTGCGTAACGTTCCCTAAAAGTTCTCTAAAGGTGACAAAAATTCAGAACCTTTACAGAACATTCGGGACATTCCTAAAACGTCCTCTTTTGGTAATGAAAGTACTGCAGTTCAAGGTTCCTTATGTGACGTTAGGGGGATGTTCCATTTTGGTTATTTTATGGTAAAACAAGAACGTTACAAATAGGACATTTGGGACATTAACAGAACGTTCCCACATGGTCCTCTGTTGGTCATTTAATAACATTCCCGATATGACTTTAGGGGGACATTCTATTTTGTTTTTTTCCTACCCTTTTTAGCCTCTGGTTTGAAAGCTCTGTTTTAAGGGGCGTGTCTGCTGTGAGACTTCAGTGTAAACACCCACTGCTGTGATTGGCTGACATCTTTGCATATGAAATAGCCAAGTATTACTCTCTCTTTTAGGGCGTTTTTACTATTACGGCTCTGGTTAACTAATCGTGAAAAGTGTTGCATTACATTTAGATATATGTAGTGATGGGAAGTTCGGATCATTTTACCGACTCGGACTTTTGAGTCTTTTTTCGAGTCATTTTGTTCATTTTAAGCAAAATGTAATTAAAATGTTACGTGTTACTTCCCCAACACATCACTACTTATGCAAACTACTTATGCAAACAAAGAGAATTGATTAGTTCATTTCATGAGTCTTTCGGGTTTTTGAGTCGTTCCTAAATCACGTGACAGATCCATACTCTAACCAATGCATTCTGAGCCGGAAAGAGAATTGATTAGTTCTCTTCATGAGTCTTTCGGGTTTTGAGTCGTTCCTTAATCACGTGACAGATCCATACGCTATTTCTGACATTTCAGTCACTATGTATTTGTTACTGTTTCTTGAGGATCTGTGGTGTGTTATTATTTTATAAATAAATAAAGCCCTGTTGTAAATAAAATATTGATAAATTACTTTTTGACTGTCTATCTGTAAATAAACACTAGGCTATATAATAATATAATAATCCAAGCCTACAATACAAAGTATTTATAGCCTAGTTTGTTCATTTTTACTCCAATTTTGAGTTCAATAATTGCTTTTCCTAGGCAGACTTGACATATTGGTCTAATATATGTATAAGAAGATTGGTCAAAAAGGACATATAATGACATAAATTAAAAGCAAATAACATTTTGAATTTGAATTATTAATGTTAGTTTAAAACATCAAGGTTTGATAACTTCAGCTTTAACCGTTGTAACACAAACTGAAATAAAACTGGAGAGTTAAAGTTTACTAATAAATATAATGTGCTTGGGTCACAGCATTGGTTAGCGTATGGGTCTGTCACGTGATTAAGGAAGGACTCAAAAACCCGAAAGACTCATAAAAAGAACTAATCAATTCTCTTTCCGGCTCAGAATGCATTGGTACCCAGATAGCAACTTTGTGTCGGCCCAAATCCGGCCCACATCTGGCACATGCGGAATGATGATCTGGCCCACATGTGGCAGGAATGATGGCACTTGGGCGGACCGCTCCTGTTTGCCAGATCTGGACCACAAGCAGGCCATAGAAATGCCAATGTCAGCCAAGAGCAAAGAACTGGACCCTTATCTGATCCACAAATATTTTATATATTTATAGAGTCATCTCAGCATTAACAATCCTGTTATCAAGCAGAATCACTGAAGGAAAGAAGGAAACAGAAAAAAAGAGATGAGCAGAAACACAAGAAACTACACTGACTTCAGTCACAGCCTTAGAGGAAATCAACTAAAGATAAAAGACAGAATGAATCTCTGAAGATCTGATTAAACAACTCCACAAACAGCATACCAGCTTCACTTATTACTAACCTGACTGACTTTATTTCTGTCACACGTCTACAGAATTCCTGCTGAGAATTAACAGAAGTTTAACTCTCATGTTTGTTTCATTTAAGGTTACCATGATGGTGATTGATGTTTCCATTAGTTGGCCTCTTAACTTTTAACATATATTTGTCTTCTCTGGCTGCTGTGGTAGTGTTTCTGTCAAACACATTAGCAGTAGCAAAGAAAACTGAAGCATGATCATGTGATCATTGTTAACTATTGATGATTTTGTAATCATCATATAACCTGTGAACGACACTGTGTCCAACAATTAGCTATTAAGCCTGCTTCACTGAAGTCATAATATTGAATATAAATGTTACTGCAAATGAAATCCAGATGATTTGCAGAAGTCACTTAGAAGATGAAAATAAATAAAAACACAAGAAAGAAAATTATGTTGACAAACACAGATATCAGTAATCAGCATATGAATCTCAATGATGGTGACAATAAACAAAATATTTAGACAATCAGAAGAGCTGCAAAATGCTCTGACGCATTCTGGGAGTTTTGTACTATAGTACCCAGCATGCATTGCGGCTACATGATGCTTTTGATTGTCACCATAGTTGAGATTCATGTGCCGATTCTTGATGTCTTAGTGTGTCATCTCAAAGTACCTTTTTTTAAAAAAAAAAAAATAATTATTTCTGCAATACAGCTCAAGCTCATGTCACAGAAACACAGGGTTTGTAATGTAGTGTTTAATGGCGCAAAAAATTTTTTTCATCTAAACAACATCATTGATTAGTAAAATCCACCAACGACTAACAGCCAACACCTGATCTCATTTTAATTTTTATTTGGTAAACACATTATCACAGCAGTCAGAAAAGACAGTTATATATGTATAAAGTTAAGAGGCCAACTAATGGAAATATCAATCACCATCATGGTAACCTCAAATGTAACAAACGAGTTAAAACCTGTTAATTCTCAAAAAGAGCTTCTGTAGATGAATGTCAGAAATAAAGTCAGTCTGGTTAGTAATAAGTGAAGCTGGTAATGCTGTTTGTGGAGTTGTTTAATCAGATCTTCAGAGATTTAATGTCTTTTATCTTTAGTTGATTTCCTCTAAGGCTGTGACTGAAGTCAGTTGTAGTTCTTGTGTTTCTGCTCATCTCTTTTTTTCTTCTTTCCCTCAGTGATTCTGCTTGAAAACAGGCTTGTTAATGTTGAAATGACTCTATAAAATAATACATAAGATTTTGTGGATCAGATAAGGTCCAGTTCTTTGCTCTTGGCTGACATTTGGCATTTTTGTGGCCTGCTTGTGGTCCAGATCTGGCAAACAGGAGCGGTCCGCCCAAGTGCCATCATTCCTGCCACATGTGGGCCAGATCATCATTCCGCATGTGCCAGATGTGGGCCGGATTTGGGCCGACACAGTGTTGCTATCTGGGTAGCGTATGGGTCTGTCACGTGATTAAGGAACGACTCAAAAACCCGAAAGACTCATGAAATGAACTAATCAATTGAATCATCAGGTGAACTACTACTAGCAGTACAGAACCTATAGAATATTGCGCATGTGCGACTGAACTCAAAATGAACGAATCGTTCAAGAACGACACATCACTAGATCTATGGCATTTTGTTTAAACGGTGGCATGAAAGGTTGTAGAGATTGTTCACTGTTCACGATGCTCGAAATAGAGGAAGAAAATATAAATATTGAATTGGGGGCGAGTGATTATGAATTCATCTCTAAAAGGAGACCAGTCTTCAGGAAGATTTCGATGGCAATGGCATTTTTTTTCCCTCTTACCTCCGAATAAAGTAGCTAATTATTAGCGCATTTCAGCTTTGTTTACAGCGGTAACCAAGGAAACGCTGTATCACTGCTGCTCCATAAGCGCCACCTGCTGTCAGAGAGTGAATTTACGTCCCATTCAGCCTGCTGTTTTTGTTTCATGCTTTTTTTGTGTGTGTAGCATTTATAATTTCACAAAGATAAAGTCAGACTGTTCTGTTTTTGCTTTAAATCTTGAAATTAAATCTAATTCAAATAAAAAACAACTGCTCATGCAACGTGCGTAGCATCTTTGTTTGGATTGTGATTAAAAAGCAATGGTTCCCTCTAATTTTGAAATGTATTTAGTTTATTACAATAATATTAATAATAAATATCTGCAACCAGTATCAGAATCGGCCAATTTGCTTGTAAAAATAAATAAATAAATCAGAATCTACATTGACCACGAAAAAAATACTAAATACAATCTGGGCTGTCTTTTTCTATCAAGTAGGTCTTGTCTTTCAAAAAGGTCGAGGTCAGGGATCTTGGGCTTAAAAAGGTTGGTGACCACTGCTGTAGCCGATCACAGACATATTGAGTGAATGAAAGCAGTGATCTCGTCATTACAACTCAATTTCTGCACACTAACAAATGCTTTCATCTTCACTAACAGTGCAATCAGTCACTGATAAACTTGCGCTGTTTGATTGACAGCTCCAGCTGCTCCAACGATTGCAAAGGGAGCTTTCTTTGATCGCTTTCTTTATATAATTCAATCACCGTTAAATAACTGATTATTTTCATCCTACTAAGAGAAACAACGCAAATTGACGTTTAGTCACAGGTTTGAGTTACTGACACACAGACAAAGATCATCTGACTGTAGCCTACATGAATCATTAATATCAGATCAGGCATTAGAATTAACACAGTTACTGACATGTTGTTGCGTTACTGTCGAGTCCAGGTCCTGCTCAATATTTTGTAATCCTCAACGGCATGTTTGCTTGGTAGCTCGATCTGGTTTAGCACCACGTAGGCCTTTGTTACTTAGGCCAAAGAATATACACTAACAAGCAGAGGTGGGAAGTCCAGGGGTCAGAGAGTAAAAGTCCTGCCATATTTTTATTCCACCCACTGAAGCATTAATGAGATAAATAAGTGTTTAATTGAGTGATGATTGACCATTATTGAAGACACCTGATGATAACAAGCAGAATCACCAAAGGAGAAAATCACTATTTTTAAGTTACCATCATCGAGGTCAGGGTTTGTTTTAGTTAAGCTCTTGACCCTTGACATTTTAACATTAGATTTTGTTTGGGCAGTTTTAACTGCATTAAAACCAACCCGACAAGCAAAGTTAAAAGATGATCAGGTGGTGTTGGTTACGTTTTCACATAATCATTATTTGATCTGAATCAATGAGCTCATTTAGAACCCAATCTTAGTTAGATTTGCATTATTGATTACAGCACTGTGATTCTACAATGAAAAATATATATTTTTTAAAGTTCTGATTTAAAAATAACAATTTGAATTTAAACACACAGACATCAAGAATCAGTCTGTGAATCTCAACAGTGGTGAGAGTAAAAAAAAATCTTCTTTTGGAATGCACTTTTGCGTTATATTAACAAGACAATCAAGGAGGAGTTGATTGTGCAAGCTGCGCCCTTTGTTTAAAGTTAGTTTATTTATTTTTGGTTTATCGCACCATAATGTATATGTATTTGAAACATTTGAATGGAATATGTATCTGTAAAGTATTTTTGTTTAAGAACAAAGTCATTTTGACTATAATAATGTACCAAATCTAACTCGTATAAATATTGTAGTAGTATAGAGAAATACTATACATACCTTTATAGGTAAAATCGAACTCCTATAACCTCCGTACCCATTCTGTGACGTCAAAGAACTTCCCTGTGCACAGGATCATGGGGGCCCGAAGTGTCCATCAGATGTACCCTTCGAAATCCTTCATTCTGAAGGTCCCTTTGAAGTGGCCAATTTTGGCCCTGTCCCAAAAGGCACACTCTGGACTTGTGGACTTCCTCAGAGTCCACACTTTGGTGACGTCATGTAGTGCAGACCTATAGGGCCCTTGGCGCGAGTCCACGAGGGCGCATTGAGAGGTATTTTTGGGACAGACTCGATCGTCACGCCGGAAATAACGGTCTGGTTGTTTTTTGACAGGAGCTGCAGGTTCGTGGATAATATTTAGCATCAAGAACAGGTTTCTTTTCTTTTGCAAAATATTATCTCCATGTCAACTACACAGCCTGCTTTTGCTTATGCCACCTGGGAATTAGACAATATATACATGCTTATTTAAATACATCAATTGCTCTTGAGCGAAATATCCTCCCATCTGTTGTCTGATTGGCATTTCGCAAGGATTCCTTGGTAGTTAAAGTGTGCGGAGCCTGCATCTATGCGGGCTTCGCGGAAGACCGCTTCAAGGGCACAAAGGGGGCGCTGCTGAGCACACTTCAGAGCATTAAAATGCTGAATGGGACAGCCTACGGACTCGTAGACTCGGCGAGCACGCGCAATTTAAGTCCACGAGACCGAAAGTCCACATGAAGTGTGCTATTTGGGACAGGGCCTTTGAGCACTTCAGTTTGAAACGACCCTTCAATATGGCGGCCATGATTATTTTCACTCCGAAGTGCCCTTCAGAGGGCGATATATCCCGTTTGGAACGCACTGACTGACTGATTTTGATGAGCTTCAGTTGTGTGTTCATTGTAGGAGGCCAATCACATGTGCTGCGTCCCAATTCACCTACTTATACTACGCCCTAAAAGTATGTACTCTTTCTGTGAACAAGAAGTACTTACTTTAACTGCGTTAAAACCAACCAGACAAGCAAAGTTAAAAGGTGTTCAGGTGGTGTTGGTTATGTTTTCACATAATCATTATTTGAATCTGAATCACTGAATTTTTGAGCCCAATCTTAGTTAGATTTACATTATTGATTACAGCAGCACTGTGATTCTACAGCAGAAGATCAACTTTTACAATACAAAAATATATATATTTTTAAAGTTCTGATTTAAAAAAAAAAAACTTAATTTAAACACACCGACATCAAGAATCAGTCTGTGAATCTCAACAGTGGTGAGAGTAATAAAGCATGTTGCAATGCATTCTGGGTGCCACCAATCAAAATTCATCCATGCCTCCCATCATGCATTGCTGCATGAATAAATTATGAGCTGAATTTTCTTAGTAATTTTCTTTATTCTCACTATTTAAATTTTGCTGTTTTTCTGTGACTTTTTAGTAGCTTGTTTTCTAACATTCAGAGTTGATCTGTTTATCAGAATATGTTGCTTGTCACCGTTGTTGAGATTCATACGCTGATTCTTGATGTCTGTGTGTGCCTAAAATAATTTTTTTTGTGTGTGCGTGATAAGAATAACTTTCAAAAAAAAGTTTGTATCGATAAAGTTGATCTTCTGCTGTGGAATCACAGTGCTGCTGAGAGTCAAGAGCTCATCTAAAACAACTAACCAACACCACCTGATAATCTTTTAACTTTGCTTGTCGGGTTGGTTTTAATGCAGTTAAAACTGCCCAAACAAAATCTAATGTTAAAATGTCAAGGGTCAAGAGCTCAACTAAAACAAACCCTGACCTCGATGATGGTAACTTAAAAATAGTGATTTTCTCCTTTGGTGATTCTGCTTGTTATCATCAGGTGTCTTCAATAATGGTCAATCATCACTCAATTAAACACTTATTTATCTCATTAATGCTTCAGTGGGTGGAATAAAAATATGGCAGGACTTTTACTCTCTGACCCCTGGACTTCCCACCTCTGATAGTATGGACATTGGGACGCAGGGCCGGATGTGACTATTGTGAGTCAAAGTCACAGCACCACCAACTGGCAGCAGTAAGTTTGTCACTTTCAAAAATGCTTTGAAATCTTATTTTGACCCTATCCAAACTTCATCAGTATAATGTCAAAACATGGCAGATATAGACCTCTGAAAGGATTATTGATACTGATGCCATGGCAACATGTCAAACTTTAATAATATTTTTGGCTGTTTTTAAGCATACTTCAGATTGCATAAAACTCAGAGGTGGAAAGTCCAGGGGTCAGAAAGTAAAAGTCCTGCCATATTTTTATTCCACCCACTAGCAGTGTTAAAGTTAATGAGAAAATTAATTGAGTGATGATTGATCGTTATTGAAGACACCTGATAATAACAAGCAGAATCAGTGAAGGAGAAAATCTCAAATTTTAAGACACCATCACAGAGATCAGGGTTTGCTTTAGTTGGGCTCTTGACGCTTGACTTTTTAATATTGTTTTGTTTGGGCAGTTTTAACTGTGTTATAACAAACCAGACAAGCAAAGGCAAAAGATGATTAGGTGGTGTTGGTTGTGTTTTCACATAATCATTATTTGATCTGAATCACTGAACTCATTTAGAGCCTAATCTCTGAGTTAGATTTACATTATTGATTACAGCACTGTGATTCTACAGCAGAAGAAAAAAACATTTTTTTTTTAAAAGTTGCACTGATCCCCCAAAAAAAAAAAATTCTTGTAGGCACACACAGACATCAAGAATCAGGCTGTGAATCTCAATGATGGTGACAAGCAACATATTCTGATCTTCTGCTGTAGAATCACAGTGCTGCTGTAATAAATAATGTAAATCTAACTCAGAGATTAGGCTCTAAATGAGTTCTGTGATTCAGGTCAAATAATGATTATGTGTAAACAGAACTAACACCACTTGATCATCCAAGAGCCCAATTAAAGCAAACCCCAATCTCTGTGATGGTGTCTTAAAAATTGTGATTTTCTCCTTTGGAGATTCTGCTTGTTAACATAAGGTGTCTTCCATAATGGTCAATCATCACTTAATTAAACACTTATTCATCTCATTAACTTTAACACGGCTTCAGTGGATAGAATAAAAAATATGGCAGGACTTTTACTTTCTGACCCCTGGACTTTCCACCTCTGATAAAACTTGACACACATGTCAGTTGTTGGCCAGTAGATATGGGCAAAAGCTTTATAAATGGGTGTGGAGGAGGGGCTCTATAGCGCCACCTTTTGACAAAAATGGAGTGGTTAGTTTTACCTACAGTCACCAAACTCACTACATATATTGTTCTTATCAAGCCGGACATTTCCTAATTTACAGTCATTAGCTTTGACCAGCAGAGAGTCAGGTATTTTTGTTTGAATGTGGGTTTTGTGACTTTCATTTTGTGAAAATCTGAATTTTTAATTACTCTTCCTAGGTGGTTTATATGATTCACACCAAACTTTTTCAACATGATGCTAATACACTGAAGATGCTAAATTGTGAACGGATATTGGATATCTTGAACGGTGTTGCCATGGCAAGGGATTAAATTAATGACAAAAAAAGGAAAGAAGTCTCAGATCTAATAAACAATAAATGATACAACATTTATTTCTATATAACATATAAAATAATACATATATTAGAAATAAACATTCCATTTTTTTTCAATTAATGCATGTTAAATTAGGCAGATTAATCAAATAATACATAGTATATCCACTAGATGGCAGCATATGCCTATTTTCAACAGGGTTGATCATGCGTAGAACGGTGTTTTGCATTTGGATATATATTTGGACGTGATCAAAAAACAACTTCCTGTCACAGTTTAGTTTTTTTTAACTCTCTCTCTCTCTCTCTCTCTATGTGTCAGTTACACTCTTGATGGTTTAGAGTTTAACCCTTTCATTGCTGTGTGCTTTTGACTGCATTAAAGAATAAGATCTCTGTAACACTTTGCAATAAGGTTTCATTAGTTAATTACTTTAGTTGACACGAACTAAGAATTGTCAATACTTCTAAAGTTTTTATAAATCTTAGTTTTTATTTTAATCTATTAATGTCAATTTCAGCATTTATTAATACATTATTAAAGCTGCAGTCCACGATTTTTCCTCTTTGTTGCCATCTCTGTTTGAAACCTGCAATTGCAGCCATATGCATAACAGATACCTGTAAGTGCATTGTGCCTCAGCACAGCTCGTCAGCGCGGATGAATCTAATGCTGTCAGTCACCGCACAGGTGTGGATACTGTACTTCAGAATCACAGATTCTACGTCTTGAAAATATGACCAAAATAAGAATTTTCTCTGGAAAATATCATCTGAACAAGTAAGTAACGTCTGCCACCTTTGTTCTGACCAACTGAGGAAAAAGGCATTAGGCCTACAATAAATCGCGCTGACAATGATGATTAAATCTAACAATCGCTTAGCTCAGAGATCACGTCAACCGTGCAAATTATTATTATTGTTATATTGTTCTCAAATTGTAAATGTTTAAAACATCAGCTGCGTGACTGTGTATTTAGTGTATATTAGCATTACCTGTAGATTTCAATTTCTGTAGCCACTCAACAGTCCAAAGTCTTTTGCTTTTGACTACGGGTGAATCTCCAGTTGTCACTGATGATTGTCATTTGGATCTTTCTGGATTACAATCCGCCATCAAAATGATAAGTTTAATTATTTCAGCTGCTGTGAGAAAAGGCTATAAATGATCCGCTACAAGCAGCATCCTCACGTGAACCGACTAGCCTCTCGACGGGACTCCTTCCTTTCTGTTTACGGACGTGACGTAATGACGCACAGACGAACTGCTGCATGCTCGAATTTCCTGTGGAAATCCACCATGTCGCTCTTATTATAAAACAATACTACAAGCTTACCGTTGTGAATCGAGACAAGATAATGAGATAGTTTTGAACACTGGCTGGTTATGTACTTGCTCAAAAATTGATTTTGGACAATTTTTAACCAAAAAAAGTTGAGGACTGCAGCTTTAAAATCAAATGTTGTATTTGTTAACATTAGTTAAAGGGATAGTTCACCCAAAAATGAAAATTTGATCTGCTTACCCCCAGGGCATCCAAGATGTGGGTGTCTTTGTTTCTTCAGTAGAACACAAATGATGATTTTTAACTCCAACCGCTGCCGTCTGTCAGTGGTATTATGCAAGTCAGCGGGAACTTGGACTATAAGAGTAAATAAAACACACGCTCTGACAACGGCAGTGATGTCTAGCATTCATTGAAGTATATGCGCGAGACCATCACTGCCGTTGTCAGAGCGCGATCAGACCTCACGAATCGAGTGATGAACACAGTTGGACATAGTGGTGTATTAGAGGTAAAAAATGATATAAATACTGTTCGGTTTCTCGCACAAACCGATCGTTTCGTGTCTTAAGACATCAATGTGTCGTCACGAGCCGCAGGGTTTCATTTGGATTTGTCTGTCGTGTTTTATTTACTCTTATAGTCCAAGTTCCTGCTGACTTGCATTATACCACTGACAGACGGTTGGAGTTAAAAATAATCATTTGTGTTTTACTGAAGAAACAAAGTCACCTACATCTTGGATGCCCTGGGGGTAAGCAGATAAACATCAAATTTTCATTTTTGGGTGAACTATCCCTTTAATGCACTGTGAACTATGAACAAACAATGAACAGCTGGATTTGTATTAACTAACATTAACCATGATTAAAGGGTTAGTTCACCCAGAAATTAAAATTCTGTCATTTATTACTCACCCTCGTGCCGGTCCACACCTGTAAGACCTTCGTTAATCTTCGGAACACAAATTAAGATATTTTTTTGTTGAAATCCGATGGCTCTGTGAGGTCTTCATAGCCAGCAATGTCATTTCCTCTCTCAAGATCCATTAATGTACTAAAAACATATTTAAATCAGTTCATGTGAGTACAGTGGTTCAATATTAATGTTATAAAGCGACGAGAATATTTTTGGTGCACCAAAAAAAACAAAATAACTAATTATTTAGTGATGCCCGATTTCAAAACACTGCTTCAGGAAGCTATGGAGCATAATGAATCAGTGTATCGAATCAGCGCCAAAGTCACGTGATTTCAGCAGTTTGGATGTTTGAAACGCGATCCGAATCATGATTCGATACGCTGATTCATTATGCTCCGAATCTTCCTGAAACAAGTGTTTTGAAATCGGCCATCACTAAATAAGTCATTATTTTGTTTTTTTGGCGCACCAAAAATATTCTCGTCACTTTATAACATTAATATTGAACCACTGTACTCACATGAACTGATTTAAAAATGTTTTTAGTACATTAATGGATCTTGAGAGAGGAAATGTCATTGCTGGCTATGAAGACCTCACTGAGCCATCGGATTTCAACAAAAAAAAAAATCTTAATTTGTGTTCTGAAGATTAACAAAGGTCTTACAGGTGTGGAACAGCATGAGGGTGATTAATAAATTACATTATTTTCATTTTTGGGTGAACTAACCCTTTAATAAATAATGTAACAAATATAATGCTCATTGTTAGTTTGTGTTAGTTAATGCATAAACTAATGTTAATAAATAATCTCTCTCTCTCTCTCTCTCTCTCTCTCTCTCTCTGTGTGTGTGGTCTAATTGCTTGACAGCCTAAATCATAATATTCAAGTTATGAATATCTGTTTATTATCCAGTGCATATTTCTCATATGTTTTATGTTGGAATTAGGCGGGAAATTTATCACAGCCAGTGACGACATTCTCTCTAATCAGCTACTGAATGGATTTTCTTCACTCACAATAACAACAGGAGATCAAACAAAAGACCCAGTTCAGGTTTGACAAGTTATTGCTCATTGCTCATGGTAAAATACTTTAAGATTATTATGAATATTCTAATAATTCATTTTTATCAACACTTTAGATAGACAGTGAGGGAATAAAAACATCAGACTGGTTCAATGGGACAATATTAGTGGATCAGACCATTGGTACCAAAACCAGCTTTACAATAACCTATGAAACAAGTTTACCTGACATTTCCATACAGTCACCAAGTGGCTCAACCTACAAACAAGTACAGATGCGTCATGATGAAGCAGCAAAAACAGTCACTTTAAAAGTTCCAGGAACTGCACAGGTATGACAACCTGCACAAGATTTCATTAGCCGCGTTTCCACTGTCGTGCCAGAAGCAAGCTGGTGCGTGCAAGGGCCAGTCACGTTTCCAATGTCACTTCCGGGGCTTCCTCAGGGCCAGTAGCCAGGGTTTTTTGTCCTGCTGAATACCTTGGTCCAAAGCGGGCCATTTGGGGCTTGAGGAGTGGTCATGAACAGGAAACAGGAAGTATCACGTTGCTATGCCAACACATTCACGGCAGTGGCGTTGCTTTCTCACAACAGTTGAATGAATGAAAATTATTTATAAATTTGGAAAGTAATTTGAAAAGAATTTTTTTCTAAACTTAATGTATTTAATTGTTTTATTTTGGTTAATGATTGAGGAGCTGGCATATGTACAACATATCTGTTGCAGAGACAAAGGAGGAGGATATTAAGAAGAACAGAGTATAAAACAAAAACAGGCATGAAACTACTTACATTTAAACACACATCTTTGCTTGACGTATGCAACCTTTGAATGCGACCTCCGGAGGATGCAGCCTTCTAAATGAGACATAGCTAGACACTCCGCTTAACTCGTAACTCCTGTTTAATGGTTAATGCATAAGCTCCCTCTGTTGCTCTGAGCGATCTCTCTTTCTATTCTTTCAGCCAAAGTACCTCCTCGGATTGCAATCATTGCATAATTTCGAGGAAAATTAATATAAATGCTCAGAAGTGTAACGTAAAAAATATATTTTATCAATATTTTTCTAAATATGTAAGCCTTTAGAAATATGTAAAACATTGGTCAAATATTGTTGTTGGTATCTTAAGTCTTTATGTAACACCAACTGTTCGCTTCTGTCATGCTCATTTTGCTAGTTTTCAGTCAGCTGGTGAAATAGTGAGGTCATGTGTTGTTGTTCTGTGGAGGCATGTTAAGGATGGGTTTTAGGGGAGGGCTGTGGGTCTACTGGCCCGACAGTGGAAATGCAACTTGATTTTGGCCTCGGTGCTTGAGGTCCGAGGCTATTGTCCCAGCACGGCACGTTGTTAACCCTGGCTCGCACTAGTGGAAAAGCGGCTATTAACTTTCCTAACATTTTTTAATTTATTATTCATCTAATAATACTATTGTGTGTTTGCTAGCATGGGGACTGGAAGTACAGTATCCAAACTACAATAAGTCAGTCTCTGACTGTAACAGCAACGAGTCAAGCGGCGCGCAAGCTGATGTTCCTCCTATCGTTGTCAAAGCCCACATGAACCAGCAGCTCAGTGACGGCACTAAACCCATGATAGTGTTTGCTGAGGTCAGTCAGAATTACAGGCCTGTAATAAATGCTGAAGTGTGGGCTACGCTGGAGTCTGAATCTGGGTTTCCACAAGAATTACAACTCCTGGACAATGGAGCAGGTAAATTACCCATAATTTTTGTTTCAATTGTGCACTTAACTTAAAATAAAAATAAATAAAGTGTACAGTACCTTTCCAAATTCTATAGCTCAGAGATCCATCTTTTTCAGGAGCTGATGCTTTTCAAAATGATGGAATCTATTCCAGATATTTCACAAAGTTTGAAAATGGGAGAAGCAGCTTGAAAGTAAGAGTGAAGAATCAAGATGGACAAGCCAGATTTACTGTCCCAAAAAGGGGTGGAGCCCCATACATACCTGGATACGTGGTCAACGGTAAACCCTTGGTCATTTTGAAAATACGAAAAGAAAAACTTACATTCAGACCAACAGCACAATCGTGAGTGTGATATTACTGACATACAGCAGTTCATTAAAAAAACATATTAACATATTGAGTAACTTGAGTTTTAAACACAGTATTGCCAGTTACATTCTATTTTGTCATCAGCAATAGTTCCAAATGAAGCCGAAGCAGAATTGTTTGTAAAGTTACATGTTTTGTATCTAAATCAATCGATTTTTGAACGAGTGAATTTTGATCAACCGAAAGTGGCCTGCAAAGTGGCCTTCACAGGCTATTCCACCATCTTAAAGGGAACCCCGGGTATTATATATTATAATACATATGAGATTATGGCTTAATATAATGTAAATTATGTCTCTTACTGAAATATGTAGTAGAAAACCCATGAAAGATTAACGTTATTTAAAAAATCCACAACATTTTGGAACAATGGGATCCCAGACAGCAACAGAATGTGGCCCAGATCCGGCCCACATCTGGTACATGTGGATTACATGCGGACCAGATGCAGGCCAGATCTGGGCCGACACTATGTTGCTGTCAGGGATGCGCCATTTTGTTTAGGTGCACAGTACATTCTATGTTGATGATGTCAAATGGTTGCACTCGGTGAGCTACTGATGCTACCCTGTTGCTATTTTTACTGCAACACAACTCGGAATATAATACCCACACAGAAGGTGAAATTCTCAGGACCTTGCGCAACGTTCCCTAAAAGTTCTCTAAAGGTGACAAAAATTCAGATCCTTTACAGAACATTTGGGACGTTCCTAAAACGTCCTCTTTTGGTAATGAAAGTGCTGCAGTTCAAGTTTCCTTATATGACTTTAGGGGGATGTTCCATTTTGGTTATTTTATGGTCAAAAAGAACGTTACAAAGAGGACATTTGGGACATTAACAAAACATTCCCACATGGTCCTCTGTTAGTCATTTAATAACGTTCCCGATATGAGTTTAGGGGGACGTTCTATTTTGGTTATTTTATGGTCACGCGAGAATGTTACAGAGAGAACATTTGGGAAGTTATCAGAACGTCCTATAGTAATAGTCCCCTAAACATTCCCAGAACGTCCTGAATGTTCCCTGAAGGTCCATCAAATAACATTTGAATCACGTGACTGGTTCAGACCAGTCGATACTGCTTCACATCGCGAGAGGCTTCATGACGCGAGACTTTGCTGCGCGCACGCTTCAGCACCTTTTTTGGCGCGTAATATGACTATATAGACACCCAAAATGATGCACAAGATGTGGGTTTGTTGTAGAACAACCAATCAATCAAAGTTTACATCATTCACACAAACCCTAGTTACACTCAGAGGTGGAAAGTCCAGGGGTCAGAGAGTAAAAGTCCTGCCATATTTTTATTCCACCCACTGAAGCATTAATGAGATAAATAAGTGTTTAATTGAGTGATGATTGACCATTATTGAAGACACCTGATGATAACAAGCAGAATCACCAAAGGAGAAAATCACTATTTTTAAGTTACCATCATCGAGGTCAGGGTTTGTTTTAGTTGGGCTCTTTTTAATATTAGATTTTGTTTGGGCAGATTTAACTGTATTAAAACCAACCTGACAAGCAAAATTAAAAGATGATCAGGTGGTGTTGGTTATGTTTTCACATAATCATTATTTGATCTGAATCACTGAAGACCCCAATCTTAATTTACATTATTGATTACAGCAGCACTGTGATTCTACAGTAGAAGATCAACTTTATCAATACAAAAATATATATATTTTTTAAAGTTCTGATAAAAAAAAAAGTTTCATTTAAAGACACAGACATCAAGAATCAGTCTGTTGCAATGCATTCTGGGTGCCACCAATCAAAATTCATCCATGCCTCCCATCATGCATTGCTGCATGAATAAATTATGAGCTGAATTGTCTTAGTAATTTTCTTTATTCTCACTATTTAAATTTTGCTGTTTTTCTGAGACTTTTTAGTAGCTTGTTTTCTAATGTTCAGAGTTGATCTGTTTATCAAAATATGTTGCTTGTCACCGTCATTGAGATTCATACGCTGATTCTTGAAGTCAAAAAAAAAATTGTATTGATAAAGTTGATCTTCTGATCTTCTCTACTTTAGTCAGACAACTCTCTAGATATTTTTATTACCTATTTAATATATACATATTAAAGTTAAGTGCTTATTGTAGACTAAATAGATGCTTATTGAATTATTATATTTAACCACTACTGATCATCAAATAGGACTATATCAGAGAGTTATCAAAATAGCTTGGCGAATTTATGACTTTATAGATAATCTGTATTTTTTAGAACAGAGATCACGGTTTTTCCATGATTCAAAAAGCAAATTACACAATCAAACAAAAAAAAAAAAAAATGTAGGGCTGATTTACTTGAGGTTATGTTCAAAATTAATTTCTTAATGTCTAAACGGTTATAGATGAGTCTAATATTTTTATTATTATTATTAATTTAAAGAATTCATCATGAAAAATATTAAAATAATGAATGAAATACATTTTAACAGTCTGGTCACCACCTATTGGCATAACAATATAACAGATACAGTGTTTATTTAAAGGTGCCCTCGAATTAAAAATTGAATTTATCTTGGCATAGTTAAATAACAAGAGTTCAGTACATGGAAAAGACATACAGTGAGTCTCAAACTCCATTGTTTCCTCCTTCTTATATAAATCTCATTTGTTTAAACGACCTCAGAAGAACAGGCGAATCTCAACATAACACCGACTGTTACGTAACAGTCGGGGGTGTACGCCCCAATATTTGCATATGCCAGCCCACGGTCCCAACATTATGAAAGGCATTAGACAAGGGCAGCCAGTATTAAAGGTGCCCTAGATTATGTTTTTAAAAAATGTAATATAAGTCTAAGGTGTCCCCTAAATGTGTCTGTGAAGTTTCAGCTCAAAATACCCCATAGATTTTTTTTATAAATTTTTTTAACTGCCTATTTTGGGGCATCATTATAAACGCGCCGATTTTATGCTGCAGCCCCTTTAAATCCCGTGCTCTCCGCCCACAGAGCTTGCGCTTGCCTTAAACAGTGCATAAACAAAGTTTACACAGCTAATATAACCCTCAAAATGGATCTTTACAAAGTGTTCGTCATGCATGCGGCATGCATGCGTCGGATAATGTAAGTATTGTATACTGTTATATTGTTTACTTCTGATTTTGAATGAGTTTGAGGGTGCTCCGTGGCTAACGGCTAAATGCTACACTGTTGGAGAGATTTATAAAGAATGAAGTTGTGTTTATGAATTATACAGACTGCAAGTGTTTAAAAATGAAAATAGCGACGGCTCTCTTGTCTCCGTGAATACAGTAATAACCGATGGTAACTTTAACCACATTTAACTGT
Organism: Culter alburnus; assembly: GCA_028476615.1. Lineage (NCBI taxonomy): Eukaryota > Metazoa > Chordata > Actinopteri > Cypriniformes > Xenocyprididae > Culter > Culter alburnus. The sequence goes on from JAOTNS010001868.1 coordinate 25,922, forward strand.
ACATTAGCAACATGCTAACGAAACATTTAGAAAGACAGTTTACAAATATCACTAAAAATATCATGTTATCATGGATCATGTCAGTTATTATTGCTCCATCTGCCATTTTTCGCTATTGTTCTTGCTTGCTTACCTAGTCTGATGATTCGGCTGTGCACATCCAGACATTAATACTGGCTGCCCTTGTCTAATGCCTTTTATAATGTTGGAAACGTGGGCTGGCATATGCAAATATTGGGGGCGTACACCCAGACTGTTACGTAACAGTCGGTGGTATGTTGAGATTCGCCTGTTCTTCTGAGGTCGTTTAAACAAATGAGATTTATATAAGAAGGAGGAAACAATGGAGTTTGAGACTCACTGTATGTCATTTCCATGTACTGAACTCTTGTTATTTAACTATGCCAAGATAAATTCAATTTTTCATTCGAGGGCACCTTTAACGTCTGGATGTGCACAGCTGAATCATCAGACTAGGTAAGCAAGCAAGGACAACAGCGAAAAAAGGCAGATGGAGCAATAATAACTGACATGATCCATGATAACATGATATTTTTAGTGATATTTGTAAACTGTCTTTCTAAATGTTTCGTTAGCATGTTGCTAATGTACTGTTAAATGTGGTTAAAGTTACCATTGTTTCTTACTGTATTCACGGAGACAAGAGCCGTCACTATTTTCATTATTAAACACTTGCAGTCTGTATAATTCATAAACACAACTTCATTCTTTATAAATCTCTCCAACAGTGTAGCATTAGCCGTTAGCCACGGAGCACAGCCTCAAATTCATTCAGAATCAAAGTAAACAATATAACAGTATACAATACTCACATAATCCGACACATGCATGCCGCATGCATGACGAACACTTTGTAAAGATCCATTTGAGGGTTATATTAGCTGTGTGAACTTTGTTTATGCACTGTTTAAGGCAAGCGCGAGCTCTGTGGGCGTGGAGCACGAGAATTAAAGGGGCCGCAGCATAAATTGGCTCATATTTAATGATGCCCCAAAATAGGCAGTTAAAAAAATTAATTAAAAAAAATCTATGGGGTATTTTGAGCTGAAACTTCACAGACACATTCAGGGGACACCTTAGACTTATATTACATCTTGTAAAAAAAACGTTCGATGGCACCTTTAAAGCTTAGTTTCAAAGGTCGTCTACTCATTTTGATCGCGGCTACCGCAGCATCTATATAAAGTTTACTTTCACATAAAAATACAGATATATATATATACAGTTATATCTGCCCCCTCATTTTTAGACAGGCCCCCCCAAAAATAAAATTCTGGCTACACCACTGCTTCATGCACAAACTGGAACAATGTAAATGTCAGTATATTTAGCTAAACAGCTGCTTGGCGAAAAAAACTCAGAAAGAATCAGGCAGATTCAGGTGGTTCCTCTAATTTCAGGTGTGGTGGAGCTGAACCCTCCAAAGCCTCCAGTTTCTGAGGAACCACTCGAGGTTGGAAGCTTTACTAGGACAGCCACTGGAGAGAGTTTTGAAGTGGTTTTTACAGGCACAACCCCACCAAATTTCCCTCCTAACAGAATCACAGATCTGAGTGCTGAGATCCAGGAGGACTCTGTGCTTCTCAGCTGGACGGCTCCTGGTGAGGACCTTGACCAAGGGACAGGTAAAGTATACAGTTACTATACCAGAAATTAAAATTTCTTTAACGTTTTCACTGACAACATAAAAGTAGAATCAAATTTGGAGAATTTTAGATGAAATAATGAAAATTTAATTGTCTTGCATGGCATGTTTCTTTACCTTTAAGCTAAATCCTATGAGATCAGGTGGAGCTATGACCTTCAAATGCTTCGAGAAAACTTCAGCAATGCTCATGTAGTCAACACAGCTGCCGTCTCACCACTGGAGGCTGGATCAGTCGAACAGCATTCATTCAATCTCAGTTTCACAATCCAAAATGGCACCACACTCTTCTTTGCAGTTCAGTCTGAGGACAAAGAAAATACAAAATCTAAAACCTCTAACATCGCTCAAGCTTCAAAGATCCTCCCTGATCCAACCCCCTCTGCAATATCAAACCCAGGCTTGAATTTGACAGTTCTAGTAATTTCGTTGTGTGTTGTAGCTATGGTCTTTGTTGCTGTAATCATATGGTCAGTGAGACGCAGACAACGCCTTTTAAGTAACAACTTGATTTAACAGTCTGGAATTAAAATGCTAACGATCAAATCAATCCTTTTGTCTAATTTGAACATAACTATGTACATCCAACAACTTTAGAACATTTTTTAAAACAACTCTTTCTATCAAGCAGAATTTCTTATTTTCTCAATTTTTTATTTTCTTTTTTTTTTTCCAAGTACATGTATTGCTATCTCATGTAGAATTCTCATTTATAATAGATTCTCAATCGCTTTATCTTCCTCTGAAATGTAAGAACCCTTTAAATACAAAAGAATAAAAATATTTTTGTACAGTAAGACATGTATTAAACTTTTATTATAATGATTTAAAGCACATTTTTAGTTAAGTCAGTCTTTGAATTTTAAATGGGGACCTATTATGCCATTTTTCAGTCTTGAATTTGTTTTTGGGCTTGACTAGACTTGGTTGTCATGATTGAATGCTCAAAAAACTTTATTTTTCACATTATTTTCTGTGCATGCTGTCACATTTTTCACAGATTTGCAATTTTTGTAGTTTACATAAAGACGATAACGGTATTATTTTAACCCTTTGATGCACAACATGGGTCAAAAATGACCCGGCTGAGTTTTTATTTTCTATATCTTTGCAAGAAATTATTTTAATCATTCAGTATTCCAGGTATTCCTCAATTAACTTGTTTTTGATCATCACAAATCCTCATTTTAATTTTTTCTTTCTTACTTTTTTAATAAAAATCATTTTTGTATCACTACCCTTCTAATGCGCAACATGGGTCAAAAATGATTGTACAAAATCATTATGTTCATTTTTTCTTTCTTACTTTATAAACAAACACAGTTTTTGTTTGTCTACATCAATTTTACACACATGGGTCAAAAAATGACCCGTATTCATTTCCTATGTAATTTCAGTCATGACTGAGTGTTTCTTTGCTGAATCTTTGAAAGAAATTTATTTTATCATTTATTTATTTCAGGTATTACTTAAATATCTTGTTTTTGATTTTCTACAAATAATTATGTTTATTTTTCTTTCTTACTTTATAAACAAACACAGTTTCTACATCAATTTTACACACATGGGTCAAAAATGACCCATATAGAAATCTTTAATATTTGCAAATTTTTGCAAGTAGGAACATATTTACTGCAGACAACTGTTCATCTGCCACACATTTTACATCTTAACAAGGCTACTTTTGTATATTTGATGGATGTAAGTCTTATTATATTTAATATATTAGGCTATATATTTCATAATTTTTAATTTTTTGTCATAAATCAATGCAATTGGTCATCCTTTATGTCTGTCAGCGTTCCTGAAATGTAACAGTTTTGGACAAATACAACATGAGTCTAAAGTGACCCGAATTAGTTATTTTCTATATCGCATATATTACAATAAATTAAATTTATCATTCATTATTCCATCTATTACTCAATAACCAAATCCTTATTTTAATTTTTCCTTTCTTTTTGAATGAATTTTTTTGAATGTGTGTGTCATTACCTTTCTAAAGGCCAACGTATACTTCACTTTTTATGTGTACGTGAGGGTCAGCATACAGATTTTTGTAACTTTTTATAATTTCCGCCGGATTTCTGTAACTGTGTATGTGCAACCCTGCACATACACATTTAAATTGCGTTTGACTGTTCGCAAAGTACACTTTCAGCTTTTTTTACAGTGATGTCATCATCCACCTCAGTTCTGTTGAGGACCACTAACACTCTAGATAAAGAAAATCAAAAGCACTGTTGATCGATTCACTTATTATATATTTTCACTGTTGGACAGAAACCTTGTTCAAAACTGTTACTTTTCAGGAACACTGATAGATGTAAAAGGTGACCAGTAGCATTGGTTTATGACAAAAAATACAAATTATGAAATATAATATACAGCCTATTATATGAAATATAATATGTCTTTCATCCATCAAATATACAAAAGCAGCCATGTTGAGACATGAAATGTGTGGCGGATGAACAGTTGTCTGCAGTAAATATGTTCCTTCTTGCGAAAATTTGCAAAGGTTTCTATATGGGTAATTTTTGACCATGTGTGTAAAATTGATGTAGAAATACAAAACCTGTGTTTGTTTATGAAAAAAAGAAAGAAAAAATAAACACAATGATTTGTTAAAATCAAAAACAAGATATTTAAGGAATACCTGGAATAAATAAATGACAAAATACATTTCTTTCAAAGATTCAGCGAAGAAACACTCAGTCATGACTGAAATTACATAGGAAATGAATACGGGTCATTTTTGACCCATGTGTGTAAAATTGATGTAGAAACTGTGTTTGTTTATAAAGTAAGAAAGAAAAATAAACATAATTATTTGTAGAAAATCAAAAACAAGATATTTAAGTAATACCTGAAATAAATAAATGATAAAATAAATTTCTTTCAAAGATTCAGCGAAGAAACACTCAGTCATGACTGAAATTACATAGGAAATGAATACGGGTCATTTTTGACCCATGTGTGTAAAATTGATGTAGACAACAAAAACTGTGTTTGTTTATAAAGTAAGAAAGAAAAAATGAACATAATGATTTTTGTCAATCAAAAACAAGATATTTAAGGAATACCTGGAATAAATTAATGATAAAATACATTTCTTTCAAAGATTCAGCAAAGAAACACTCAACCATGATTGAAATTACATAGGAAATGAATACGGGTCATTTTTGACCCATGTTGCGCATTAGAAGGGGTTTTCATAGCTTGTGCATCAAAGGGTTAAAACACTTCCACTTTGAAACCCCTTTTGCAAAAGTTTGCGTTTTCAGACGTTGTTGTCATGTAAATGAGCAGCCAAAACATAAAAAAGTTAAACTCAAGAAACTCAACCAGCCTCAACCTTTTTTTTTTTTTTTTTTTTTTTTTTTTTGCGTAAGCCTTGAGCAGGAATTATTTAAATGAGGAATATTGTCGATATATCCATATCATATATATACATATATGAATTGAGTGGTTTAGTGCAAATTTTCTGAAGGGACTCAATTGCTTATATGATGAACAGATTAAATTTAGGCTTCTATTCACATATAAACATTGATCAGCGAACACAAACAAAAGCTCAACGGTACTTTCTTGATGCGCAAGAACAAGTCTCATTGGTTCTTGCAAAAGCTCAAATGTGCTGCGTAACACAAGAATGAACCTCACTGGTTCTTGCACATCAAGCAAACATGCTTGATTACCATAACTGATGTGTGTGTTGATGAATGTTTATATGTGAACAAAAGCCTAATGACGTCTCAGACTGTCTGACAGCAGTTACATAATAATGAGGACTTTTGAGCGATTCGATACTGTTTTGTACACGTTGCACGTTGTATTATTCAAATAGATTGTTTTTTATTGACCACAATATTATTGTTGATAATTGTTGAGAGGGGCACTTTTGATTCATTTTGAAAAAGGGCATGTGCTTGAGAAGTTTACCCAACTATGACAAATTCCACTTCTGAGAATCCTGGAAATGTGAAAAGGGTCCATTAATATTCTAGACCATTTTTGGGGGGTTGTTGCAATGTTTTATTATTATGTCATGTAACTGCTCCAAGACACAAAAGCTGTGTCCCAATTCAGGGGCTACGCACTTGAGAAGGAGGTCTCTGCGGAACAAAAAGGGGCCTTTCCCGATTTTGGGGTGTTGTCACACGGGAATAGGTGTTTTTCAACACCTCTTTACCTGATTTGCTCAAATTGAGTGAGAGATTTTCAGAAAAACAACAAGAGTTATATTAATGTAAGTGTATTGTTGTAAACTAACAGCTGTTTAACGTTTCTTTTGGGTGAATATGCTTGCTAGCCCATTGTAAAAAGCTCCAAGCAATCTACTTCCACTCACTTCTAGCGATAACTATTATTAGCTAACATTCGCTATTCTATTTGATGAATCTGCTGGTCACTTGATTTGTTTTATTTTTACCATAAGGGTTGTAGCTACAGTGTCTGTGGTCAATAAAATGATTACAAAGTTTAAAGTCTTCAGAGTCATCATTTCAGGTTAACACATTTTCTTTATTTTAATGCTTACACGAGGTCAGTAAATAGTTTCATCAATGCACATAATAAAGCTCATACTTTTAATATTATATTATATTTAATATATGCTGAGGCAGTCATGTGTTTCTGTGTGGTTGATAGCCTATAAAAAACAATTACACTTAAAATTAATGTTATATAAAAGTTAATATATAAATCACAAGCACCCCAGCTAACAGAATTTTGTTATAAGAACGTTCTCTAAATATTCAGTATTGGTTCTGGGAACGTAAAAAATGTCCAGTTTTCTTGACGTTCCAGGAACGTTTTTATAAGGTATAATGTTTCCTCAACCGTTCTTTCTACTTCATTTTGATCAGTTATCTCATTAACTCCAGCATGTTTCTGTGTTACATTTACTAGCCTGTAGTGTGCACACTGGGCAGTGTTTATTTCATCTTGGCAACCCATGTGGGGCCTCCATGGAAACTGCCCTGCTAGAAATTTTACCTTCCCAGAACTTTCTCAGAATGTCCTCACTGGTGTTAAGGATGTTGCCTAGTAACATTCCCAGTATGTCCATAGACAGTCACAGTCTCTGCGGAACAAAAAGGGGCGGTTACCAATTTTGGGGTGTTGTCACACTGGAATAGGTGTTTTTCAGCCTCTTTACCTGATTTGCTCAAATCGAGTGGGAGATTTCCGGAAAAACAATAAGAGATATGTCTTGTATACAGAGGTGGGAAGTCCAGGGGTCAGAGAGTAAAAGTCCGGCCATACTTTTTATTCCACCCACTGAAGCATTAATGAGATAAATTAGTGATTAATTGAGTGACGATTGACCATTATTGAAGACACCTGATGATAACAAGCAGAATCACCAAAGGAGAAAATCACTATTTTTAAGTTACCATCATCGAGGTCAGGGTTTGTTTTTAGTTGAGCTCTTGACCCTTGTCTTTTTAATATTAGATATTGATTGGGCAGTTTTAATTGCGTTAAAAGTAGCCAGACAAGCAAAGTTAAAAGTTGATCAGGTGGTGTTGGTTGTGTTTTTACATAATCATTATTTGATCTGAAGCAATGAACTCATTTAGAGCCCAATCTTAGTTAGATTTACATTATTGATTACAGCAGCACTGTGATTCTACAGCAGATCAACTTTTACAATACAAAATTTTTTTGTTGAAAGTACCCTGCTTTTAAAAACGGTCCGGTTCTTCATTTTATTAGTACCGGTACTTTGAGTGCCAGGTGTATTTCCTAATGTGCGACAGCAGGGGGCAGTGTGCGTGCAGCGCGCAGCCTTACTGAGTGCCTGTTTATTCCTCTCAACTGCGCAACGGCTTTTATGGTGACGAAACGAGAGATATGGTTGCAAATACAGGTGCTCTTGCAGACCGTCCACAAATTGTTGAGAAAGCAGATGCACGAAGCGAAATATGGCATTATTTTGCTTACATTGCCGACTGTCAGAGCAAGCCCACGGACACCACAAAGCCCGTCTGCAAAAGATGTTACAACATAACGCAAGCCAAGGAAGTCAAAAGCATCTTGCCGACAAACATCCCGATTTGTACAAAGAATTTTTAAGAGCGACAGGTTAGTGAATGTGATACCAGCATTACGTTTATACTTTCAAACATAAAATGAGTGTTATTTATTTATTTTACTCGTGCAAGCAGACCTCCGAAGAGAGGTATTATTGAGTCTAAGCTTAATAAGTGATATCTGGTTGGAAAAAAATAAAATTAATTTAAAAATACATAAATATGTGAAGGATATATACAGTTATTTTAAACCAATTTATGCTTTAATAACATTGCTTTTAAGTATTTACAGTAATCTAATTTTATCTAATTTTATAATTTTATCTAATTTTATAATAATCTTACTGTCAAAAACACCTATATATATATATAAAAAAAAGCATAACAGCATAATTTAGAAATAAAGCATAATTTACAATTTTATTGAGCATGAAAATAATAAACATTAAAAATTATATTAACAACTTCATGGCAATGAAACTCAAATCCAGAATCCAGCCTGCACACTGGTGAAAAAAGAAGTTCTGTCAGGTGTATATTTTTTTTACTTTTCCTGCTGTTTTTGGTTTTTGCTGTAGTATTGTTTAAGTATCAGTATTGTGACAACACTATAACCAACACCATCTTCTTTCTTTGCTTGTCTGGTTGGTTTTAATGCAGGTAAATCTACCCAACCAAAATCTAATATTAAAAAATCAAGGGTCAAGAGCTCAACTAAAACAAACCCTGACCTCGATGATGGTAACTTAAAAATAGTTTTTTTCTCCTTTGGTGATTCTGCTTGTTATCATCAGGTGTCTTCAATAATGGTCAATCATCACTCAATTAAACACTTATTTATCTCATTAATGCTTCAGTGGGTGGAACAAAAATATGGCAGGACTTTTACTCTCTGACCCCTGGACTTCCCACCTCTGCTGGAGGCCCACCAACACTGCACATTTTGCATGTTTCCTCAATCAAACACTCCTGATCCTGATGTTATCAGCTAATTATTAGTGACTCAAAGATCTAAAATAGGTGTGTCAGACAAAGGAGACGTGCAAAATGTGCAATGTTGGTGGGTCTCCAGGAATGTGGTTGAGAACCACTGACGTAGTGCATAAAAATGTTGAACTACTGCACCACTTAGACACACGCAGACATCAAGAATCAGCATATGAATCTCAACAATGGTGAAAACGTTTCATGCTGCAATGCATGCTGGGTATCACCATAGGACAAAGCTCCCATCATGCACTGTAGTATGAATAATTATTGTCATCACTGTTGAGGATTGTATGCTATGTTTCCATTTATAAGCCAGAGCGGTAAAAGTTGCTTGTTTTTTAGCATTACAGTGGCATTTGTTTAATGGGTTTTTTTTTTCAGTTGTTTGATTCTGCAATGTACAAGAGTTTGGTTGTGAAACACTATTGCAATTGCTCAAACACAAACTACTTTATAGATATAAAGTGTCAAGAGCCCAACTAAAACAAAAACTGACCACCATGATGGTGGCATACTTTTTTGACCAATAAAACACCAACATCTAAACCTCTGTTAATTCTCAATAAGAACTTCTTGAGATGTCTAACAGAAATAAAGTCAATCTGGTTAGTAATTAGTAAATCAGATCTTTTAATCAGATCTTGAGAGATTTATCATCTTTTATCTTCAGTTGATTTCATCTAATGCTGTGGCTGAAGTCAGTTGTTGTCAATGCTTCAGTGGGTGGAATAAAAATATGGCAGGACTTTTACTCTCTGACCCCTGGACTTCCCACCTCTGCTTGTATATGAATGTAAGTGTATTGTTTAAGTTGTTTAACGTTTCTTTTGGGTGAATATGCTTGCTAGCCCGTTGTAAAAAGCTCCAAACAATCTACTTCCATTCACTTCTAGCGATAACTATTATTAGCTAACATTCGCTATTCTATTTGACGAATCTGTTAGTCACTTGATTTGTTTTTTTACCATTAGGTTGAGGCTACAGTGTCTGTGGTCAATAAAATGATTATAAAGTTTAAAGTCTTCGTCATCATTTCAGGTTAACACATTTTCTTTATTTTAATGCTTACACGAGTAAATAGTCTCAACAATGCAAAGCTCATACTTATACAATATACGCTGAGACAGTCATGTGTTTCTGTGGTTGATAGCCTATAAAAAACAATTACACTTAAAATTAAAGTTAATTATAAATCGCAAGCACTGTCTAGCCTATGTATTCTCTCTGCTCGTCTTTTGACTATAGTGCAGTAGTTAATGTCACTTTAATAGCTTTTATGATGAAGGTTTAAACTTTACACTATGCACGTGAAATTTGGCATGCGAGATATTTAAATAAAATAGACTATTTTTTTTATCTGGGCCATGTCCAACCTCAAATTATGCCGATTGGATAAGTTCAGACAAATGACGAAATGTCTAAAATAAATGTCTAAAATAAAGACTACAGTAGCAATATTGTGACAAAATTACATCCCGTGTCATTATAATTTGTAGTTTATGCAAAATAATAATAATAATAATAAAATAAATAACTAAGCAATAAAAAAACGGAGTAGGCTAATCATAAAATTATAAATCATATATTTCGCCCTCTTGAGCTATAAGCTACAGGCCCTGTAAAATAGTTCATACTCTTCAAAATATATGAATATAGTAAAATTTTTCCATATATCTGGGCAGGCACTCGGGAAAAACGCATGTTTCCCTGTTACGTCACTATTTCATTTATCAATATAGTCAATATTTTATTTATTTATTTCTCATTATCTCTACATAATTGTTTCTCGTGATCTAAACATTAAAAAAGTAGTTGTGATCATGAAAAAACAAGAAAAAAATAAAATAATAATGAATGGCCTTTCAGGCTTACATACTTAAAAAAAAAAACTGTATCACTGCATCAGCAACTACACAGTTACTGCAGCCTTTAAATAAATCATCACAGACTGAAGCACAGGCTCTACTCTCCAGCACAATGGAGACAACATTATTAATGTCACTGTTATGGAAGTAAGCGCTTGCTTTAGTTGGGCTCCTGACCCTTGCCACCTCAACAATGGTGACAAAACAGATTAACTCTGAACATCACAAAACAAGCTACTAAAGTCACAAGAAATATTTTTGTTTAGTGTCACCATTGTTGAGGTTCATACGCTGATTCATGATTTCTGTGTGAGTCTAAAAGACACTGTTCAAAGTTCTGTATAATGAATTAAAATTTTTTTTTTTTTTTTTTAATAAACCATTAATTAATGCAAAACCTACAATTAATACACTCATAGTTTAGACTTTGGTGATGGTCAGTGATCACCAGCACTAAACAAACCAATTCATCTGACCAGAATTTCTCTTGCATTTTATGCCATAACGTGTTTTGATAACACAGTTCAAGCAACCAGAGAAAAACATCGGAGAAAAATGTTTAGGGGACTATTACTATAGGACGTTCTGATAACTTCCCAAATGTTCTCTCTGTAATGTTCTCACGTGACCATAAAATAACCAAAATAGAACGTCCCCCTAAACTCATATCGGGAACGTTATTAAATGTCCAACAGAGGACCATGTGGGAACGTTCTGTTAACATCCCAAATGTCCTCTTTGTAACATTCTTTTTTGATCATAAAATAACCAAAATGGAACGTCCCCCTAAAGTCATATAAGGAAACTTGCACTGCAGCACTTTCATGACCAAAAGAGGATGTTTTAGGAACGTCTTGAATGTTTTGTAAAGGATCTGAATTTTCGTCACCTTTAGAGAAATTTTAGGGAACGTTGCGCAAGGTCCTGAGAATGTCGCCTACTATATGGGAATTAGTCTAGAGGACTGTCCAACTGATGATATGGTTGCAGATGTACTAACAAAACCAGCAACAAAGCTTAAGTTGAAATTTTACTTGTATATGTTCGGTGTATGAATTTTGTGTACTTATGTTGAAATGATTAAATAAATGTTCGAGCAAGTGGGGCTGTTAAGATGTATAAGTATTATGCTCTCATTTATCTTAATTTATATTTGTATTTTATTTGTTTACCCAGCTTTGTTTTTCTCTGTGGGACAGGCAATCCAATCACAGTGTCAAGTGTATGTCATGTGACCTAATAAATGACTGAATGATTGCACTTGCTTATTCTGTTTAATAAAAATGTGCCAGTCAGAGCGACTGGATGTTGGGAAAGAGTACACAGTAGTTTGGTTGTTATTTGTGCATACTCTGTTAACATTCCCCTTATCGCTGTAATAACAAAATATTGATTAATTTCCAACCTCGAATCATGTATTTAATCTTGCAGATGTACTAACAAAACCAGCAACAAAGCTTAAGTTGAAATTTTACTTGTATATGTTCATTGTATGAATTTTGTGTACTTATGTTGAAATGATGAAATAAATGTTCGAGCAAGTGGGGGTATTAAGATGTATAAGTATTATGCTCTCATTTGTATTCATTTATATTTGTATTTTATTTGTTTACCCAGCTTTGTTTTTCTCTGTGGGACAGGCAATCCAATCACAGTGTTAAGTGTATGTCAAATGAATGTGTTTTCTCTCATCCAAAACAAATTTCTCCTAAGGGAGACAATAAATGGTACGTTGACCTTGATGTGACCTCATAAACAGAGGTGGGAAGTCCAGGGGTCAGAGAGTAAAAGTCCTGCCATATTTTTGTTCCACCCACTGAAGCATTGATGAGATAAATAAGTGTTTAATTGAGTGATGATTGACCATTATTGAAGACACCTGATGATAACAAGCAGAATCACCAAAAGAGAAAATCACTATTTTTAAGTTACCATCATCGAGGTCAGTGATTGCAGTGCAAACCCTGACCTCGATGACAGTAACTTAAAAATCGCCCTTCTAGTACTCAGCATGCTGCAATGCATGCTGAGTATTAGCATAGTACAGAACTCATCCATTGGCTCCCAGCATGCATTACATCATGAATAAATAATACAGGTAAATTGTCTACATTATTCTTACTATTTGCTTTTACTTTTGTTGTTTTTGTTATGACTTTAATTGCTTGTTTTGTGATGTTCAGAGGTTTATCTGAATAATTTGTCAATTGTCACTATTGTTGAGGTTCATATGCTGATTCTTGATATCTGTGTGAGTCAGTATGGTAACATAGGTGTTTTTAAACTCTATAGTCATAACAATGGAACTTACACTGAAAAAAAACACAGGTCTACTAACATGAATCCTTCAATTTTTTTGTTTAATCAGATATTATGCAGTGGAAAAGATCAGCAATCAAACCACAAAACAATGATTTTCATCATCAATACATAACCATCTATGCCTGATCTTATTTTCTTTTGGCTTTTGTGCCATAACAAATGTTTTTTAAAAACACATGGTTACAGCAAAAAAAAAAAAATGTTATCAAGTATAAACATTAAGGGAAATGTTATTAACATTCCCCTTATCACTAGAATAACAGAATATTGATTCAATTTCCAGTGAATAATAAATCACAAGAATTTGAAGAAACTTCCTGGGCATGTTAAAAGACCATTTCCTAGAGTGACTCAGACAATGACCTGAAACTTTCCAACCTTGAATCATGTATCTTTTCCAGCAGAATGTAACCTCTTTTATCCAGCTGATATGTGTTGGAGGGTCTGCCTTTTTCCACTGAAATAATATTTGACCATTACTCAGAGATTGGATCTAAATGAGTTTGGTGATTCAGGTCAAATAATGATTATGTGAAAACATAACCAACACCACCTGATCACCCTTTTGTCTTTGCTTGTCTGGCTGCTATAACTCAACTACAACTTGCCCAAACAAATTCTAACATTAAAAAGTCAAGGGTCAAGAGCTCAACTAAAGCAAACCCTAATCTCTGTGATAGTGTCTTAAAAATTGTGATTTTCTCCTTTGGTGATTCTGCTTGTTATCATCAGGTGTCTTCAGTAATGGTCAATCATCACTCAATTAAACACTTATTTATCTCATTAATGCGTCAGTGGGTGGAATAAAAATATGGCAGGACTTTTACTTTCTGACCCCTGGACTTTCCACCTCTGCTGTAGTGTAAACTTGGCATTAGACTGTTTGACACTACTCTATTTCTGTAAATGGTTTTTATGATCAGTTAAGTCTGAAATAAATAATTAATAATTATTAAATAATTAACTCCCATAATTGTTATAAATGACATTTAAACTATGGAAAACATTAAATCTGCGTTTTAAATTAGAGTGATTTTTTTTTTCCCAAACCACTTCAGTGGACATCCCGCCCTGGAGATGGTTCTAAACATTTAATTGGCTATGTCAATAACGATTGCCTACACCCAACCCTGATCCCTAAAACTAAAGGCCCCAAAATATACGTCAAACGAAATCGAAGACCGAACTGATGTGACATCATTTCAAACAAAATCAGGTCGAAGCGGAGTTCGTTTTGTTCTTTTTGGAAGTTCGAAATGGCTTGCCAAAGCAAACTTTCAGGGAAAGTTCACTTCAGCTGAAAAACACCTTCATGCCCCTACTGGTCCATGACGATAACGTAATAGGAGGTGTGCGCTGAGGCTCCGCCTTCATTCACGTGGAAGTCTTCTCTGACTCTTTGTGATCTGTTGAGTTCGTTGAGGTAAGATCTCCGCAGCTGAAAACATGAACACACAAACGAAGGTAATGGCTACGTACGACTAATTTGAAAATTCTGTGTGACTGCCACAAGGGGGCGAAATATACTGTGTCCTAACCAGACTTGACAAAGCTACAAGAGGACAAAATCAATCAAAAATCACAGCCAATCATAACAGCGTGTGGGTGGGCTCTGTTTGCAGCTAAACACAAAACCAAACGAAATTAAACTCAACAAAATTAAACCATAAAACATTATTCAAAATACAGTGACTGATACAATCTTTGTCATGAAATATACTTGTTTAAGCTTTGCTTAATATTAAAATGGTTTGAGCTTGAATATCATTTGGCATGACTTAGCCACTATGAGACCAACAATGGATAATTTACCTCAGACTCAGAGTTTGAAAAGAAATAAAAGGAAACAAGAACGTTCAAACTGTAATAAATACTTTTCTTTGTGCATTAATGTCCTTGTTCCCTCTCTATGACCTGTCCTGAACTATTAGCTAAAAAATCCCAGAAATATAGAAACCATTTCAAAAATAGAATCCTTTGTCGTGTCACGGCTGGTTAGGACAGTGGTCATTTTGTAGCCAAAGCTCTTGAAATTTACATTTTCCTGGCATGTTTGCCTTATTTAACAGGCACAGGTGACTGCATTTGACTTAAGTTGACGAGCGGGAAAGGAATAAAATGCTGCTAAAAATAGCCTAACCATAACAATACGCAAAACAGCTCAATAAAAAATGTGGTATAGAAAAATTACATTTGATAAATGGAAACTAAAATTTAAAGCGACAAACAAAAAAATCCCTGTTATTCCATGACTTGGACAAAATATATATGAAGAGTTTGGTTCCAAAACGCAGTAACTCCATTTTGATTAATTTGAGTAAAAAGGTGTTTTCTTTACCAAGAAAGTGGCAAGATGAAAACCACTATTTTCTGTTTCAAACTTTCACATAGCATTTTGGTTATAAAAACATTAAAAATTCAAATCTACATTATGATTTTAAAAAGTTTATTATAAAAACTTATTATTTTTTTCCCAAAATGCAATAAATCCATGACATTTTTTTTTCCAAAATGCAATTAATCCATCAATATAAAAGTTATTTTTCAAATTGAAAATACACAACAAAGCAAGTTAATTCACATATATGACAGAGTCTAAACTTTGCCAATATTTATTTTATATACAGGCATTTTACTAAAAATACATTCAGCCGTTGCTCCCAAAATGAATTCAACGGATCATCTTGTTAATGTTATAAATTATTTGTCATCACCGATTAACGAGTATCTGGCGCCACCGCACGGTTAAATAAACACATTTGCCGAGTACATTGGTATTAAAACGGCTTTTTAAAAAAGCCTTCAATGTTTACAGTGGGTGGAATGGTGCACTGTGATTGGTTGAGCGGATATATCACGTTCTGCAGAAAAAGGAGAGTGGCGTTTGTCGCGTTTTGGAAAGAAAGGGAGAAAACATGACAGAATAACATGACGGATATCGCATTTTGCGCAAAATTGATAAATGACTTTTCAATACCGACCAGATACTATACTGATTTTGGCGGAAACTCAATTTTTTTGAAAATGGCGTTTATCGCGTTTTGGAACCAAACTCTTCATATATATATATATATATATATATATATATATATAATATGACTTTCAATGTCTGGAATAGACCTTTTAAAATTCCATGATATTCCAGAAATTCCATGACCCGTGGGAACCCTGAGAAACATAAAAAGAATACAGCATAGACATCCTCAACTTGTAGTGTGTAACTTTAAAGCTGCAGTCCGTAACTTTTTTGGTTAAAAATTATCCAAAATCAAATTTTGAGCAAGTACATAACCAGCCAGTGTTCAAAACCATCTCATTATCTTAGCTCGATTCACAATGGTAAACTTGCAATAATGTTTTATAATAAGAGCGTCATGGTGGATTTCCGCGGGAAATTCAAGCATGCAGCAGTTCATCTGTGCGTCATTACGTCACGTCCGTAAACAGAAAGGAAGGAGTCCCGTCCAGGCTAGTCGGTTTTATCACGTGAGGATGCTGCTTGTAGCAGATCATTTATAGCTTGTTCTCACAGCATCTAAAATAATTAAACTTATCATTTTGATGGTGGATTGTAATCCAGAAAGTTCCAAATGACAATCATCAGTGACACCTGGAGATTCACCCATAGTCAAAAAGCAAAAGACTTCAGACTGTGGAGTGGCTACAGAAATTGAAATCTACAGGTAACGCTAATACTAAATACACATAGTCATGCAATGCTGATGTGAATTTGAGAAAAATATAACAGTAACAATAATTTGCACAGTTTGGCATGATCCGAGCTAAGCGATCGTTAGATTTAATCATCATTGGCAGTGTGATTTATTGTAGGCCAAATGCTTTTCCCCTCAGTTGGTCAGAACAAAAGTGGCAGACATGTTAGTTACTTGTTCAGATGGTATTTTCCAGTGAAAATTCTTATATTGGTCATACTTTCAAGACCTAGAATCTGTGATTCTGAAGTACAGTATCCACACCGGTGCGGTGACTGACTGCAAACATAAGATTAATCCGCGCTGACGAGCTGTGCCGACGCACAACGCACGTACAGATAACTGTTCCGTATATGCACTCTAAAAAATGCTGGGTTAAAAACAACCCAAGTTGGGTTGAAAATGGACAAACCCAGCGATTGGGTTGTTTTGACCCAGCGGTTGGGTTAAATGTTTGCCCAGCGTGCTGGGTAGTTTTATTTAACCCAAATATTGTTTAAAAATTACTGTACGGCTGGCTTAAAATGAACCCAAAATAGGTTGGAAATTAAAAATCAGACACATAATTACTAGAGGCAACAATAATAATCAAAAGATGAGCGTTTATTAATAAGCAATTTAATAAATGTTTATTGTTTAAGTATTATTCAAATGTTTGTTTATTAAACATATTAATAAATAGTAATTTCCAACATATTATGGGTTCATTTTAAGCAAGAAATACAGTATTTTTTAAACAATTTTTAGGTTAAATAAAACTACCCAGCAGGTTGGGCAAACATTTAACCCATCCGCTGGGTTTGTCCATTTTCAACCCAACTTGGGTTGTTTTTTAACCCAGCATTTTTTAGAGTGTGACTGCAATTGCAGGTTTCAAACAGAGATGGCAATAAAGAAGAAAAATTGCGGACTGCAGCTTTAAGTGTAATAGATAGATTTGATTAAACACTAATAGTTGTAATAGTAGGCAAAATTTTAATTTTATAATCCTTTTCAAGTGTCTTGTTGAGGTTTTATGTAATAATCAATCATTTAAATCTGTGATGGTGAACACACTTGCATTTCTTGTTTTATGTGCTCTTTTGAGCCCATATCAATGCACTGCCACAGTATAGTCACACCAAGTAAACTAATTGTTAGCAAACATTTTTCAAATGTACAATCTGTGTGCAAATTTAATATATGAAGTATAAATACATCTTATGTTTTAATTGGACCAGAATGTAGTCACGCCCCTGCATGACATTGAAGCACACACCCTCTTCTCTCTGATCAGACTCCTCGAGATCATTTGTGAAATTGTTCAAAACTGGGTTTCGTGAGTTGCTGTTCATCTAAACTCTACAGCTATGGACTCAAGAATGGTGTTGGTCTTATTATGGATGTTGCTGTCGTCCTCCACTGGAATCAAACTAGATGGAAATGGTTATGTTGATGTTACCATTGCAATCAGTTCAAGAGTACCACAGGATAACACGCTCATTGATAAAATCAAGGTAAATATATACTTTTTTGTCTATTTAGGGATGCAGCAATATTATCAATATCGTAGTATCACGATAGCAAAATTGTCTCTATATTATCGTGGTCACATGACTGTATGAAACGATGCGTCTTCTAATATTTGATAGTGTTATAATATTTAATAATATTTTTCTGTTATACAGATGTTTTTATTACTGTTTTATGTATATATGTTTTGGCAATATTGTGTTATTTACAGTCATGCCAATAAAGCAATTTTGAATTTGAAAGAGTGAGACCCAGCTAACTTGTCTGGCTATCACCAGACCAAGCTCAATTTAAAATTGAACATTGGTCTGGGGAGTCTGCTACGTATTTTCTACTGCACAAGAGGCGTGATCAACGAGCATTATTCACGCAACTGGATAGTCCTTCAACCAATCAGATCAACGTTCCGGGTGACGTACTTTGCAGCGAGGGTACACAGCAAAATCTCCAGAGTTAAATCAACTCTGCTCAGGGTACATATGGTCCCTCTCTAAATAGTGTTAAAATAACACTGAAGCAGAGTTAAAGTCAATGAGATAATTAAACAATTAATTAAGTGATGATTGTATATTAGTGATGAACACCGATTAACAAGCAGAATCACTGAAGAAAAGAGAAACACAAGAACTACAACTGACTTCAGTCACAGCCTTATTAATTGCTTAATTATCTCATTAACTTTAACTCTGCTTCAGTGTTATTTTTAACACTATTTAGAGAGGGATCATATGTACTCTGAGCAGAGTTGATTTAACTCTGGGGATTTTACTGTGTAGCTGGTAAATTAGGCTTTTACCAAAGCCGGTCGGTAGTAAGGCAAACACATCCTACTTTTTTTATGATTTGCTCCAGGGCAAGTCTCTGTTCCGTTTTCAAAGAAAACTTGCCTTTGAAATCTTTTAAAACAGCATCGACAGTGGCATCAACTGGTTGCTGTGCTTCGGCGGCCACCATGTTCAATGTAAACAAAAAGCTGCTTGCCGACGCTTCGTCATCGTGTTATACCCACCAATAGCGAGCAAGGTGGATAAGCTAGTTTGTGATTGGCTCCCGCAAAAGTGTAACAGAAGCAGTAGAAATGAATGTACGGGTTTCCAGACTGAGTTGCCGGGCGAAATCAAATCGCCGGCAGATCAGGCTGGGTTTACCCAGTCTACCAGCTAACAGAATTTTGTTATAAGAACGTTCTCTAATTATTCAGTGTTGGTTCTGGGAAAGTAAAAAACGTCCAGTTTTCTTGACATTCCAGGAACGTTTTTATAAGGTATAATGTTCCTCAAACAACATCAATAAAAAAGAAAACTACAATCATGCAGTCATTTATCTGTTGTTAAAATAGACATGTTGATCTGACTTATCAATGCAGAAATGTTTTCTGAAAACACCTGCAATTGTTGATAAAGAAGCTACTTTACAAAAGTCAGGGGTCAAGAGCTCAACTAAAGCAACCACCAACCTCCATGATAGTGACCTCAAACGAAACATCTAAACTTCTGTAGATGTGTGACAGAAATAAAGTCAGTCTGGTTAGTAATAAGTGAAGCTGGTAATGCTGTTTGTGGAGATGTTTAATCAGATCTTCAGAGATTTAATGTATTTTATCTTCAGTTCATCTAAGGCTGTGGATGAAGAAAGTTGTAGTTTGTGGGGACTTACATTATGAAATAAACGTTTTTCTCTAAAACATGTTGGCCACAATTATTGGCACCCCTAGAAATTCTTAGGAGTAAAATATCTCTGAAGTATATTCCTATTCATATTTACATTTTTAGCACACCAGGGTGACTAGGAGCATGAAATTGTCCAGCCATGACTTCCTGTTCCACAGCAGTATAAATATGAGGAAACGCAAAGGCCAAATTCCCGTAATCATTCATCCCAATGAGTAAAACAAAAGAATATAGTTCTGATGTGCAACAAAAGATTGTTGAGCTTCACTAAATAGAAAGTGACTGTAAGAAAATGGCTAAAGCATTGAAAATCCCCATTTCCACCATCAGGGCAATAATTAAGAAGTTCCAATCAAATGTTACAAATCTGCCTGGAGGAGGACGTGTGTCTAAATCGTCCTAATGTGTGGTGAGGAGGAGAGTTTGAGTGGACTAAGACTCTCCAAGGAGCACAGATTGTTAGTTGAGTCTTGAGTCTCAGAAAGCCTAAAAAAATGATCAAACAGCACCTACATCACCAAAAGTTGTTAGGAAGGGTTTCAAGAAAAATCCTCTGCTCTCATCCAGAAACAATCTTCAGCATATTCAGTTATCAGACACGACTGGAACTTCAAAAGGGATCGGCATCTATCGTCAGATAAAACTAAAACAAGAGCTTTTTGGCAGCAAACCCACCAGATGGGTTTGGTGCACACATGGATAAAAAGTACCCCATGTCCACAGTTAAATATACTACTGGATCTTTAATGTTGTGGACCTATTTTTCTGCTGGAGGTCCTGGACATCTTGTTCAGATACATGGTATCATGGATTCTATCAAATACCAAATAATACTTTATATCGAGGAATTATCATACTGTGAGATTTTGATATTGTCACATCCCTACTATTTAACAAAACAAGCATTAATTTTTTTTGTGGCTTTTGTGAAACATACTATTTTGTTGCATTTTTTTAAAGAAAATCATATAAAGAAACATATAGGGTGAATTCAGGTTGATTGGGACACTTTTTATCTCAATTGCAAAAAGTGTCCCAATTACCCTCAATTCACCCTAATCAAGTTTCATTAACAGTATTTGTGAAAGAACAAATTAATTACTTTTTTTTCTAAATACTGTATATTGAGTTTTTCTCATTTTTCATTCTGACAGGACATGGTCACTAAAGGGTCGATTCATCTTCATCAAGCATTGGATAAAAAGGTTTATTTCAAAGAAGCAACGATACTCGTTCCACCCAACTGGAGTAGTAAGGATTTTACCAAAGCAAGAACAGAGTCCTATGAAAAGGTACAGATAATTATGCCATTTTATCTTACGTGTCAAATATTAACGTTTAATCATTTCATTAACATACTGCTGACAATTTCAATGTGAAATGCAGGCAAACGTAAGAATTGATAATGCTAATCCAGCATATGGTGATGAACCCTACACTCTTCAATATGATGAATGTGGAGCTGAGGCTCAGTTAATTCATTTCACCCCAAACTTCCTCCGAGACGACAAACTCATTAAGACTTATGGGTCAAGAGGTGAATGTCATTTGTTATCCTTCAACATTTATGGAGGTTAATGCACTAATCTCTTTGTTTTTTTAACATGAATATATTTGTTTGTTTGTTTGCAGGAAAGGTCTTGGTTCATGAATGGGCTCATCTGAGATGGGGCGTATGATGAATACAGTGAAAAAATCCATTCTACCAATCTAATGGCCGTATTGAAGCTACAAGGTCATAAAACTTAATAAAACAGAATATTTTTAAAATGTCACTGGAAATTATCTCAACCATTGATTTCCTGCTTATCTTTAGGTGTAGCAAAAATATTGCAGGTCAGTTTTCTGATGAATCACGTCGACCGTGCCACAATGACCACAAACTTTACTACCGACTAAGGAGTGCAAGTTTTTTCCTAACAAATATCAAAACACAGTCAGCTCTATAATGTTCTTACCAAGCCTGGATTCTGTAAGCATAGATTTTACATGTTCCCACATATGCAAATTTTATCTTTGACCATTTGACGAATGAAGAAATTATTTGAAATATTTGGTTTCAGGTGAGCAATTTTTCATTTTGTCGTGACAAGGAGCACAATTCTGAAGCCCCAAACTTGCAAAACAAAAAATGTGGCAACAAAGCAACACGGACTGTGATATTTGAGGATTCTGTTGATAAAGACGCACTTCGTTCTCTGAAGCCACTGCTGTCCTCTCCACCAACGCCAACTTTCAAAGTTGTACAGCGAAAGCATCGGGTTGTTTGTCTCGTCCTTGATGTCTCAGGAAGCATGGATGTATGCCATAACATTAACTTTACTTGAAAACAAAGATGCTTACAATTATTATAACCTTCAATGCTCTGATATGATCTTAATCATTTTGAATGAGTATAAACCTGATATTACATGCATTTTTTTTATTGCACCCCTTTTCTAGGGCTCCAGAATCCTCCGACAGCAGCAGGCTGCCTCACATTTCCTTCAGACCATCATTGAGGATAAAGCCAGTGTTGGAATTGTAACCTTTAGTTCTAATGCTAAAACTCTGAGCCCCTTGACTACTATTGACAGTGAATCCACACGAGAGAAACTCATCAAATTGTTGCCAAAAGTAGCAGGTGGACAAACATACGTTTGTAAAGGCCTCAATCTTGGCTTACAGGTGCAATATTGATCATGTTTATGATGTGTTAAGTATATAGCCTACAGTTTGTTTTATACCAATGTTCTGTATTTGTCTTCAAAACTTAAAGGTACTCGAAAAGGACAATGGGGATGTGAATGGGGATGAAATCATTTTTCTGACAGATGGTGAAGCGACAGACAACATTAATAGTTGTGTTCCAGCTGCAATTAAAAGTGGCGCCATTATACACACAATAGCTTTGGGTGATAAAGCAGCTAAAGCACTGAGGGAAATGGCTGACAAAACTGGTAAGTACCATCATCACATAATGATGTACAGTGTTCCAGAAAAAGTCTAAATTTATTATAGTAGGCCTTCATCTATAGGTGGATCTTGACATGAAAAATTTTGGGAACTAACAAAATTTCAAAGCAATTGGCAAATCTACAAACATATGTTGCTAGAAGGATAACAAATGATCTGAGCCACATTAGTAACTTTTAACCAATTGATCCCAAGGTGATTTTTGTTATATATTGTTTGATGTTTTGGTATGTATTTGTGAAAAATGCAAAAATGTAGTAAATCATAATATTCATATTATGAATGTCTGTTTATTATCCAGTGTGTATTTCTCATGTTTTATGTTGGAATTAGAGGGGAAATTTATCACAGCCAGTGACGACATTCTCTCTAATCAGCTATTGCATGGATTTTCTTCACTCACGATACCAACAGGAGATCAAACAAAAGACCCAGTTCAGGTTTGACATGTAATTTCTCATGGTAAAATACTTTAAGATTATTATGAATATTCTAATAATTAATTTTTATCAACACTTTAGATAGACAGTGCGGGAAAAAAAACATCAGACTGGTTCAATGGGACAATATTAGTGGATCAGACCATTGGTACCAAAACCAGCTTTACAATAACCTATGAAACAAGTTTACCTGACATTTCTATACAGTCACCAAGTGACTCAACCTACAAACAAATACAGATGCTTCACTATGAATCAGCAAAAACAGTCACTTTAAAAGTTCCAGGAACTGCACAGGTGACAACCAGCACGAGATTTCATTAACTTTCCTAAAACATTAAAATTCATTAATTATTAATCTAATAATACTATTGTGTGTTTGCTAGCCTGGGGACTGGAAGTACAGTATCCAGACTAAAATAAATCAGTCTCTGATTATAACAGCAACGAGTCAAGCGGCGCGAGCTGATGTTCCTCCTATCATAGTAAAAGCCCGCATGAACCAGCAGTTCAGTGACGGCACTAAACCCATGATAGTGTTTGCTCAGGTCAGTCAGAATTACATGTCTGTAATAAAGACTGAAGTGTGGGCTACGCTGGAGTCCGAATCTGGATCTGCACAACAATTACGACTCCTGGACAATGGAGCAGGTAAATTACCCATCATTTTTGTTTCAAGTGTGCACTCAACTCAGATTTACACTATAAGGCCAAAAGTGCTCAAATTAATCGAGTATTTTTTTACAGGAGCTGATGCTTTCAAAGATGATGGCATTTATTCCAGATATTTGACACAGATGAAAAAAGGGAGAAGCAGCTTGAAAGTAAGAGTGAAGAATCTAGATGGACAAGCCAGATTCACTGTCCAAAAAAGGGGTGGTGCCCCCATACGTACCTGGATATGTGGTAAACGGTAAATCGTGAGATTGAGACTCTTAAAGCAAACTGTTCAAACATTTGTCCAAGTGGATGCTGCTCACTGGTGGTGTTGAAGAGGAGAAACCCCCTGATATGGGTGTACAGTAGTACAGGAAATGCAAAAACATATAAATACTTCATTAATTAATTCAATTCCTCAACTTTAAATGTATTCATGCGGTTCCTCTAATTTCAGGTGTGGTGGAGCTGAACCCTCCAAAGCCTCCAGTTTCTGAGGAACCACTCGAGGTTGGAAGATTTACCAGGACAGCCACCGGTGAGAGTTTTGAGGTGGCTTTTACAGGCTCAACCCCACCAAATTTCCCTCCTAACAAAATTACAGATCTGAGTGCTGAGATCCAGGAGGACTCTGTGCTTCTCAGCTGGACGGCTCCTGGTGAGGACCTCGACTATGGGACAGGTAAAGCATACAGTTACTATACCAGAATTTAAAATTTCGTTAACGTCTTCACTGATAACATAGAAGTAGTGTCCAATTTAGAGAATTTAGATGAAATAATGAAAATTTAACTGTCTTGCATGGGATGTTTCTTTTCCTTTAAGCTAAATCCTATGAGATCAGGTGGAGCTATGACCTTCAAATGCTTCGAGAAAACTTCAGCAATGCTCATGTAATCAACACATCTACCGTCTCACCGCTGGAGGCTGGATCAGTTGAACAGCATTCATTCAATCTCAGTTTCACAATCCAAAATGGCACCACACTTTTCTTTGCAGTTCAGTCTGAGGACAAAGAAAATGCAAAATCTGAAACTTCCAACATTGCTCAAGCTTCAAAGATCCTCCCTGATGCTCTCTCCAGTGGACAGCCACTCCAGTCGACAGCCACCGGAGAGTGTTTTGAAATGGTTTTTACAGGCAAAACCCCACCAAATTTCCCTCCTAACAAAATCACAGATCTGAGTGCTGAGATCCGGGGGAACTCTGTGTTTCTCAGCTGGACGGCTCCTGGTGAGGACCTCGACCAAGGGACAGGTAAAGCATACAGTTACTATACCAAAATTTAAAATACAAAGTTTTTCATCTTCACTGACAACATAGGAGTAGTTTCAAATTTAGATCATGAAATAATTAAAATTTAATTGTCTTGCATGGCATGGTTCTTTTGCTTTAAGCTAAATCCTATGAGATCAGGTGGAGCTATGACCTTCAAATGCTTCGTGAAAACTTCAACAATGGTCATGCAGTCAACACATCTGCCGTCTCACCGCAGGAGGCTGGATCAATCGAACAGCATTCATTCAATCTCAGTTTCACAATCCAAAATGGCACCACACTTTTCTTTGCAGTTCAGTCTGAAGACAAACAAAATGCGAAATCTGAAACCTCTAACATCGCTCAAGCTTCAAAGATCCTCCCTGATCCAACCCCCTCTGCAATATCAAACCCAGGCTTGAATTTGACAGTTCTAGTAATTTCGTTGTGTGTAATAACTATGGTCATATGCTTTGTTGGTGCTGTAATCACATGGTCAGTGAGACGCAGAAAAAGCTTTGATATAAGCAGCAATTGGGAATTAACAATTTGGAATCCAACAACTTTAGAACATTACTTAAAATAACCATTTTTATCAAAACAGAATTTCTTACTTTCTGAATATTTTTTCAAGTACATGTATTGCTATCTCATTTAGAAGTCTCATTTATAATAGATTCTCAATCGATTTATCTTCCTCTGTAATGTGAGTGACTTTAAATACAAAAGAATAAAAATATTTTTGTACAGTAAGACATGTATTAAACTTTTATTATGATGATTTAAAGCACATTTAAGTCAGTCTTTGAATTTTAAATGGGGACCTATTATGCCATTTTTCAAAGTCTTGAATTTGTTTTTGGGCTCGACTAGGTTGTCATGCTTGAATGCTCAAAAAAACACTTTATTTTTCACATTATTTTATATTGTTGCAGCACCTTTCTTCCCAGTCTGTCAGTAATGCATGGTTTAGAATCCTGTCTCTGTGAAGCCTCTCCTTCTGAAAAGCTCAATGTGCTCTGACCAAACGCACCAAAAGTTTATGCCCAACATGTGCATGCTGTCACTGTTTTCACAGATTTGTGTATTTGTAGTTTACATCGAAACAATAACTGTATCATTTTCAAAAACTTCCACTTTGAAACCCGTTTTCAAACATTTGCATTTTCAGGCCCCCAAAATGTTTTTTTGTCATGTAAATGAGCGGCCAAAATGTATGAAGAGGTAAACTCAACCAGGCATCACCCCCTTTTTTTTTTTTTTTTGCATAAGCCTTGGACAGGAATTATTTATATGAGGAATATTCAAGACTAGAATCGAGGCGTTAAAGGATTAGTTCACTTTCAAATTAAAATTTCCTGATAATTTACTCACCCCCTTGTCATTCAAGATGTTCATGTCTTTCTTTCTTCAGTCGAAAAGAAATTAAAGTCCCTGTGAAGTTGCAAATGACTTTTCTCCAGTGTTGTGATGTATTTCCAAGTGAAACGGAATATTGAATAAAGGGCAGGTTTTACTTTAGCGCTCCTCCTCTCCATCTCTCGCTCATAGCAGACTACGGTTTGAGGGGAGTGTTTTAAGTGTTTTCAACCCAAGCCGTCAAACTGACGTCATCAGAGAAGGGACGCCATTATAGACCGGAAGTAACTTTTCAGATTTTGATTAAAGATTACCGTGACAAACAATTTTTTTGCTGTGTAATAACTTGCACGGATTAATTGTTCACCACAAGACTACTAATATGCACTAACAAAGTAAACGGTCAATTTTGATTTCATGCCGACTTTAAGGTTTTTGATGAAAACATTCCAAGATTTTTCTCCATATAGTGGACTTCAATGGAGCCCAAACGGTTGAAGGTCAAAATTACAGTTTCATTGCAGCTTCAAAACGTTCTACACGATCCCAGACGAGGAATAAGGGTCTCATCTAGAGAAACCATCGCTCATTTTCTAAAAAAAAAAAAATTAAAATTTTTTATACATTTTAACCATAAATGTTCATCTTGAACTAGCTCTCTTCTTCTCTATTAGAACACAGCAGTGTAGACACTGCTAAGTGTATTACTGCCCCCCTCAGGTCAAAGTTTGAAATAAGTGTTATATACTTGCACTAGCATATTGTATATGACAATTTAGTTCAAACTTTGACCTGTGGAGGGCAGTAATACACTTACCAGTGTCTACACTGCCAGAATTCAAATAGAGAAGAAGAAGAGAGCTAGTTCAAGATGAGCATTTATGGTTAAAACGTATAAATTAGAATTTTTTTTTAGAAAATGAGCGATGGTTTCTCTAGATAAGACCCTTATTTCTTGTCTGGGATCACTGTAAACTGTAATTCTGACCTTCAACCGTTTGGAGGCCATTGAAGTCCACTATAAGGAGAATAATCCTGGAATGTTTTCATCAAAAACCTTAATTTCTTTTCGACTGAAGAAAGAAAGACATGAACATCTTGGATGACATGGGGGTGAGTAAATTATCAGGAAATTTTAATTTGAAAGTGAAGTAATCCTTTAAGCACCCAAAAAATTCTGTTATCATTTACTCACCCTCATGTCATTCCAAACCCGCAAGACTTTAGTTCATCTTCAGAACAAATGAAGATATTTTAAATGAAATGTGAGAGATTTCTGTTCATCCACTGACAGTCCATGCATCTACCACTTTGTCGCTTCAAAAAGTTCATAAAGAGATCATAAAACTAATCCATATATGAATCGAGTGGTTTAGTCCAAATTCTCCGAAGAGACTCGATTGCTTATATGATGAACAGATTAATTCACTGATCTAATGACTGAGCTTTTTATGAGCAAAATGCGATTTTTGTACTGGGTCTCCGTTTTAATCAGAAAATTTGAATAACACATTGCTCACTAAACACTTCAAACCTCCTGCAAGATTTACTTACACACAGACATCAAGAATCAGTGTATGAATCTCAACAATGCTGACAATGGTGCTGCTGAAAGACAAAATACCCAGAGTAACATTGATCAATTGCTGTTACTCCAGACCTTCCCTGAAGCCGATATGGTGGGCTATGTATTCTATTGATTTTTAATTTGGAAAATATGTTAATATAATGTTTATCAGAGCTTAGCAGACAGATAATTATTAAGACAATAGACAGATCATATACATACACAAAATAATCCTAGTCTTAATTTATGATATTAAAGGAGTTAGTTACTTACAGAATGACAAATTAGTGCACACTTCTGAAGGAGTTCTTTATAAATAATTAATTAGATGTAAAAAAAAAAAAATAAGCCTAATATAAAATAATATTTGTTCAAGTTCACATAAGCTACTGTAGCAGTTTTACTCTGGTTGTGTTTTGTTGCTCTCAAAGAAGACAATACGGGTGGAGCAGGTCTCAGGATGATTTATTCTGAAGAAGCAGGTCTGCAGAAATACACAGAGCACAATTAATGTTTTTTGGGATACACGTCTCTCCCCTTCAGTGGTCCATACAGCATGGAGAAAGCAGCACTCTTGTTTGAAGAGCGAGAGAAAGCACAACCGACCTCGTCAATAGCAAATGTGCTTCTAAAGATCACAATTTACTCACTTAACAGTTACAAAACATAAAACAAATAGGATATTAAATAATTAAGGATATTAAATAATTAAAAAATTAAATAATTAAGATAAAACAAATAAATAAAGTCACAAAATACATGTCACCATTATATGGCAGAGGAAATAATATAAAAAAAGGAAAATATAGTTTCCTCACCACTTACTCGCATCAGTGAATGAATTAAATGGGGAAAAATGTCAAAAGTTACAGATTTTGCACAATTAAATTAGAGAAAGAAATATTCAATTTGATAACATCACATTTGCATAAAGACCTCACTCTTTTTTTGTATCTATCAACCTCGTATAAACTCGATAGTAAACACATTTCTCAACATATAACACAAACAACGAACATACCTGCAGAAATACACAGAGCACAATTAATGTTTTTTGGGATACACGTCTCTCCCCTTCAGTGGTCCATACAGCATGGAGAAAGCTAGTAAGCAAAACCAATCTTGGTAAAATATTCAAAATACAATTCATTGCGTTACATTTCATGACATCACCGTCTTACATTACACTTAAACATTATTTATCTCATGAAATTAATCGATGATATTGTTTACACTTAAAGGTGCCATCAAACGTTTTTTTACAAGATGTAATATAAGTCTAAGGTGTCCCCTGAATGTGTCTGTGAAGTTTCAGCTCAAAATACCTCATAGATTTTTTTAATTAATTTTTTTAACTGCCCATTTTGGGGCATCATTAAATATGAGCCGATTTATGCTGCTACCCCTTTAATTCTCGTGCTCTCCGCCCACTGAGCTCGCGCCTGCCTTAAACAGTGCATAAACAACGTTTACACAGCTAATGAAGTCGTTCTGCGCGGCTTTGATGGGTGCGCGGCCACAAATGGGCGGCGACCGCTTCTTCCAGTGGCAGGAACTTCACATATCCTTTTTCCTCAGCGCCCTCAACAAATAGAGCGTTAACTGTACGTACACACCGCCGCCTACTTGAGCTGCAAAGAAGCTCTGGCCGCTTTGTCAAAGACGCTTGTCAAAAAGTACGGGGAAGCTTGACGCTTTGGCCGCTCTGTCCCACTGAGCAAATTACGTCCAGAAGACATCTTTTTGAGGTCTTGTCTCAGGTTGAAAAGACGTCCACTGAGGGGCCAGAATGAAAGTTTTTATGACGTCTTTTTTTGACGTCTTCTGGACATCCGATATAGACGAACACGCAGAATCACCAAAGGAGAAAAATCACAATTTTTAAGCCACCATCGTGGAGATGAGTGTTTGCTTTAGTTGGGCTCTTGACCCTTGCCTTATTAATATTAGAGTTTGTTTGGGCAGTTAACTGGGTCATAACAGCCAGACAAGTAAAGAGAAATGATCAGGTGTTGGCTGTTTATGTGACTTTTTAGTAGCTTGTTTTCTGATGTTCAGAGTTGACCTGTTGATCAGAATATGTTGCTTGTCACCGTCGTTGAGATTCACAGGCTGATTCTTGATGTCTGTGTGTGCCTAAGAGAAAAGAAATTTTTGTCTTGTGAAATCCTTTATATTATATTGATAAAGCTGATCTTGTGCTATAGATTTACAGTGCTGTTGTAATCAATAATGTAAATCTAACTCAGAGATTGGGCTCTAAATGAGTTCAGTGATTCAGATCAAATAATGATTATGTGAAAACATAACCAACATCACCTGATCACTTCTCTTTACTTGTCTGGCTGTTATGACCCAGTTAACTGCCCAAACAAACTCTAATATTAATAAGGCAAGGGTCAAGAGCCCAACTAAAGCAAACACTCATCTCCACGATGGTGGCTTAAAAATTGTGATTTTTCTCCTTTGGTGATTCTGCGTGTTCGTCTATATCGGATGTCCAGAAGACGTCAAAAAAAGACGTCATAAAAACTTTCATTCTGGCCCCTCAGTGGACGTCTTTTCAACCTGAGACCTCAAAAAGACGTCTTCTGGACGTAATTTGCTCAGTGTTGAGTGCGCGCGCGCGGCCGGGGCTCTCTGCTTGTGCGCGCTGAAAATTTCATATTTTGGTATGAACATTAACCCGCCAGTGTGGCGGATAGCCTTTTGAGATTTGCTCGCCAAACGGAAAATCTACCTGCATTTGGCGCTTGGTGGGTGTTAATTTCGGACCCTACATGAGACTATTTTTATTGAGCAATTTAGCTAGCCCACATCATAACGCACGTCAGACAACATTTGCAACTATAGTTGAAGTCTGTAACTTAGTCTCGGCACACAGACTGATAAGGCAAGGCTACGTCTGTAGTGACAAGGCTCACCATTTTATTATTTGCTTACCTTGATTGTCTTCCAAACTTTCACACGTGCCGACTCCGACTCCGAACCTATGCTCCGAAATCTCTCTGAACTTCTCACACGCAACTGACGTATCAGGTGCAAGGTTTTCAGCCAATCAACAATCAGAGAATACTGCAGTGAGAACGTTGTAGGGAGATGTAACAGCTGTGGGCCTTAAACTCCTCTCCTGTCATTAATACGCTGTGGTCTAGTCATCAACAGAAAATTAACGGATTGAGAGGGGAGAAAAATGGATTTTGGCGTGACATTTCTTGCGTGTGCGTGAGAGCGTGAGATTGATGCTGAAAGCGTGAGTGTCACGCCAGATGCGTGAGAGTTGGCAACCCTGCCTGTGCACATCCAGACGTTCTGCCCTTGTCTAATGCCTTTCATAATGTTGGGAACATGGGCTGGCATATGCAAATATTGAGGGCGTACACCCCGACTGTTACGTAACAATCGGTGTTATGTTGAGATTCGCCTGTTCGTCGGAGGTCTTTTAAACAAATGAGATTTATATAAGAAGGAGGAAACCATGGATTTTGAGACTCACTGTATGTCATTTCCATGTACTGAACTCTTGTTATTTAACTATGCCAAGATAAATTCAATTTTTAACTCGAGGGCACCTTTAGAGAAATCTCCTTACCAGCACTCTTGTTTGAAGAGCGAGAGAAAGCACAACCGACCTCGTCAATAGCAAATGTGCTTCTAAAGATGGCGCTGTTCACACATCGCGGTATTGTGTGCGTCATAATTATGTGCCCCATAAATATTCTGCATTAACGGTTCCTACTAGAATTAATTATGCATGTTATGCCTCATTATAACTCTGAACACAAACATAAGAATATAAGAAAATAACATAAGTTTTGATGAAGTTCATTAACACTATTCTTTATATATATATATATATATATATATATATATATTGTAATATTTGAACCAGCTACACTACTTCATCTATTGTTGAGCTGTCATTGTCATGAATGGGTGTCCCTTTTTTTTTTTTTTTAAATAAAACACATATGCAGACCTGTTTGTCCCTACTTAATTTTCATATTTGGAGAGTTTTTGTGAAAAATGACTTTTGAGGGCGATCCTGGAGATTTTCTAGAGAGGGAATACAGCTCTCAGAAATGCAGTGATGATGAGACCGGGCAATGAATTATGGGGAATGTACAGTATAGTCTTTGATAGAATGGCAAAAGTCTGTGATAGAGTGCCCCCTGCTGGCTCTCAAGGGCACTCCAGCTGCACTCAAGCAAATGTATTACTGAATGGCAAGAAAAAAAATAATGTGATACTTTATTGTGTACCTTGAAACACTGTATCACAATAAAGCAGTATTTATTACATTTATCAGAATCAGAAGGAGCTTTATTGTCAAATATGTTTGCACACAAGGAATTTTTTGGTGACAGAAGAAGCTTCACAGAGACAACAACAGTACACATATACAAAAATAAAATAAATATATATGTGAATAAGATACACAAATTTGTATTAACTAGAATTAACAAGGAAAGGAATGGGATAAGAAGAGGTAGGGTATTGTATTGTAACTGATATTGCGTAGTTGTTGCACAGTGGGGAGAACATTTAACTGCTCATGATTTCCTGGGGGAATAAACTTTTCTTGTGCCTGTCTGTTCTGGTGCTCAGTGCTCTGTATAGTGCTGGCCAGACTGCAAAAGTTCAAACAGAAGGTGGCTTAGATGTGACGGATCCAGAGTGAGTTTTTGAGCCCTTTTTCTCTCTCTGGATGTATACAGTTCATGGAGAGTATACAGTTATCTAGTGTTATAGAATACTTTGATTCCTGAGAAGTTGACACAATGCTTGAGGCCAATAAGTTTATTTAAAAAGCACCATCAGATTTTCATCATCAGTCCATAACAGCAGGGGTGTGACTTGAGTTAATAGTCCCTAATGTTTTATTTTTGTGTGTTTTCACTAGGATCGTATCTGGTCATTTTTGAAAGTGTGGTGGCAATTGGATTGATTTAAATGTGTAATGGCTGTATGTTAACAAATACAATTTAGACTGTAAATATTACCTGTTGAGCTTGTATTTTAAAGTAGAACTTAATTATGAACTTTTAAAGCTCTCATGGCACTCATGTCATTTCCCCAATTTTATCCTTGTCACAGCAATAATGACAAGGTAAAAATAATAATAATAATAATAATAATAATAAAAATAATAATAGAGGCAAAAAGTTAATTTTATAATTCTGCCCTACAAAAGACAGTAACTTCATTTTTGGTCAACAATGAGATATTGATATTTTGGGACATTCAAGACCTCATTTATCATGTGGAAATATCTTTTCTTTTTTCTTTTTTTTTTTTGAGAAAAAAATAATGGGTTGTATTGACAGTAATTTCCAAAAGCCCATGAGAAACCAAGGCAGAACACCGTAACCCCAGTTACCGCTCTTTGAACACTCAAATTGAGTTAGGGTTCTCTGTTATTATTTAGCCGTTGTTTAGAAGTTATTGTATGGCCTAGAGCAGTGGTCACCAACCTTTTTAAGCCCAAGATCCCTGACCTCGACCTTTTTGAAAGACAAGATCTACTCGATAGAAAAAGACAGCCCAGATTGTATTTAGTATTTTTTTCGTGGACAATGTAGATTCTGATTTATTTATTTATTTATTTTTACAAGCAAATTGGCCGATTCTGATACTGGTTGCAGATATTCATTATTAATATTATTATAATAAACAAAAATATAGCCATTTCAAATTGGGAACCACTGCTTTTTGATCACAATCCAAACAAAGATACTACGCAAGTTGCATGAGCAGTTATTTTTTTGTTTTAATTAGATTTAATTTCTGGATTTAAAGCAGAAACAGAACAGTCTGACTTTATCTTTGTGAAATTGTAATTTACAATTATGCTACATACACAAAAAAGCATGAAACAAAAACGTAAATTCAACAGCAGGTGGCGCTTATGGAGCAGCAGTAATACAGTGTTTCCTTGGTTACCGCTGTAAACAATACTGAAATGCGCTAATAATTAGCTACTATATTCAGAGGTAAAAGGAAAATAAAATGCCATTGCCATCGAAATCTTTCTGAAGACTGATCTCCTTTTAAAGATGCATTCATATAAGCCCTCACCCAAATTCAATATTTATATTTTCTTCCTATATTTCGAGCATCGTGAACAATGAGCTGATCTGCCTGCTACAGACTTTTCTCCTCTTTGCGTCCGTCTTAAGCGTCTCTGGCCTCTTGTTAACGGCCGTTTACAGACTCAGAAATGATGTGGGCTATTTACCTTTATCTGTCTGTCCAAGTAGCTCCCAAAAAAAAATAAAATTAATACAAAAATACAGTACAAAGACTGGAGATATTTCTGTTATTTTCGCGAGCTACTGGAACAGTGATAAAGATCGACCGGTCGATCGCGATCGACGGGTTGGCGACCACTGGCCTAGAGCATGCAACGTCAACTGGCGGCCCGCGGGCCAAATCCGGCCCGCCAGAGATTTCCATCCGGCCCCCAGAATAATACTGAATTCAGGAATAGCCTTGTAAGAGGAAAAAGTTTAGGGCTGGTCCGAATACCATTTTTTGAGCTTCGAAGCTTCGGTAGTAGGCTAATGAACATCGACTATTCGAAGCTTCGGAGAGAGGGGCTGAACATATTTTTCTCTCTAATAAAGGCAGGAATCTGTGTCTGTATGTCCGTTTGCATTTTTATTATTTCGAGAACCGTTCATCCAATCAACTTCACAAGGGAGTGCAGTGTCGCATTTGGTGCAATATAGATGGACACGCGAGACGCGACACATTCAGAATTAATAAACTTTTAGTAAACTAGTCAGAACAGCGCGAGCGGGAAGCGGCGGGCAGGGCTTATGCTCCGAGAACGGACACTGCACTATAGTGATATAAAACGCACACACACAGGCAGGGGCGGACTGGCCATCAGGAGCACCGGGACATTTCCCGGTGGCCTGATGGTCATTCTGGCCTGCCGGCTGCCGCTGTGCTGTCGATCAGACTGACGTGCAATAGGCTGTATGCAACTGCGAATTAATTGACGCACTTATGAATCTACGAATCAGGCGATCGCGGAGTGAAAATGACACCACCACATGACCCAACATCAGCGAAGCACTGCCTAATTGGCTATATCCAGAGGCAGGCTTTATCTTGAAAAATAGTGCAAAAAATGGAGCGTAAACGCAAAGGAGGAGCAGAGAGGGAACGCATAAAAAGGAGAAAAGCCCTGGCCACAGACGCAGCAAGTTGCTGCAAAATCCCAGCCATGTTCGCCGGTAAGGGAACAGGTCGGTCAGAATTACATTTACATAATATTTACCAGGGGTGGGGAAAAAAATCGATCCGTTCGGTTCTCCACACTCGGTTCGGCACGCGCTCGGACCGCTGTTCAACTTAAATCTGACGAAGCATCTGTAATATGGTTTAATATAAATAACACGTAAAACAATCAGGGTTCAGTTAATATATGTTTCTGTTGATGGATGAACATTCTGGGTTCCCAGACATTACAACAACAGCGATGAAAAAAAAATAAAACCGTGGACAAACCATTCACTCTTGTTAAATACGAACACTGTATCAGTGCATTCTCTTAAAGTGACAGTCTTTATATTAATTGAACAGCAACAACGAAGAAATCACTCACTGCTCTTGATTAAAAAGCTTTTGTAACTTTAATAAAGAATAATCTTTAATGTATAGTCCAAAATGCAATGCTGTTTTACATTATTAGTACTTTATTCAATTTCTGTACCTAAAAACTAATGCTAGACCTCCCTAAAAAAAAAAAACTGAAGTCAGTTTATTTTATTTGTATCTTTAATCTATTATATTTAATTGTGCTGTTTTTTGTAGTTAGAATATTCTAAATAATATGAGAAAATATATATATTTTGAAAGTATATTTTTCCATAAATATAGCACATACAAGGCCGTTGTAACAACGGTACCGAAACCGTGACTCTAAAACTATGAAACAAACCGAACCGTTTGTTTTGTGTTTGTGTTGTTTTTGTTTGTGTTTCTGATACTTTTGATATACTTGAGTTGAGCATTGGAAATATATAAAATATAAATATTTTAACATGTGAATATGTATCTTTTATTATCCCTTCTTAAAATGTGTAAGCCAATTTTATATTTGTCTTTGGTGTGGTAGAATAGATGGTCTATTCCTAGTGAGTTTTTGAGGGTTATTTATTTATCCATTCATATTATGAATGGTAGTCTACCTGTTACATCAACTAACAGGGTTACCCTATAAGTTTAGCAGGCTGGTGGACACATGAATTTGGTGGTGGTGACTGCAGCAGCAGAGGTGGCCTGGGGTGGAGTCAAATTCCCGGCCTGATTTACTGTCCCAGTCCGCCACTGCACACAGGTCTGTTAAATTAAGCAATAGCCTACTTTTAAAGTAGTCTAATATTTTTCTGACTAACAAATTGGCACAGTAAGGGTAGATTTAAATAAAGAAAAACGAAATTTAATAAGAAAAAAATTTAAATAAAGAAAAAACGAAATTTAAATAAAGAAAAACGAAATTTAAATAAAGAAAAACGAAATTAAGTTAAATTAAAAACGAGATTAATTTAGATTGATAATAACGGGTAAAAATGCTAATACATTTTGTTTCTATTATTCTATTTTCCACAATGTCAAAGCAACAAAACACAAGCTCAGACATGCACTTCGGTCCATACAAACTCCGCTGTTCTGCGCTCTAGCCAGAGAACACTCCCGTTGCTGGAACACGCGTCGGTTCTATTTCAGGCATGCACGCGTTTTCCGCGTGGCTCAAGCGCGCCTGAGATGCGTGTCTCAGTGTGCAAACCCAGCCAGCAGAGCCATGTGGGGCCCAAATGGGTTTGACCTGGGCTATCTACTGGGACCCAGCCAGTTTTGCACCCAGTTTCATGTAGGCCCCACATGATTTGCCCAGATGAAATGAACACTGCTTAGTGTGCACACTACAGGCTGTTTAATGTACACTTAATCAGTGTTGGAGGTAATGAGATAATTAAGTGATTGAATAATGATTTTGTATTAGTGAAGAACACCTGTGTTAACAAGCATAATCACTGAAGGAAAGAGAAACACAAGACTACGTCCAGCCACAGCCTTGGATAAATCAACTGAAGATAAAATACATTACATCTCTCAAATCTGATTAAAACAACTCCACAACAATATTAGCTTCACTTATTACCAGACTGACTTTATTTCGTCAGACATCTACAGAAGTTCGTATTAAGAATTAAGAAGAGGCTTAGATGTTGATTTACTTTTTGAAAGTAATAGTTTTGATTTGATGTTACCATTGTGGCGATCAGGTGTGCTTTAGTCGGCTCTTGACTTTTTAACATTAGCTTTTCTCTTGACAGCTGTGTCTGTTTGTTATGGCGAGAACAGCAGAGAAAATATAATCAGATGCTGTAGCTGATTGATGATAAGAATATAATCATCATATATTGGCTTAACTCATTGATATTATGTGTAAGGTTATATAGTAGTAGTTTATTCATTCTTTTTATGTTTGTGATTCTACAGCAAGAGAATAATAGAATTTAATCAAACATCAACGATTTATAACACACCATTTACATATTTTGGGCTCCTGTGAGTTTTACTCGCACACAGACATCAGAATCAGCATATGAATCTCAACAATGGTGACATGCTTCAATGGTGCAATGCATTCTGGGAGCCATGGATAGTTTCGTATGATGCACTCAGAATGCATTGCACCGTTTAAATCGTTTGATGTTCTGATTAATTCTATATTCTCTTGCTGTAGAATCATAACAATAAAACAGAATGAATAACATACTACCTATAAAACCTTACACATAATATCAATGAGTTAGCCAATATATGATGATTATATTCTTATCATCAATCAGCTTACAGCATCTGATTATTTTCTCTTGCTGTTCTCGCCATAACAAACAGACACAGCTGTCAAGAGAAAAACTAATGTTAAAAAGTCAAGAGCCTGACTAAAGCACACACTGATCGCCACAATGGTAACATCAAATCAAACTATTACTTTCAAATAAGTAATCAACATCTAAACCTCTTCTTAATTCTTAATACGAACTTCTGTAGATGTCTGACAGAAATAAAGTCAGTCTGGTTAGTAATAAGTGAAGCTAATGTTGTTTGTGGAGTCGTTTAATCAGATCTTGAGAGATGTAATGTATTTTATCTTCAGTTGATTTCATCCAAGGCTGTGGCTGGAAGTAGTTCTTGTGTTTCTCTTTCCTTCAGTGATTATGCTTGTTAACAGCAGGTGTTCTTAACTAATACAAAATCATTATTCAATCACTTAATTATCTCATTACCTCCAACACTGATTAAGTGTTACATTAAACAGCCTGTAGTGTGCACACTAAGCAGTGTTCATTTCATCTGGGCAAATCCATGTGGGGCCTACATGGAAACTGGGTGCAAAACTGGCTGGGTCCCAGTTAGATAGCCCAGGTCAAACCCATTTGGGCCCCACATGGCTCTGCTGGCTGGGAACTCCAACCTGTTAAATATGGGAGCCGAAATAAAAACGGACACGCCACGCAGCTGAGACGCTCACGCAGCCAGTGTGTCGCCGGCCTTATTCAAGGGGGAATGAGAACCGTTTCGCGGGGGATCCCAGGTGTGCAAAAAAAAAACAAAAAAAAAATGAATATTTGAATGTCAAATTTTCAAATCGAATACCAACCCACCGAACGAATATTCGAATCCGTTCCATATTTATTTATTTTTAAATCTAACGAAAAAAAAAGCCTTCTGAAAAGTAGCTTGTGCCATAGCCTGCCTTCAGTCAAGAATGACGATAAACGCATTGCTCTCATTGAACATCTTTTATTGTTTCACGTGCTCATTTTTTCACAAAAGTCAAAATTTTCCTTGCCTGGGATTTGCGCACAATTGCGTGACAGTGATGGACAGCTTGACAGCCTCACAAATATGAAGCCTAAAATATCGCTATCGCCCCCTGGTGGCTTGCTGCAGTACAGGTAATATGTACAAAATAACATACATTTGGAATTAGACTTAGTATATCAAATAATAACATATTAGGATACAATTCGAATTTTATTTTATATTACGAGTATCTGGCCCTTACAGTGTCTGCAGAGAAAAATTCTGGCCCTTGGACAAATATAGTTGATGACCCCTGGCCTAGAGTTATGGTATTCTGCCTTTGATTTACTGTCCATTAAAGTTTGCTGCATTTAAACTACAGTGTAGCCTGTGTCATACATCTGTCACTGACGCACTTCTGCACACACGATACTGAATAAAAGTGTAGGTACAACAGTACTTGAGTTCTTGTTTTTACTAATTGAAAAACTTTAATGGCCCATTGTTCTCAAAGGACAATGATAGGTGACCATACATCCTCACATCCTCTTTACATGTCCTCTTTTTGTACCTAAAAAAATGTACCTAAAATGTCCGGATTTGCTTTTGCTTTCTGCAGTTGCTATTCCTTCTCACAGGCAAATTTGGAATATCGCATAAACATGTAGGCCTAAGTAATAATGAGAGGCTGTGCTGTAAATAAATCACGGCCGAAGGGCGTTGTTGCAACCCCTTCAGCTGTGGCTTATTCACGATACAGCACTAGCCTCGAGTACCTTATTGCTTTTATAAACACACACAAAATATTAAGCCAAAATACGCATCATGTTGTATCCAAAGTAACTGATCATATGTTTTGTCATTTGTACATTTTGGTTTTGCATTACCAACCCTGTAAAACTACAGCATGAAAAAACACCTGCAACAAACAGATATATTGTGCAATTTTAAAACCATGCAGTGGAAATGAAAAAAAGATAAATAAATACATAAAATAATTACTGCATCACTTAGACACACACAGACATCAAGAATCAGCATATGAATCTCAACAATGGTGATAAAATAAATGCTTCACGCTGCAATGCATGCTGGGTATCACCATAGGACAAAACTCCCATCATGCACTGCAGTATGAATAATTATTGTCACCACTGTTGAAGATTGTATGCTATATTTTCATGTATAAGCCCGAGTGATAAGTTGTTGATTGTTAGCACTGAAGCATTATGGTGATATTTGTTTAATAGAATTTTTTGTTGTAAATTTGTTTCTGTCAAGAAACCAAAGAGACTTCTTTGTCATGCTAATTTGAAGTGTCATTCAAGTGGATCTGCTCTTTTAGCCTTTTGATTCAGTAATATGTTTGTTGTGAAACACTATTACAATTGACCCTTCGCGGGGAGTTTGAGTGACAAGCAATCTAACCAATCAGAATGCCGAATCCAAATTTTGTCCGACAAAGCAGTCAGGAGTTAGAAGATTAACCTCGGTGGACTTAAACTTGAAAAATGCTGTGTACCGACGTATTTCCGCGCTTGAAACAACATTCCTTCTCATGTTCATTCTGTTTATTTGATGCTATAAATGAACTAGTAGGAAGAGATGATCGGTTTACGAGCCTCTTGAGCTGAGGCGCTACAGCAATCTGTCACGACACTTAAAGAGCCACAAAATGGTTTTTATTTGAATTACTTAAAAAACTACAGTTTGAAAGCTGGGACTTTGTTTAATATCATAAGTAACCTGCTTTGTCTTGTCTGTCGATGTGTTGTCAGTATCCTCTTTGCTCCGCGATGTATTTTTCACTGCATGTGACATGACAGCGCCATGGCTTGTCAGACAAAGCAACAGTAACTAAAGGGGGCAGGTCTTTGTGAAGGATCAATTGCACAAAAACAAATTATCTTAAAACATAAAAGGGTCAAGAGCCCAACTAAAACAAACCCTGACCACCACGATGGTGGCATCATTTTTTGACCAATAAAACAACAACATCTAAACATCTGTTAATTCTCAATAAGAACCTCTTTAGTGTGACAGAAGTCAATCTGGTTAGTAATAAGCGAATCAAATCTTTTAATCAGATCTTGAGAGATTTAATGTCTTTTACCTTCAGTTGATTTCAGTTAAATGGTTTTGGCTGAAGTCCATTGCAGTTCTTGTGTTTCTCTTTTCTTCAGCGATTCTGCTTGTTAACAGCAAGCATTCATCATTACTGTTCAATCATCACTTAAGTAATTGCTTAATTATCTCATTAACTTTAACTCTGCTTCAGTGTTATTCAGGACCCCAAATGTTCTCTGAGCAGAGTTGATTTAACTCTGGGGATTTTACGTACTAAACTTCTCCATATAACCAGAGGTGGGAAGTCCAGGGGTCAGAGAGTAAAAGTCCTGCCATATTTTTATTCCACCCACTGAAGCATTAATGAGATAAATAAGTGTTTAATTGAGTGATGATTGACCATTATTGAAGACACCTGATGATAACAAGCAGAATCACCAAAGGAGAAAATCACTATTTTTAAGTTACCATCATTGAGGTCAGGGTTGTTTTAGTTGAGCTCTTGACCCTTGACTTTTAATATTGGACTTTGTTTAGGCAGTTTTAACTGCATTAAAACCACCAAACAAGCAAGTTAAAATGATCAGTGTTGTTTATGTTTTTCACATTCATTATTTGCTCTGAATCACTGATCCCAATTTAGCTAGATTTGCGTTATAGATTACAGCAGCACTGTGATTTACAGCAGAAGATCAATTTTATCAATTCAAAAAAATATATTTTTTTGGAGATGTTGTGTTTTCACATAAAAAATTTATTTTAGGCACACACACAGACATCAATGAAAACGACAACTCTGAACATTAGAAAACAGCTACTAAAAGTCACAGAAAAACAAAAAATTTAAATAGTGAGAAAAAAAATTACTAAGACAATTCAGCTCATAATTTATTCATGCAGCAATGCATGATGGGAGGCATGATGAATTTTGATTGGTGGCACCCAGATGCATTGCAACATGCTTTATTACTCTCACCACTGGTTGAGATTCACAGACTGATTCTTGATGTCTGTGTGTTTTAAATGAAGCTTTTTTTTTTTTAAATCAGAACTTTAAAAAAAAATGTATTGATAATTGATATTTGCTGTAGAATCACAGTGCTGCTGTAATCAAAACAGCAGTACTGTAAAATCAAAATAGTGGTCAACAGTTTGAGCTCAAGATTTTTTATGTAGATAATTTTCATTACTAAAAAATCTAATTGCCAGTTTTCCAGTATCCTACCTATAGTTAATTAATTTGGCTGGACAACTAAAAGTATTAAAGTAATTTTTCTCAGTTCCACAATCTAGCAAGTTAATGTCTTTTGCCTTTTAGGGTAGAATTGTTTTCAACTCTTTTGTTGCGTTTTTTACGTAATACACAAACATTTAACCTGTGATGGTGAACACACTGAAGAGTGCATTTCCTGTTTCTAAGTGCTCCTATGAGCCCATATCGATGCATTTCCACAGTATAGTCTCATAAAGTAAACTATTAAGATTAGCCAACATTTTTCAAATGTACAAGCCTTGTGAGCAATTAAATATATGAAGTATATAACTCTTACGTTTTAATGGATCCATGATTTAGCAGAATGTAGTCACGCCCCTGCATGACATTGAAGCACCACCCTCTTATCTCTGATCAGACCCTAAAGATCATTTGTGAATTGTTCAAAACTGGGTTTTGGGAGTTGCTGTTCATCTAAACCTACAGCTATGGACTCAAGAACAGTGTTTGTCTTATTATGGGTATTGCTGTCGTCCTCCACTGGAATCAAACTAGAGGAAATGGTTATGGTTGATGTACCATTGCAATCAGTTCAAGAGTACCACACTCATGATAAAATCAGTGAATATATTTTTTTGTCTATTTAACAAAATATGAATTAATGGTTTTAGTGCCTTTTGTGAAAGATAATATTTTGTTGCAGCTTTTGAAAAAATCACATAGAAACATATAGGCGAGGTGGAAAGGTCCAGGGTCAGAAAGTAAAAGTCCTGCCATATTTTTTTTTTCCACCCACTGAAGCGGTGTTAAGTTAATGAGATAAATAAGTGATTTAATGAGTGATGATTGAGCATTATTGAAGACACCTGATGATACAGCAGAATCA
Source organism: Culter alburnus (assembly GCA_028476615.1). Taxonomy (NCBI): domain Eukaryota; kingdom Metazoa; phylum Chordata; class Actinopteri; order Cypriniformes; family Xenocyprididae; genus Culter; species Culter alburnus. Next base: position 68,932 of record JAOTNS010001868.1, read on the forward strand.
CAAAGGAGAAATCACTATTTTAAGACCCATCACAGAGTCAAGGTTTGCTTTAGTTGGGCTCTTGACCCTTCACTCTTTAATATAGAACTTGTTTGGGCTGCTGTAACTGAGTTATAACAGCCAGACAAGCAAGAGAAAATATGGTCAGGTAATGTTGGTTATGTTTTCACATGATCTTATTTGATCTGAACTCATTTAGAGCCCAATCTCTGTTAGATTCACATTATTGATTACAGCAAACTGTGATTCTACAGCACAAGATCACTTTATCATAAAATAAGAATTTTTTAAAAGTTTGTTCGGATCAAAAAGAAAAGTCTGTTTTTTTTAGGCACACACAGACCATCAAGATCAGCCTGTGAATCTCAACGACGGTGACAAGCAACATATTTGATAACAGAGTCAACTGTGAACATTAAAAAACAAGCTACGAAAAAGTCACAGAAAAACAGCAAATTTA
>JAOTNS010001869.1:0-102169 GCA_028476615.1 Culter alburnus
AACAGGGCGAAGGGGTCCAAGGAGGTACCAACTGGGAGGGTGGGCAGGGAAACAAACTGGGGGATCCAAACGGCCAGGGAACACAAAGGGGGGAAAGGGGCGGGTGGGAACGGAACTGGGCACAAAGCTTTTGGCTGACCAGGGGTGGGTGCTGGCTTAGGGGAGCCAAAACAACCAGAAAATACAGAGGGTGGGGTGGGTGGGAGGGTGAAAACTTGACTGGGAGCACTCTTGGAAAGAGTGGGACCAGGGACTGGCCTCACTGGTCTGGACCTCCAACTGGGCTTGGAGACAGTGGCAGAATCAGGGGCAGTGGCTGAAGTGACAGGGAAGGTGAGTGTCTTGGAAATGGGTTTGGAGACAGACCTTGGGGTGCCCTTAGAAACCGTAGAAACACACTTAAAATTGTCCTCAGGGGCTGGAGCCAAAATTGGAGCATGCTCAGGAGCTAGAGTAATCTCTATGACTGCTCTCTCTGGAGCTGGAGCGGGCTCGGTGAACACTCTCTCTTGAGTGGTCTGGGTGAACGCTCTCTCTGGAGCTGGAGCGGGCTCGGTGAACGCTCTCTCTGGAGCTGTAATGGGCACTGTGATTGCTCTCTCTGCAGCTGGCTCTGTGAACGCTCTCTCTGGAGCTGAAGCGGGCTCAGTGAACGCTCTCTTTGGAGCTGGAGCGGGCTCAGTGAACACTCTCTCTGGAGCTGGAGCGGGCTCGGTGAATGCTCTCTCTGGAGCGGGCTTGGTGAACGCTCTCCCAGCAGCAGGCTCAGGAACTGCTCTCATCTGAGCGGGCTCTGGGGCTGCTCTTTCAGGAGTGGGCTCTGGGACTGCATCTTCCACAGAAGCGGGTTCAATAACAGCCTTCACAGCGAGCTCAGGAAAAACCTCATCTGAAGCAGGCTGAGGAATTGCTCTCAACAGAGCAGGCGTTGGGACTGCTCTCTCAGGAGCAGACTCTGGAATTCTTCCTGGAATTTCATCCCTTGTGGATACAACAGGAATCTCTACTGTGGATATGACAGGAATCTTTACTATGGACATGAGACTTGTAAGACATTCAGAAAAGGTCTCTGCAGCAATGACAACAGGCAGTTTGGGAATAGCTTCCTTGGCCATAATAGCAGGCATTGACTGACAAGAGGAGACCTCTGTGAACATGACTGCACTGGTAGAAACGGTCTTTGAGGGCATGAATTGACTGACAGGTGGCTTAGAAAAAGTCACTGGATTTGATACCTCAGGGACCACTGGATCTGAGACCATCATAATAGGGTCCTCCAGGACCTCACGGTTCTGGGCACTCAGACTTGGGTATTCTCGGACCACTGGACTTGAGGCTTGAGATTGGGGGATAGTAGACTGCCTTGCATGGGTCTTTTCCGTTTGCGACGGGTCGATGGTGTGTGCCTGACCGCCTCTGTAGTGATCGCCTCTGTAGTATCTGCAGCTAACTTGGCCACCTCAGGCGAAACAGCAGTGACCTCTGTAGACTCAGCAGTGAATGAAGCGGACTCAGCAAACTCAGTAAGAACAGGCTTAATTGACTGAGGGACAACACTTGATTTGACAGGCTCAGGAATAACAGAAAAACTCTTGGCAGATACAGGGAAATCAGTGGTTAGTTCAGCAGACACAGGAGTGGCTGATTTAGTAACCTGAGAAAAGACAGCAGTCGATTTGATTGGCTCTGGAGTCACACAAGGGATGTTCCTGGACAGGACATGGCTGGCTAGAACACCCACTTCCGGTGTGACAAGAATGCCAAGCGGTCTTGAAATTGATTCCACTGGACTAGATGCTTCAGAAACTGCTGTGCTTGGGGCTTTAGAAGGAAGGGTATTAGACTGAATAACTACGGCCTTTCCGCTCCTCTGCTCTTGATGGGTCAATGTTATGTGCTTGACCGCCTCTGTAGTATCTGTAACGGACTCGGCCAACACAGACGGCATAGTAGTTAACCCCATCGACTCAGCAATGACAAAAATGGGTACAGCAGGCTCAGAAATGACAAACAAATTTAGACTGAGAGATGACAGTGGTAGACTTCTCTGGCTCTTGGGCAGCAGAAGTTTCTTGAATAGGGGTTGACTTAGATTGGGGAGATACTGGAACTGACCTGATGTATTGAGAGATGACGGTGTTTGTCTTGACTGGCTCCTGAATAACGGAAGCGGATGTGACTGATTCAGGAATGGTAGAATCGGATCTAGTTAACTCAGAAATGACTGGAACAGACTTGATTGCTTGGGGAATGACAGTGGTAGACTTGACTGGCTCAGAGGTGATTGGAAGAGTCTCTGAGGTAGATATGGTGGACTCAATCACCCTCTTTCTGAACCTTAGCTTCTTGGTAGAAGTCAGAGGAGGATCAAAGACTTGATGTGACAGACGAGGAAGGGCGGGAGAATTGCTGCAGGCAGATACTAGACGACTAGACACTCTCCGTGGGCTGCGATGACCAAGATAGCTGGAGAAACCCCAGAAATCTAGAACTCTGAGAGAATCCATCTCCCATGCAGGTAGGGGATCATCTAAGCAGGAGTTAAAGATGTCTTTGAGAGCCGTGTCATTATAATCTAGCCCCCTAGACATAGTCCAGAAAAACTGTTCCTATCTCCCAACCTCGTTGGCGAAGAGGAGTCAAATCTTGATGACAAGCCCACTCTCTCCCGGGCGTTAGCAGGTGGTAGGACTCTGATGCTCATCCTGCTGAGTCTTATACTGGCCAGTTCATTCTGTCAGGGATCTGTGAGGGAGGACTCAAACGCAGGATGCGTTTTACAGGTTTATTGACAAGACTTGGAATATAGAGGCTGAGGAGGTGAACACAGTCCATACAGTAGGAAGGGGGTGAGGCACAAAGACAAGCACGCTGAGGGAACGGCCACTGAGAACAGCCCAGGTAGTAAGCAGGCCGGTGAGCATTGGCAGGTGTGCAGTATGAGGCCCAAAGATGTAGCGGGAGCCAGACAGGATCAAACAGCATAAGTAGTTAGAACCATCAGATACGATCAGGCACTGAACCGGTCTTGCTGCTTGGCGGGGAGAAAGAGCAGCCACAGGGATCCTCAGTCTGTAGGACAGGACAGGGGGAGACCAGAGACACTACCAGGACTAAACAAGACAGGTGGTTAGAAGGTCTGGAACAAGGAAGACAACAATGGCAAAATGGATACGAGAATCTCCTACACAAACGCTATGAGCTTAGGTGAACAAAAGACTAGAGTACAGGCACGAAGCTTAACGAACTGACAAAGACATGAGGGAAAGAGTGCACAATATAAAGGAGGCAAAGAACACAAGGAACAGGTGACAACACTTAGACTAACGAGGACTCAACAAGAAAGGGAGCAGGGAACATAAGGAACAGGTGAGAACACTAAATAACAAACAAGGACTGAACAAAGACTAGACCAGAGGGCGTGGTGACAACAAACAAGGAGGAGGGAACAGAGGAGCACATGGCAAACACAAACACAGACAAAGCCAGTGCTCAGACACAACATAAACAAGGACACATTAAACAAAGACAAAACAGACAAGGCTGTCAGGGCAGAACCCTGACAGTGTAATTGAACTAAAAATTCTAAGTTCAAATACTGCACGTTTCAGTCTATTAATGATATTGTATTGTTAATACATTCACACACTTTAAAATCTGTTGCTCTGTTACTCAGTTAATGACACAATTACATCATTATCAGTGTGTCTGAGTCTTTACCCTCTTTATTCTGATTTATGGTTAAATCTTCAATCCAGACCAGTTAAAAACACACCTGTGATTCAACCACAAGACTTTAATAAAAGCATGAATCCTGGTTTCAGGTAAATGTAGGACGTTTTTTTTGTGTTTAATTTTAGGTGCTGCACATCACACATCACTCAAACATTTGATTAATAATTGAAACATCCCAGAACCTAATTATGTGTCCCATAACACAAATAGCAAACAGATCAATTTCATAATTTATTTAATTTATTTTGGCTGTTTACTTTACATTAACTTGTGTAATAATCTAGTATTTTAATCTTGCAGCCATGAGTCTAAACCTGCTGAAGTCCTCAACACATTGAAATCAAATCTGAGAAAGAAGTTGAGTGTTTGTATGAGGGAATATCAAAGCAGGGAAACCCCAACACTCCTGAATGAGATCTACACAGAGCTCTACATCACAGAGAGTGAAAGTGGAGAGATCAGTAATGAGCATGAGGTGAGACAGATTGAGACACAGTCCAGGAGAGCAGAAAACAGAGGACACACCGATCAAATGCAGTGACATCTTTAGACCTTTACCTGGACAAGACAAACCCATCAGAACTGTGTGACAAAGGGAGTCGCTGGCATTGGAAAAACAGTCTCTGTGCAGAAGTTCATCCTGGACTGGGCTGAAGGGAAAGAGAATCAGGATGTTAGCTCATATTTCCACTTCCTTTCAGAGAGCTAAACTTGATGAAGGACAAAACACTCAGTCTTTCAGATCTTCTTCATGTCTTTTTCCCTGAAACAAAAGAAATGGAAATATCCAGTGACAAATAAAGTGTTGTTCATCTTTGATGGTCTGGATGAGTGTCATCTGTCTCTGGATTTTCAGAGCGATGTGAGGTTGTGTGATGTGACTGAATCAGCCTCAGTGGACGATCTGCTGATGAACCTCATTGTGGGGAATCTGCTTCCCTCTGCTCTCATCTGGATCACCTCCAGACCAGCAGCAGCTGATCTCATCCCTCTGAGTGTGTCCATCGAGTGACAGAGGTACGAGGCTTCAGTGAGCCACAGAAGGAGGAATACTTCAGGAAGAGAATCAGTGATCAGAGTCTGGCCGACAGGATCATCTCACACCTGAAGTCATCAAGGAGCCTCGACATCATGTGTCACATCCCAGTGTTCTGCTGGATCTCAGCCACTGTTCTAGAGAAGATGTTGAGTGAAGCAGAGAGAGGAGAGATTCCAAGACTCTCACTCAAATGTACACACTTCCTGATCATTCAGACCACATCAAACATGAGAAGGACTATGAGAAGAAAGTGAAAGATGAAGACGATCCTCAAACTGGGGAAACTGGGCTCATCAGCAGCTTCTGAAAGGAAACCTGATCTTCTATGAGGAAGACCTGAGAGAGTGTGGCATTGATGTGACAGAAGCATCAGTGTACTCAGGATTGTGCACTCAGATCTTCAGAGAGGAGTTGGGCTTGTATCAGGGGAAAGTCTTCTGCTTTGTTCATCTGAGCATTCAGGAACATCTAGCAGCTCTATATGTGCACCTCTTTTTTATAAAGAACTATTCACAGTTTTTGACTAATGTGTCCTCTGACCTCTTTTCATATATACTTTATCTGACTTACATCAGAAGGCTGTGAATGAAGCTCTACAGAGTAAAAATGGACATCTGGATCTTTCCTGCGGTTTCTTCTGGGTCTGTCAGTAAAGTCTCATCAGATTCTCCTACAAGGACTAATGAAACAGACAAGAAGCAGATCTGACAGCAATGAGGAAACCACTGAGTTCATCAAGAAGAAGATCAGGACCATTGACTCTCCAGAGAAATCCATCAATCTGTTCCACTGTCTGAATGAACTGGGTGATCATTCACTAGTGGAGGAAATACAACAGTATCTGAAATCTGGAAGAATAAGAGAAGTCAAACTCTCTTCATCTCAGTGGTCAGCTGTAGCTTTTGTGTTGTTGACATCAGAGAAGAAGCTGGATGAGTTTGATATTAATAATTTTGTTGAAAGAAACAATAAAACTGAAAAACTAAAGGTATTTCAGAAGCTGCTGCCCGTGATGAAAGAATCCAGATCAGTTCGGTAAGTATCACTGAGAACAATCACTTCACTGTTAAAACATTAAGAAGATAAAAGTTCATAAATCTTCAGTGCTGCAGATGTTGTCCAGAGTTTAGTGGTCAGTATTTTGATGCGTTTTCTAAATCATGACAATGTAAAATTCCTTCAGACATTCAAACAAAGTCAGAGAATTTGTGTATGAATAAATAATTCAGGTTTACCAGTTGAATGTTTTTGCACATAAAGAAGGAATTTAAATATTTAAATATTTGTTTTTAAATAAATGACATAAAAGAAACGAAGACCAAACAGAATTGGAGAAACAGCTCATTTATCAAGTAACTCAAATCTCCTAAAACATTTGATGTGTGTTTAACATTGAAGAGTCACACATGTTAATACTACTAGTCAGATGGACGATTAAAAATTTACTTGATCTTTAGTTTAAGGTTGACTAAAATTTAAAATTTAAATTTTACTGTGAGATGAACAATTAAGTTTCTAAGAATTGAAAGTTGTTGGATAGCTATTTGATAGTGTTTAACTATGTATTGCTATTTGATTTTCATCTCTCTACAGGTTGATGAGGTGTGATATCACAGAGGAAGGTTGTGCTGCTCTGGCTTCAGCTCTGAGATCAAACCCCTCACACCTGAGAGAATTGAATCTGACTGGGAATAAATTAGGAAAATCAGTGAATCTGCTGTCTGATGTACTACAGGATCCTCACTGTAAACTGGAGATACTGTGGTAAGATCATACCTGACTCTCACACATGAATCACAATGTAAAGGATATTTGAACCCCACTAGAAATGTTACATTCCCAGAACATTCTCAGAATGTCCCCACCGCGTTTTTTTTCTTACCAGTGTGAAAGAGACTCAAAATACTCCGTCAATGTTGCACATACAATTAAGAGTTATACACCATTTTAATCTGTGGGATATCTTCTTTTATTTGTGTACACTCAGAGTAAAAACAAAATGTTGTGCTTTTTGTAAAATAAAGAAAACTAACATGATGCGTGATCTCTCGTCTCCCTCTGAACAAAGTCCAATCTGATAGTTCTCAGAAAATGAACTGTAACTTAGTGAATACTAATCACAAAAAATTAGACTTATGTCTAAAAAAAACGTTGAAATGTCAGGTTTTAAATCGTGTAAGTCAAATCGAAAACAAATATTCTGTGCTTATGTAATCTGTATGAAAAGAGAGCCATGTCAGAAGTCCGTGATTCAGCTCATTATCCGCTAATGCGGCCACGCCCACGCCCACGGAGGGAGCGCTATTCAGACGCAAATTCAGAGGCAATACATGCATACATCGTCTCAATCGTGTATTTATTGTCTTGAAAATTGTTTTGAATAGCCATAGTTCTATTAGCCATCGATCTCTTGCCTCTGTTAGTTCCTTGATTGTCACATGATATGCCTCTTCTTTTACTGAGGCATTTGTGGACTAAAGGTGCACAGAGCACCCTCCGGCTGCAAGTATGAATTGAAAACACAGTATCCAGTGCTCACAGTGATGACAATAAATATTGAATAAATATTACTCCTCTGTATAGAAAATTGATATAAACATATGAGAATCCATCAATATTTCTCCAAATGTGCATGCTTTTAAGCATATTAAGAAATTATGGTCAATATAAGATTTTAAGAGTCAAAATGTAAAGCTTGAGTCTTAGATCTTTTTAAAGATGTGTAGTTTGTCAACTGCACATTAACATTTAGGCTATATAATATAACAAATATAGTAGCCTATATGAAATGCCATAGAGGTAGGAATGTTCATACGCTTTGCATCACAGAAATGCATTATATTTTAAAGTATATTAAAATAGAAACCATTATTTGGTTAGAGACTTGAGACTTTTTAAAAAAAAAAAATAAATGTGTCCAATCTTTTGACTGGTACTGTAATCTAACATAGGGCTATACAAAATTTTCTTCACATCATGTGCGATAATACGTGCATGCATGAGATCACAAAAATCATGGGTTTTTTTGTCCATAGTGGACATTAATCCTGATAACAGCATGATCACAGAGGGTTTTTTTTCACAGCTTACCAGTCTGAAAGAGCTCATTAATATGCAAGTCATTACAGGTCATTATGCGATTCTTTTGTCTTCTCAGGTGAGAATCACCCATTATTCATGACGATTCACGCCTCCACGCATACTGTGTTTATTGACAAAAAGTGTCTTCCAAAATTTAAACCTCTCTATTGTTTTACATGAAGGAGTAGGTAGGATAATTTTTACATAATTTTGAAGCAAAAACTCTAGTCTACAACCTCAAATACCCAGAAGTCTTGTGGACACAGATTTAATATATTTTTTTGGCTTTATTTCAGTGACTTAAGTTTTTTGTTTTTTCAATAACCACGCATAAACGTTATTCCTTCAAAAATACAAACATGTACATACATGTTCCTCACATATTATTGTAGCCTAGTTTGTGCTGAATACAGTGTAATGACACTTTTTCCATTAATATGTTTATGAACAACTGAAAAAAGCACAAATGTCAGGGCATGTCAAAACTTCTCCAGGGCCCCGAAAATCCTCAGACCCCTGAGGGTTAAGGATGTTGTCTAGTAACATCCCCAGAAAGTTCACAGACGGTCACGATGTGGAGTTCTTTTAAGGTTTGGGGGACGTTATTTGGTGGACCTTCAGGGAACATTCACGTCCTCTGAACATTTAGGGAACCATACTTTATTTGGAAAAACAAAAACTTTTCTTAAATGTCTTACAAAAAACAAAAAAGCTCTTTACATGTAGGCTTAATTCCTGGATTAATATTATGAAACCTTTTCTTTTAAACTGCAAATCTCTTGCAGTAAGTCATTAGCTGACAACAGCACATGCATGAGTTAATGTAACTGCTGTATCACTGCATCAGCAACTACACAGTTACTGCTAATAAATAAAGCAACATGCAGCAGAACATCAGTGTTTCTGGATCATTACTGACTGAAGCACAGGCTCTACTCTCCAGCACAATGGTGACCTCACAAAACTCAGATAACAGAAACATTAAACACTAACAGATCTCTCTAGATCTCTGCATCTTCACTTATCACAAACCAAGACCTTTTCTTTCATACAAATCTTTTCAATGAGGTGTTGATGTTTTATCAAAAATTTATAAATGTCACTGTTACGGAGGTAAGCACTTACTTTAGCTGGGCTCCTGATCCTTGATCTTTTGGCTTTAGTTTTTCTCCAATTGTTGTAACTATGTGATTCTAAAGCACATTTGTTGCAAATAAAATTGTGAGAAAAAAAAAAAAAACTGATTGAGTTTGATTGCTCATTGTCGATGATTTTATCATCATACAGTGCCTTATTCACTGATCTCTGAATAATGTATTTCTTTCATGTTGTTGTAGTCCTATGATAATGCATAAAATCCTGTCCTGCTTTGATGTTTTGATTTTTATCATTATGCAGAAATTATTCAGACAGCATCATGTAGACTCACACAGACATCAAGATTCTGCGTATGAACCTCAACTATGGTGACAAAATTTTCAGATAAACAGATCAACTCAACAAAACAAGCTAGTGAAGTCACAAAAAAGATTTTTGTTTGTTGTCACCATTGTTGAGGTTCATAATCTGATTCATGATGTCTGTGTGAGGCTAAGAGACACTGCTCAAAACTGTCTGTGTAATGAATTTAAAAAATAAAACTCGATATAAAAATGATATTATAAATTAATGCAAAACTAACAGTTAATACACTAGTCTCTGGTGAGGATCAGTGAATCAGGACACTCCATGATGCTTGAATAAACATCACTAAATAACCAAATTCATCTGATCAGAATTTCTCTTGCATTTTTTTCTATAACAAAGGTGTTTTGAAAACACAGTTAAAGCAGCCAGAGAAAATCTAATGTTAAAATATCAAGAATCAAGAGCCCATCTAAAGCAAACGCTCACCTCTATAACAGTGACTTCAAACTTTATATATTTTCTATAAAACACCCACGGTGAAGGCGACATTCTCATGACCTTGCGCAAATTTGCCTAAAAGTTCTCTAAAGGTGACAAATTCTGAAATTTTACAGAACATTTGGGACATTAAACATCCTCTTTTGGTAATGAAAGTGCTGCATTTCAAGGTTCCTTATATGATTTTAGGGGGACGTTCCAATTTGGTTAATTTTATGGTCACATAAGAACGTTACAATCAGGATATTTGGGACATTAACTGAACGTTGCCACATGGTCCTCTGTTGGTCATTAAATAACGTTCCCTGATATGAGTTTAGGTGGACATTCTATTTTAGTTATTTTATGGTTCCGCGAGAACGTTACAAACAGGACGTTTGGGAAGTTAACAGAACATCCTATAGTAATAGTACCCTAAACATTCCCAAAATGTCCTGAATGTTCCCTGAAGGTCCACCAAATAACGTTCCCCAAACCTTAAAAGAAATCCACGTTGTGACCGTCTCTGAACGTTCTGGAACTTACTAGACAACGTCCTTAACACAGTGGGGACATCTGAGAATGTTCTGGGAATGTAACATTCTAGCGGGTAACCTGTCACCTAGTAACGTTCCCAGAACGTTCAGAGACGGTCACGATGTGGAGTTCTTCTTCAGGAACCTTCAGGGAACATTCAGGATGTTCTGGGAATGTTTAGGGGACTATTACTATAGGATGTTCTGATAACTTTCTAAATGTCCTCTTTGTAACGTTCTTGCATGACCATAAAATAACCAAAATAGAACGCCCCCCTAAACTCATAACGGGAACGTTATTTAATGACAAACAGAGGACTGTGTGGGAATGTTCTGTTAATGTCCCAAATGTTCTCTTTGTAACATTCTTTTTTGACCATAAAATAACCAAAATGGAACTTTCCCCTAAAGTCATATAAGGAACCTTGAACTGCAGCTCTTTCATTACCAAAAGAGAACATTTTAGGAATGTCCCGAATGTTCTGTAAAGGTTCGGAATTTTCGTCACCTTTAGAGAACTTTTAGGGAACGTTGCTGTCACAAATGCCAGTGAAGTTCCCTCGATCGGCCACTGGAGGTCTCACTCCCCCAAGTATTAACTGGACTACAAATCCCAAGAGCCACATACCTGGCTTGATTACTGTGCACCTGTTTCATGTCAGCCAGCTATTTAAAGGTGCCCTTGATTCAAAAATTGAATTTACCTCGGCATAGTTAAATAACAAGAGTTCAGTACATGGAAAAGACATACAGTGAGTCTCAAACCCCATTGTTTCCTCCTTCTTATATAAATCTCATTTGTTTAAAAGACTTCCGGAAAACACACGGATCTCAACATAACACCGACTGTTACGTAACAGTCGGGGGCTCCGCCCCCAATATTTGCATATGCCTATGCCATTGCCAGCTCATATTCAAGCCATTAGAAAGGGCAGAACGTCTGGATGTGCAAAGCAGAATCAACAGACTAGGTAAGCAAGCGATGACAATAGCAAAAAAGGGCAGATGGACCAATATTAACTGACATGATCCATGATAACATGATATTTTTAGTGATATTTTTAAACTGTCTTTCTAAATGTTTCGTTAGCATGTTGCTAATGTACTGTTAAATGTGGTTAAAGTTACCATCGTTTCTTACTGTATTCACGGAGACAAGAGCCGTCACTATTTTCATTTTTAAACACTTGCAGTCTGTATAATTCATAAACACAACTTCATTCTTTATAATCTCTCCTCATTAGCCGTTAGCCACGGAGCACAGCCTCAAACTCATGCAGAATCAAACGTTTAACATCCAAATAATACTTTACTCACATAATTCGAAGCATGCATACAGCATGCATGACGAACATCTTGTAAAGATCCATTTGATGGTTATATTAGCTGTGTGAACTCTGTAAATGCGCTGTAATATAGTCCAGAGCTCGTGTGGCTGGGAAGATGCGATTGGCAGGGGGCGGGGTCGAGTGAAAATCAGTGCATAGTTAATGATGCCCCAAAATAGGCAGTTAAAAAAATTAATAAAAAAAAAACTATGGGGTATTTTGAGCTGAAACTTCACAGACACATTCAGGAGACACTTTAGACTTATATTACATCTTTTAAAAACATGATCAAGGGCACCTTTAAGCCACACACACACACACACTCCTTGCAAAGTATTGTTTGCCCTGCAGCAATTTCTGAGCGTTTAATTCCTGTTTTCTGTCTGCCTGTGTATCGACCTTGTTTGGGTTACTGACGTGAGATTGTTTGTCGCCTGTCTCAGGGCCAGATTATCCATAGACGGGATTGGGCGAGTGTCCTGGGGCACTAGCCAATAGGGGGGGACTAATGACTAAGTAATGACTAGACTTTTTTTTTTTTTTTTTTTTTTAAATCTTGTTTTGTATATATATTATTCAACTGGAAAGATACGGATACAAAATTAACAGTTAATGATACAATATATACAGAGAGAATATAAAGAGCCCTGCCCTTTTGATTGCGAAAGTGAAAGTGCCCTTTGTGGTCGCATCGCGGTAGAGACCTGCACTCTCGTGGGATCCGCGAGACCCAATGCAATAGAGTGCGGTGCGGGACAAGATTTGATGGGCACGGGCGGTGAGACACTACTTGTGTGCGGGTTGCGGGAGAATCAAATGATTCCTGTGGGAAGCGGGTGGGCAGGCGCGGGACTGAAAAATCCATCCCATTTCTCCTCCCCCAGAACGCGATTTCGCCCCTGCCCTCGCGGAGGTCTGTGCATGCCACTGCATGGAGGACACCAGGTTTATTCTTGCCTTTTTATTGGGAAAATCTTATTAAAATCAAAATTATAGGCCTATGTAGTGTCCCATGCACTGACAACCACATAAACATTCACAGTGCTATCTAGTCCGGTGGCTGACAATTCTGTAATTTTGGTCAAATACAGGCAAATTTTGCTGTATATAAAACATGCTATAATGGCATCCGTTAATCTCTAATTTCTACTATTCGCCATTTCTATACTCCAAGCATACGAGTTATAACAAGAGGAAAGTGTACTTACATTGCTGTCGATACTTGAAATTTGCTTGAAGTTACGGGATGTGTAATTGTGCAGTGCTGTTGTTGATTCATTGTATAATTGACGTGTGATTGAATCCAATGCGCAGATTCAAACAAATATAAGGACATACCATGGTATTCCAAACAAATCAAATAAAGTGTGTTGCTTTAGTAACTTTCCACCGTTGAAAAACTGTATCGGCTTGGCGTCTTTTTACCATGCTCCTGCATAACGTGCTTCTATCTACCACCAGCATAGACCATGATGCAATCAACAGGTGTCACTAACATTCACTTCCGCTGGCTGTAATTAAAGGGCCATACTCCTAATTTGGCTCCTACACATGCAATACACTTCAAATGATTACACATATATGTAAATGTTCATGTGCAATTTTTACCTAGGAAGCTTGTTTTACGATAATTCCAATTGCACGTGAAGGCAGAATTAATTAACGATTTTGCATGCACAAATTCTAGAAAAAAGATTTTCTTCTTAGGTAAGGCTTACTAACCATTATTTCTCAGCAAATATGTGACGCTGTTGTCGATTTGAAATTTGTGGAACGGTTTTCTCTTTCATAGTTGCTTAGATGCTTGTAAAGTTCAGTGTGTGTGTTTTGCTGCTGCGCACATCTGTGGTGCTGAATTCAGCTGTTAATATGATTGCTTACAACAGTCTTTCTTGGGCTTGCTTTTTTGGTTTTTGTTTGTTTTTTTTGTTTGCATATGCCTTTTATGATGGAAATAAAGATGACCCAGACGACCCAGCTATTTTTGGACTGTTTTGTGTAATAAATCAGTTTGTTATGAAAAGCGTACAAAACAATGTAAATTTACTATTATACATAAAGTCTTTCACGTGTTATTTTACTTACACAATTTGAATTAATGAGTCCGAATACATTTTTTGGGGAATAATCAACATAAATGATGGTCAAAATAAATTATCAAAATAATTTATTGTCATAGAATGAAGTATGAACTGGGAATAAATACAAACTGAACATGCACAAAACTACACGTATAAATATTTATTAGTGTTATGACATTCTTTAGCTAAAAAGCAAATGACACTTCACATCTGCGCAAGGGTTCACGTTATGCGAATCAGAATACGAAGCAGTCACGTGGTTGTGTGTGAAAAGGAAGCTTCGGACGTCACCAATCACATGGTTATGGCAAAACGAATCAAGCTCCGATACAGTGCTTCACTGTGAGATGTTTTGTTTTTTTTGATATGAGCTTCGAAACCTCGGTATCAAACGTCACATCACTAGTTTACATTGGTGATTCGACCCATGCCTGCCTGTACTGTGAGCTTGCTGTTTGCTAATAAACCGCTTATGGATCCCAATCATCCTGAGTTCTATATTGATTTGTGCTTTAAGTTTGTACTTTCTCTTTAATAATGAATTCACTATTAAACTGATCTGAGAGAGTGAAGAGTGTGTCATTGTTCTCTACAGGTTGTGGAATTGTGATATCACAGATGAAGGTTGTGCTGCTCTGACTTCAGCTCTGAGATCAAACCCCTCACACCTGAGAGTACTGTATCTGTCGTGGAACAAAATAGGAAATTCAGTGAATCTGCTGTCTGATGTAGTACAGGATCCTCACTGTAAACTGGAGAAACTGTGGTAAGATAATCTCTCTGATATTCACACACTTCTTTGTCCTCTGTGTTCTTTAATGTAAATTCTAAAACTAAAATCAACTTAAATCAACCTAAAATCAAATAAATGCTCACTAAACATGCTAAATCTCAGCACAAATGATGATTAATACTCCTTCACCTGCTCTTATCTCTTAATTTCCATCTTATTCTTGTTCTGAAATCATCTGAGCTCATTGTGTTCTCATAGATGTCATAAAGCATAACAATTATGTGTTTGATCACTAGAGTTAATAAATATGTAATGGAAACACGTGGATCCTGTGAAACAAATGTCCTCCTGTAGGAGTGTATTAGAGGTGCAAGAGACTCTTTCTCCAGTCAGAACTGTCCTTATATCACTATGAAACAATATCTCACATTCAACTCTGTGTGTCTGTTCAGTCCTGAAGCACATGACAGTTTCAGTATGTGGCAATGCTTGTCATTATATCTCCTCTCCTGATCTGAGACCAGAGTGAATAACAAACTACAGAACTACAATTCAAACTGTGTCATTGTTCTCTACAGGTTGAGGAAGTGTGGCGTCACAGATGAAGGTTGTGCTGCTCTGGCTTCAGCTCTGAGATCAAACCCTTCACACCTGAAAGAACTGGATCTGTCTGAGAATAATCTAGGACAATCAGGAGTGACGTTGCTCTCTGATCTGAAGGATGATCCACATTATAAACTGGATACATTATTCTTTTGTGAGTATATTTTTATTTAAAGCCTTTAAATTGACTCAAGTTCAGTAACAGCCTCATATGTGTGTAACTGGAGAATATAAGATAATAATTCAGCTCCACTTTAGACACTTACAGTGTTTCTGTGTGTAAGTGATTAAGAGTTGTTGATCATTTACTGTTATTCATCTATCAGCAGTTTTTCATTCATATCTCTGGCTGTAATATGAATATATAACATCTCTGGTGTGTTTTTCTGAAATGATCTCCTGATGTGTGACAGCAGTAATGTCTCATACTCACATGTGACTGTCTGTGTGTTTTATTGTAGGACTCTCAGTATTTAGACATCAGTTCAGTTTCCTCAGGATCAGCTGATGGTGAATAAGGAGCCGTTCCAAGATGAAGACACGGAGACACACAGCGATCACACTGACATGTGTGCTTGAATTTTATAGTAATGCTCATGAAAATGAGTGCTGAAAATAGCAACTTTTTAATTGTTTCAAATTTGTTAGATATTGATTATAATGTAGATGGTGTAACACTGAAAATACACTGCAAACGATTAAAGCAAAGTGAAAAAAACAAGCCACAGACAGATTTATTGCAATACAGACAGTGTTGGGAAAGTTTTTACAAGTTTTATTAAAGAGTCTGAATACAGAGGAGAGAGATATTGTAAATTTGTCTACCAGCAGAGGAACGACAAAGATTACACAAATAATTTCACTGAACATTTATTTCTGTAAAATATTTTGTATGGTTTATTTTTGTATATGATGATCTATTAAAGTTTCCATCAAAATCTTCACATTCTTTTACTTTTTTCTTGTTTTTTTCCTCCTGCCTCTGAACAGTTAATTACTGCTATATGAACTTGAAGTATTTCTAAGCCAACATCAACAGCAGTGATGCGACAGTGACTCTTATTTAATTCCTCACTTTATATTAAAAGGAAAAGAACTGCGTTCTGTCAAAGAAACTGAACAGAAATTATGAAATTAAATGTATTTATTGTCCATTTTCATGACAATACCTCAGGACATTCTCATTAAGATCTGTAAGCATGTCTTTGCTCAAACCAAAACTACTTAATTTACTCAAAATATATAGTCTCTGCATAGATTTATTATAGATACAGATATTTAGAGTTAAGTTCAAATGATTATCCAGAAACAATCTAACAATCTAAATATATATATTGTCTGGTATATATTGAATTGTTGTATATGGCTATGTTAGTGTTGTGTTGCTGAACTTAGTTACAGATGGTAGCCTACAGTTACACGAGAACCAAATGACACTGGAAAGAAAAATCGAAAGCATCTTGTTATTTTCACTGCATCCACAGCATAATATCAGACTTTTTCCTCCACTACATTATAGAAAAAACAGTCTATCGTTATTTTTTAACTGAAGATATTGACATCTTCTCAGAGACAATAGCAAAATAGGCTACGATTGCTGAACTAATGTTTTTCCATGCGTTATTGCTTTTTGGACAACATAAAATAATTAATTTGCTCATCATCATTCAATGCTCTTTTTTTTTTTTTTTTTTTTTTTTTTTTTAATTAATATTAATGAAAATAGAACAATTTACAAACAGAGCATAGCATAAAACAGTGCAATACAAAGTGTGATATTAATTAGTAACAGGGGATCCAAAAATTAAATCGTAATATTTTAAGCATGTTAATGACTTTTTGTTTTTTAACAATTTCAGAGAAGACATAAAGCAATCAAATTCAACTAAAAATACCTTAAATATTGGGGATGAATTTAAGCATTTTTGTTTATGTATATAAAATTTTGCCAGCAATATTAGTAAGTTAACAACGTATTCAAGACCTTTGTTAACATTGTTTTCATAGTATACAATAATATCCTTTAAAGAAAAACAGTATTTATCCTTTACTAAATTAAATATAAATTCTGCCATTTCCTTCCAAAAATTTTGGATAACTTTACAATCAAAAAACTCATTCAATGCTCTGACCTACACAAACTACGAGCACATGACTGAAAGATGACGAGGTTATGAGAGTAGTTGTGGGCGGAGCGATGCATGTAGCCACGCCTCGAAAGCGGTGCAAGAGACGACAGGAGTCAGTGCTGAGATTCTGACCGGTTCAAGCTGAAAATGGTCGTTAATATTGACGCTGACGAGGCTGTAAAGAGTGTGAATTGTGGAGCGTCGTCGACAAATGGCGGATGCAGATTCACACGTGGAGGTAAATTTTCTGTTCAGTTGATCAATTTCGCAGTTTTCACGACACGTGCCACTCTGTCCAAAGCCCGCTAGTCCCGTTATCGTGTCATGTTCTGATAAAAAACGGACAATTCTAGCGTTTTATGCCTTGAGAGATAACTTTTCACTATATTTTGTAAATTAATTTAACGTCATGCGAATATTTTCATTTCACAAACGTTTATCATAACAGTAATCTACTGACTGAGCGCAATAAATTTAAATATTCGTTGTTGAACAACCAGATTTGCACATTAATTCATTTTTTTATGGGATTTTAAAGAGTCAGGAAAAATAAATGACAGTAACATGTTCCTGCAGAACATTCTGACCTGTTTACACTTAGATTGTGCTTTTGTTTTTCTTTACTATATATTTATCTTTATTATCCAATGATTTATCCTGTTCTGCTTTACAATTGTGAACTAACTATATGCCGTTTATAGAGTATCATATATTAAAACTTTTTGCAAAGACAATGTGGATCATACAATATTAGTAATATTAATATAGAAAATAAAAAGTGTTATTATTTAGCACATGCATTTATCAAAGTAAACACACAAATGGCCTAATAAAATACTATGTGTTTCTATTTAGATTTTGCCAGATCTGGTGCTTTTAGCCACATTATTTCACACCAGCAGTGAAGCCACAGACTCCAACATCAATTTTAGGGATCCCAAAATTCCCAGCAGATGCTGTCCAGTCCAACACCAACTGAATGACCCGACTATAGGTGTAATAAAAAATATATTTAATTTTTTAAATATATTTTTTTACAAGCATACTGAACAAGTGCAAGGTTAAAAACAGACCAGTGAGCAAATGTTTCACTCAATGCATATTGGAATGATTAAATAGCACATTACAGATAATACATCTAAATGATTAGTGATGCACTAAAATGAAAAGGCTGGGTATTTTATGTTTACAGTGTTGATGTTATTATCATGTCTGTGGTTCTGGTTCACAGGTTACCCATTGTATCGCAGCTGATATCCAGATTTGATTGTATTAACAAGGTAATGGCAGACCTGATACTTGATGCTCAAACAAATACTTGACCTCTGTTGCTTTCTCTTGATCATTTTAACTGATTCAAAATGCTTAATGTGTTTATTTTAGACCAAATGGATGTCCAAGTGCAAAGTCAAGAGCTGAATGAAGAGAAGATCCATGATAATGTCACAAAAAAGATTTTATCAAAAAACAGAAGAACTACAAAGAGCAACAAGTCTTTCACTTGCCCTGAGTGTGGAAAGAGTTTCACACTAAAAGGAAGCTTTAAAAAGCACCAACTAATTCATACTGGCGAGAAGCTTCACACGTGTCCTCAGTGTGGAAAGAGTTTCATGCTCAAAAGCCACCTTAACAGACACATGAGAATACACACTGGAGAGAAACCTCACGCATGTCAACAGTGTGGAAAGAGATTTTCACAAAAGATTCATCTCAGTCGTCATCTGCGCTGTCATGCAAAACCATTCAGCTGTGATCAGTGTGGCAAGGAGTTTAGATCCTCATCATATCTCAACAAACACCTGACAGTTCACGCAGTCGAGAGGCCGTACTTGTGTCCAGTGTGTGGAAAGAGTTTTTCACGGCTGGCCAATTGCAAAAAGCACCAGAAGATCCATTCTGTGAAAACTCATGCTTGTGTGGAGTGTGGCAAGACCTTTGTTACACATGAAAATCTCAGAAAGCATCTGAAAAGTCACTCTGAAGAAAGACCGTTCACATGCGCTCAGTGTGGATATGGATTCAAAGAGAAAGTCCACCTGAACAAACATGAGGATTCACACTGGAGAGAAGCCGCACACATGCCATCAGTGTGGGAAGAGCTTCATACAGTCGTCGGGTCTCCGTTATCATATGCATCGTCACTCTGGAGAAAAAACATATAATTGTGATCAGTGTGGGAAGAAATTTACATCGTCATCAATTCTAAAAAGGCACCTGATGGTGCATAAGGACGAGAGGCTCCATAAGTGCTCTTTGTGTGAAAAGAGTTTTTCACGACCGGACAATCTGAAACAGCACCAAAAACTGCATGATGTTGTACGGGATCACATGTGTTTCGAGTGTGGGAAGAGCTTTACATCAGTGAGTCAATTGACAAATCACCAAAGAATTCACACTGGAGAAAAACCGTTCAGCTGCTCGCAGTGTGGAAAGAGTTTCACACAAAAAAGCCACTTAAACAAACACATACATGTTCATAGTGATGAGGAGCCGCAAACAGCGAGTCACTCTCATTGATCAAATACATAATCTGAGATTCTGAAAATGCAAATGTTTCCAATTTATTGTTTGGAAAAGTTTTCACTCTGTTGTTCAGATAAAGTTGTTTTTACTTTATTGTTCAGATAAAGTTGTTTTTACGTTATTGTTCAAATACAGTTTCTATGAAATTTCAGAATTTGTAGAGATGTTTTTTTTCATTTGGGGAGCAGCAGAACAGAAGTATTGCATTACATTCATACATTTGTTGTTTTATTGTTGCGTTTATTCTACATATTTTTGTAACCGAAAAGCCTCATTGTTAAGATGTGAACAAATAAATGCATTAATCTGTGATAAATCTGTGCACTGCCAATTTTAAAACTTTATTTTAGTCTGATAAATAGTGATTGATGTGAACTATAAATTACCAAACTAAAAACAAATAAACACAAAGGTGAGCTAAATAAAGACAAATCTTCATCATGTTTTGTAAGGGGGAGTTCAAAAACATACATTAAAGGAAGAGAGAAAGTGAGAAGATCTGTTTGGGATGCGTACATCTTTTTGAAGTAATATCAGTACACCCCAAAAAAAAAAGAAAAAAAAAGAAATCACTAACAAAAAAAATGAAAGTGCAGAGCTTTAAAAATTATACAGGATAAAAATATAAAGCCACCTTTCAAAATGTTTAACACAGAAATGCTGCATTAAGCCCCACAGCACTCAGAAAGAAGCCTCACACATGCCCTCATGTGGAGAAAAAAAAACGGACAAAATATTTCCTTTTATCATTCAAGGTGTGGAAAGAGTTTTGCAGACAGGATAAATCCTCATCTGCGCTGTCATGAAAAACCATTCAGCTGTGATCAGTGTGGCAAGAAGACAAACAATTTCTATGGATTTTAATACTTTTTTTTTGTGACATCTGGACTTTGTGCACACAAGATATGTTTTGTCCAAACATCACAAAAAAAATACATAAATGCATAGAAATTCATTAGGCCTATAGTTTCACAAAATTTAATTGTTTTGCACAGAAATCTGTGATCTCCAAAATACTTAAGATTATTAAATGTTTGGCCTACCTTCATTTTCTTGCACCATAATGAGATTGAACAACATGACTGAATGTATTGCTTTGCTGTCCAAATAAAAAGAAGAGATGACATTGTCTCTTTTAATAGCCTACTAAGAATATTTCCATAAAGAAGCACTTAATAAACCATATTACATTACAACAATATTACCGTATCGACTACATGAGCCTTTGGTGCTTGAAACCTGGTAAAGTCCTCTTGCAGCTATATTCTCTATGTTAAAACTTACAAGTCATTTGAATGAATGATTGGACATTGGACATTGGAGTTTTCAGATGGTCCCTCACGCACAATAAGCAATTGCTAAAATAACTTTACTGCACTTCAAATTTGTCCTGCTCTAGTGTATATAACATTATATGAAGCGAATGACTGTAATCATTAAAAGGCTTGAGATCGAATGCTTCACAAATAAAAAGTAAATGTTCAGAGTTTGTTTCAAACAGCCAGAATCGATTCTATATAGAGAATCAAATGTTTATAATAACCTAGTAAGCCATGATTTAACTTGTAGCTACTTGAAAGAAAAGGTGGAGGAGATTTTTAATATTTATGTTGATCAAGGTGAGTGTTCAGGTCTCGAGATTCTTACAGGTGACTTTCGTTTCCGTATTAATAATTATAAATAATTTTATAAATATATTTTTCAAAGATATTTTTCGTTTTATTTCAAATGAATGTGGTGTCATTGGTGTTTTGTGTTGTCTGTGGGTTTTTTTTTCTCTTTGTTTTCTCAATAATAATATACGACTGTGTTTGAGTGAATGCCGCGTCTCATGATCCTGTTACTCTGACTCTCGGGATCTGTTCAGCTGAATTATTGTTTGTTTGTCATTTCCATCCAGACCACCTGACTACTCACTCCTTGAACTTAGTGGGCCAGAGAGGGTTCTGTCACATCCAGTCTATAAAAACAAATAAATGTGTGTGTACAAATGTATACAGAGCACGAACTGGACATAAACAGTGTAACCTCTCCTCCTCTGGAGATGAAAAGGGTGGTGGATGAAAAGCTAGCAGGTCCACTGATTTAACTGCACCTGTGTGATGACACACACCTTAAGCATGAATGCCGGGTTAGTTCTAAAATTCACTTTTTGAACACCTGGAGCAAACATCATACATGAGGAGTGAACTGATAAAGCATGTTCACTCACCCTTTTTGCAGTAGTGAGAGCAAGTAACAGAGCCATCTTAAAAGCAAGCAGCTTCAAGGCAGTGTTATCAATGGGCTCAAAAGGCGCTTTAGACAGCGCATTTAGAACCACTTTCCTGAGTTGGTTTCGATACTGGATGTAGCCTACGTGCACCTCTCATAAATCGACATACGAGAGGGTATTGGCCAATAGTACCCAAGTTAAGACCAACATGACATGCCGAGATAGCATAGATAGGGGTGGTTAAAAATCCAGGGATAAACTGTGTATGCACAGTATGCCCTTCCCGTCTTCGCTCACTAGCGGTGCTACAACACACGCTAGTGGCAAAGGAAGGGGAATACAGCTCCAGTGAAGGAGACATTCGTTTCTATTTGGGATTGTTTAATTTTTTTTTGCTTATGAACTTTTGTCTTTCCTCCCTCAGAACAAACTTCATAGGAAGGGGGAGACAAATCTTTGCGGGGCACCTGAGGAACATGGGCTATATTCCTGCCATACACATTTGACTTTGAACTGTCCATATGACTAGTGTTACAACAGAGACACAGGAAGCAGAGATATATGCAGTTTCGGTGTTTATTGAAGTGATCAGCAGAGCAACAGGTAAGTAGATGGTGATGATGATGGAATTGGAGAAGAATGCAAGTTAATACTGTCCTTTTTACTTGTGCTGCAGGTGATGGTGGATGGAGACGCTGGAGATGGCAGACAGGAACACTCACACACACAGGCAGGTAGGAACACGAGGAGAACTGGAGACGATGGAGACGAAGGAGACGATGGAGGCAGGTAAGTATCACTTTGGGAGTCCTTGAGGTAAGCATACAACAAGTTGTACAACGAACGAGACCGGACAATGTGTGTGTGTGAGTGTGGAGCTTTTGTAGTGAGGTTGATGACTGTGATGATGAGTTTCAGGTGGCGGTGATCAGTATTCCGGTGATTGGGTGCGTGGGTAAGGGAGTGAGGTGGAACCTGACGTGTCTGTGACAGTACCCCCCCTCCCACGGCCCGCTCCTGAGGGGCCGAGGACCCCGACGTCGTGGTGGTCGTCCTCGAGGTCGTGGGGCAGGTCTGTCTGGGTGATTGGCGTGGAAAGTCTGTAACAGAGCAGGATCAAGGATATCCTTCTTGGGGACCCATGAGCGTTCCTCGGGGCCGTAGCCTTCCCAATCCACTAGATATTCTAAGAGACCACCACGGCGCCGGGAGTCCAGGATCTCTCGAACCACGTAGGCAGTACCATCGTCCAGGATGAGTGGAAGGGGGGGCTCGACGGCTGCCACGTCAGGTTCTGTGGAAGGAAGAACAGAAGGGTGGTGAGGTTTTAAGAGTGACACATGGAAGGTTGGATGAATTCTTTTGTACTGTGCAGGAAGTTGTAACCGGTAGGTGACGGGGTTGATCTGTCGGAGGATGGTGAATGGGCCAATGAAGCGGGGACTCAGCTTCTTGCAGGGCAGGCGCATCCTGATGTCTCTGGTGGACAGCCAGACCTTCTGCCCCGGTTGGTAGGTTGGAGCGTGGGAGCGCCGAAGGTCGGCTGTCATCTTGCGCCTGCGCAGGGCTCTCTGCAGCTGGTGGTGAGCTGAGTCCCATACCCTCTCGCTCTCCGGAACCAGTAGTCGACTGCTGGCACGTTGGAGGGTTCCCCGTCCCAGGGGAACAGTGGGGGTTGGAAACCGAGTACGCATTGGAAAGGTGTTAATCCAGTAGTGGCTTGACGGAGGGAGTTCTGGGCGTACTCGGCCCAACCCAGGTACTGGTTCCAGGAGTCCTGGTGGCCGTGACAGAAGGTAAGCAGGAAGCGGCCGATCTCCTGGATCTTCCGTTCCGTCTGC
Organism: Culter alburnus; assembly: GCA_028476615.1. Taxonomy (NCBI): domain Eukaryota; kingdom Metazoa; phylum Chordata; class Actinopteri; order Cypriniformes; family Xenocyprididae; genus Culter; species Culter alburnus. The sequence goes on from JAOTNS010001869.1 coordinate 23,729, forward strand.
CCGTTCGACTGAGGATGGTATCCAGAGAGGCTGACGGTCACACCCAGGAGGAGAAGAACGCCTTCCAGACTCGAGAGACAAATTGAGGTCCTCTGTCAGAGACTATGTCTTCGGGGATTCCATAATGACGGAAGACATGGTTGAACATTAATTCCGCTGTGGTCATGGCAGTGGGTAGACCTTCCAGGGGGATCAGACGGCAGGCTTTGGAGAAACGGTCTACGACAACCAGAATACAGGTGTTGTAATGACTGATGCAAATCAGACACAATTATTGGTTAGTTAACCAATAGTTTTAAGCTCACTCTGGAGTCTGTCCCCATCCCCCGGAAGTTTTCAGTTACAAGTTTATTGCGCTGAGGAATGTGGTTGCCGCATGGAGAACAGAGTAGAGACACAGAAAATCTGCATCTTCCCTGCATTTTCCACACAGAACACAGACTCTATGGCATTAATGTATAGACAGACTGTGCTATAAATGATTCCTTCTCAGGAAATGGTATCCATTATTACTGATGTTGTATTGTACTCATTGTATTTACATGTTTGATGATTGTTAAATGTTATGACCTGCACGGTAACTTCAATCATGCCATGTTTAGTGTCTATACGTTCGTAGCGGGAAGATTTAAATGCTTGTGTATGCGGTACATCCATACCTGTGCAACACATCAGTATTAAAAGAATATTTAATAGTTCTGATTCAAGAACTCAGCTTGTTAATCTTTCTGGGTTGTAAAAGCCCTGACAGGAGGGGTGTTGCCACCCAGAATTACAACATCTTCATTGGTCCGGTCAACAACTGAGAGGTGTGACTTTGACCAGAGGTTAAAACCCAGCGAACAGTGCCACTCCCTCTCTTTTTCTCCTTGCTTCTGAACGACCGAATCGATCTCCTTGCGGCCGGCCTAGGCCAGGCCTGCAAGGCCTGTAGGCCTCGGCCTACAAACGAGCCATGTGCTCCTCATCCCACATGGAAAAGACTGGCAACAACTTCGGACTGAATCACCCAAGATCTCTCCTCAGATGCAGAGCCGATGCTCCTCAGCCTAAGGGCATCTTGCAAGTATCGTACATTTTAACACTAAACAGCGAGTTAGTATTAATTTGTAAGACTTACCTTGCTATTGCTGAAGAAACTGATGATTCCTTTCCAGATTGCCTTTGACATTTCATGTAGCTCTAGTAACAGCATCTCTTCCGGTTCAACACTATCATTACTCATTCTGACTTGCGTGTGTGTGTGTGTGTGTGTGACCCTTTATGTATGTTATGTTATGTGTTTGTTAGTTTAGTTATGTGTTTGTGATTAGTTAATAAAGATTGTGCACAATACACGTTTGGTTCTGACTCCGTCTGCTAATGAATTGCCTCTTAAGTGATAGATCCGGACTACGTGAGTACAGTACAATAAGAAATATTATTTTTCCATAACTTGGAAATTGACATTTCTTAGAATTAATAAACAATCAACACTGAGCGTTCACTGGACGAACAGGTTAACTGATTGTAATGTTAATTTTAATGTAGCTACGTCCAGTTAATCTGATTAACGGATTTGCATATTCATAATTAATCATAATTAATAATCATAATGAGTTATGAATAATTATTAATATTTCCCCTTTGAGTTAATTTTCGCTACATATTTGGTGGAGAACGGGCATCATTTTAAGCAATTGTTTGCAGATGGACCAGTAATCAATCATGTGTTTTGGCATAATTTTTGTTAACATCTTATACATGCACAAACTGGGGCTTCAATGCACATTCTCTTGAACGGCAGAACGTTCCTCGATGCTATAATGCATGTTTAAATTGTATGAAGAAGCTAACCTGAAATTATCGAAGAAATCATAATTTCAGTTGCTAAATGAGCGTAAAACTTTTCTGACGACGGAATCGCAGATTAGTAGCGCGTACAAAGGGTATCGAAAGTAATTAACCTGAACTTGGGCGTAGAAACCCCACTTTCAGCTTTAAATGCATAAGTCTTTCTGACGATGGAATCTCAGATTAGCAGCACGAACAAATAAACTAACCTGAATCTGGGCGAAGAAATCCCCACTTTCAGCTGTAAATGCATAAGCCTTTTTCTGATGACGGAATTCCAGATTAAGCAGCATAAATTTACCTGTGTGACGAAGAAATCTCACTACAGCGTTTGTAATGGTGTTCTGGGCGAGACTCCCCAGTCACCGATTAAAGGCCTTTTTACTGTTCGTTCCGTCACTGTATTCATATTCATGCGCGGGACCGCACATATGAAACACACGCAACGAACCTGTGGTGTAAATTCTAGCGTAGCTAACTAGCAATCACCACTGTCTGTGAAGTGATGTGCTGTTGTGATTTGTGAGTTATGCGTGACCACACTGGAGTTCTTAATGCGGGCTTGCAACGCGGTTAGAATTCTGCTCCATTCTGATCGTGTTGCGGGCTGGCATTGGTCTCCTGGCAACGCATGACAACAGAGCGTGTAGAGCAGACACCTCTGAAAGTCTGATAGCAGCACACCCACATCACAGACTGTTGTGCAAACAACGAATCACGCGTAGCCGAATCTAGCTCTATAGAAACCCTACGCGTATACCCTACGAGTTAAAACCCTTTACCTCGACTAAAAGCTGCTAGCACCCTGCTAGCACCTAGACATGTGCAAGCGAAAGCATCAAGCCAAAGACTTTATAGACTTTGGGATTCCCTTTAGGAGGGATTTTGATTTGAACCGCTGATGGGAACACAATGCGTTGTGAAGCTCCGAATCAAATGAATCAATTGCGTCACAAACGATTCACTGTTCGAACTGCTCAAAGCGCCCCTTTGCGAGTCAGAACAGTAAGCGTAGTGAATACTAGAGACACATGAATACGAATAGCGAATATGAGACATCTTTAATAAACCATTCACAAATGTTATCAATTAAATGTAATCAATGAATCATCTAATATCCTTAAACCTGAGGTTTCTGTCAAGACATGATATTTCAGTAAACTGTAGCGCTTATTGAAACACTTTGAAACTGCTAGGACGCATCACAAAGCCTTGTTTACTGAAATCACGTGACTGTGGCAGTTTGACACACGCTCCGAATCACTGATGCAACACAAACGATTCATTTGAGTTCCAAAGCTTCACAAGGCACGCCTCAAAAGGCACCCATCTCTGGTTTAAACCGTTTGTATGTGTGTGCGTGTGTGTGCGTATGTGGCGTCACTCACGTCGTCAAGTCTGAGTACCTCTATTCAGTCAAGTTGAATTTAAATTAAATTTAAAATTTAATTAAATCAATTTGTTTAGTTGCCTATCTCTACTTCATGCTAATACTTTGTTCACCTGACTATCCCTATGCAGCCAAGTTGAATTTGGTTAAATTTGAAAATTTAATTAAATCAATTTTGTCTGTTTAACTTTCCTTTTAGATTTCTAAATCTACTAGGAAATTCTAATTTTATTTTGTTCAACTTCATTCCTCCTCTACGTGTCATTTTATTTCCTTCACTTTCTTTCTATATCTCTGTTCGGTCAAGTTGGATTTAATCAAACTTAGCATTTAATTAAATCAACCTGGGTATTCACATTCCCTAGGTCTAAAGGGACCTTCTGTTTTTATTTTATTTTTATTTTTTTTATTTTTTTTTTGTGTTATTCTACTATCACCCTCTTCCCTTTTTCTATAGGATTACAGTAGTTCTAGAAACTGTTGTTTCCTTAATGAGGCATAATGAGTTATAGGTTATTACTACGCTAACACCTATCTCTCAGCTCCCCCTCCTCACTCCTTAGTGCTGAGTACATGAAGTACGGCCACCGTCCAGTGCACTTGGGGCTCCGGAAAGGACTAGAAACTCTTCCCGTTGTTTCTTCTCCTTTCGACCTCAAGGCATCTGGTCTTTCTCTGTTAGTCTAGAGATTAGGTCATCACTTGAACCAGTGACACCTGCTTAACCATATCTCCTAGCAAGACTAAATGGGTAAAAAACCTCTTACTTCCTTTCCCTTTTCTTATTTCATTTTTTTTCTCTCTCTCTCTCTACCAGTTTGTTCTATTCATTTACCTTATGGTGATAAGTTCTGGAAAGGAATCATCTGTACTCTGAGTAATAATTTAATGACGTGTACCAGCCCCGTCATCAGTCAACACAGCTTACAGCTGTCATCCAAGATAGTTAAACACCTTAGTCTCATGCTGGCTTCCCCCACTTCAGCTAGCCACTTCCTATATGGCCCACATAGCTGTACGAACTTGCATTTGCCTGTGCTATCTCTTTCTCTCATGTCCCCATAAGTGTGCCTGTCTGCCCAGTACATCCAGCCCTGCCATCCAGGACCCCCTGGAGACCCAGCGGAACAATGTGATGGTTGCCCTTCAGCTAAAGCAGTCAACAACCTGCAACAGCAGAGTAAGGGACAGCGAGATCGGCAGCACCAGCAGACACTTGACACCTGACCTGAGCCAAAAGGAGCTTCAATTTCTCCTTAGCCCATGCTCATACGGGCTTCCAACAGGAGGTAATTGAACGAACGCTGCAAGTCACTGAGTTCCACAGAGAACCAACCCACTCAGCATGAGAAGGCACAGGACAGATGCAAGAACCATGACAGAGCAGAGCAATTGAGGGAGGTCACCAGTCTTCAGGAGGCTCTGACAGCTGTTGAACTTCGCCAGTCAAAGAACGTAAAGAACTGTTTGTATTTAAAGAGACACTAAAGCGCATGCAGAGCTGAAACCCAAACACTGACTCGGCAATGCACCAGTGTGGGAGACGAACTTGTGGTGGTCCAAAAAGAACTGAAACAGTCCTACCAACTGCAAATGGACCACACCAAGCACCAGCTCCCCCAGCCTTATACAAAGGGGGGGAGGGGGCCAGAGCCTGCAGCTTAGGAGACCACAGCACCAATGCCAACATAATAGACATTCCCTTTTGTTCCAAAGTCCCTGACTGGTGTGATCCACCAAGACAGGCTCTCTGTTCTGATCACACCCCACCAGATTCACTATGAGTTTTGACTTAACAGCCAGAAAAACTCCAATTAGACTATCAGCAGCTGAAGCCAGTCTGCATAAAGGATTTCTCAGACCCAGAAGCCTGAATGCAGATTGAGTGCTGCCCCCGACACCAAGCAGGGCAGATCTGAAAGTCCCAAGGTTACTGCCACCGACTCAGACAAACCTGGAATGAATGGAGGACACCAACAGGACCTTTGCCTCCTACAACAGCTAGTCACCCCTTTGGACAGCACCACCTGCCCTCACACAGTGCCACTCATGTGACCTGACACAGAAGGCCTGTAACACACAAGGCCCCTCAGCAGGGGGTTCTCAAGACCCCAATGACTTTGAACTGCCAACGCAGTGCTTTACCCATAGCTTCTACAAAGGTTCCTAGGCAGCATAGGGCATAAAGCTTTTAAAGTAGATGAAAATGTGTGTTCGCAGAAATGCAGGAGTCTGCAGTAGGAGTGGAAGGAAACCTTGTGTGAATGTGTAAATCTCAAATGCTCATGACTATCCACGACGAGCTATTTTGAAATATGACACTAGATTGAGCCGGTTAAGCCAGCATGGCCTAACGCCACTCGCTTAAACCATCGTCCAACTAAAAGTGTGTTTTAATAATTGATAATTCCGACATGACGTTTGACAACGTTTGATTCGCATGTAGATCGATGGTGCTGGCTTGTTAGATGCAGATAAAACTATAGCTTGAAGTGACACCTCTGCCGTAACAGAAAGAGTCTTAAGACATTTTAGCATATGTTCAAATGGTATCAGTGTAAAGTTAATCTGATTTTAGCGAAGAAATCCTAATCTCAGTATTAGAGCGTAAGCCTGTGTTGACGAAGGAATCTCAACTCAGCGGCATGTAAACTGTACCAGAATTGATTATTCTGCTTTGGTTGGAGAAATACCAATTGCAGTATTGCTTAACCTGTTTCTGATGAATGAATCTCAGTACAGCGTTATATAAATGTAGATTTGGGTAATGCTCCCCTTTTATAGTTAAGATTGATGTCATTCATCTAAACTTTGGCTGCATCTACAAGCATAGCTACCTCTTGACCAAAACTGTGTTTCACTCGCTGAAAGGAATATCAGTATACCTGCACAAGACGGACTTAACTATATATGCTTAAACAAGCTTGGACTTACAGCAAACTGTGTAATTACCCTTTAAACAAGTACAAGACGTTGTTTAAAGTAGAGAGAAGAGTTTACATGAGTAAAATTTGCAAATGCCAAAACATATTTGCATTTTACTAAATGTAATATCAAGTTTTGAAAATCTGAAAGTATAAGCGTCACATTTTAACTCTGTACGTAACTAGTTTGAAATGAGCAGACCGTCTTCATGAACTGTTTGAATTGCTGTGGGTGCATTGGTCCCATGACAACGACTTGTCACAGGAAGTGCTAACTCATCACCTTGTGATGCCATGGTGTAAACAAACCAGGCTAGGTGGCTAAGCTAACCCCACCTAGCAACCCTTCCGCTCAGGCTAAGCTAACTAATAGCTTCTACAGTTAGCGGTTAGCAAAGCCTTCTGCTTGACACCTTATCAGCTAATTTCCTGAAATCCTCTAAAGCTACAGAAGGAGAAGGATTAATTCAGACAGACCCAGGCACCAGACCTACCACAGGGAGAAGCCATGGATGGAAACATCCTCTTCCTGCAGACACCGCATATCTCCAACAGCAGGTAGCACAAGGGCGACCGGACATGCCTGCATCGAACCTGAAGGAGCTTCTAGCGCTAGTAAGGAGCCCCTTGAACAGTACTTACTTGAGAAGTACTCAGAAGCACAAGCTTCTGGCCACTCACACAAGACCACTCAGACCTGCTCAAGTCGGCGCTGCCACAAGAGCAGAGGGACACAGCAAACTTCAGACTCCTTCGGACTGAGAGCAGAGGTAACAAACGCTTCTGTCATCAACCCTGGGTCAGTCTGAAACACTCTTCACACTACAACTCCCATAACCTCTTCCTGCAACCACCTGCTTCACGGGTGTCCGAATGACAGATGACACTGTCATGGCACTGCTACCTCGACACCTGCTGAGCAAGCTCAAAGAGCTGATCCTCGCCACCAGCAACCTCTTGCCCCCACTAACTGACTTTAGAATGACAGGTGACACACTGTCAAGGCACTGGATGCTTTGATTCCTGCAGCACCAGCTCAGAGACCTGAGCTTACAGACTGTCTGCATCAACCGCCATGAAACGACCACCACTCCAGGGCCCATCACAGCCTTCCAGCCTTGTGTGCCAGTGATGTGCTGATCTTCGGGGCACCGTCAACGTCGCTCACTGTTGTTATAAGAGAGACAACAACGAGCGAAAGGGGGGGAATTATGTATGACTGAGGCAAATCAGACACAATTATTGGTTAGTTAACCAATAGTTTTAAGCTCACTCTGGAGTCTGTCCCCATCCCCCGGGAAGTTTTCAGTCACAAGTTTATTGCGCTGAGGAATGTGGTTGCCGCATGGAGAACAGAGAGAGACACAGAAAATCTGCATCTTTCCCTGCATTTTCCACACAGAACACAGACTCTATGGCATTAAGTATAGACAGACTGGCTATAATGATTCCTCCAGGAAATGGATCCATTATTACTGTATTGTACTCATTGTATTTACATGTTTGATGATTGTTAAATGTTATGACCTGCACGGTAACTTCAATCATGCCATGTTTAGTGTCTATACGTTCGTAGCGGGAAGATTTAAATGCTTGTGTATGCGGTACATCCATACCTGTGCAACACATCAGTATTAAAAGAATATTAATAGTTCTGATTCAAGAACTCAGCTTGTTAATCTTCTGGGTTGTAAAAGCCCGACAGGAGGGTGTTGCCACCCAGAATTACAACTCTTCATTGGTCCGCAACAACTGAGAGGTGTGACTTTGACCAGAGGTTAACCCTCTGGAGTCTGAGGCTGATTTGGGGCCTGGAGAAGTTTTGACATGCCCTGACATTTGTGCTTTTTTCAGTTGTTCATAAACATATTAATGGAAAAAGTGTCATTACACTGTATTCAGCACAAACTAGGCTACAATAATATGTGAAACATTATGTACATGTTTGTGTTTTTGAAGGAATACATTTATGCGTGGTTGTTGAAAAAACAAAAAAAAACTTAAGTCACTGAAATAAGGCCAAAAAAAGTATAGTAAATCTGTGTTCAAGACTTTAGGGTATTGGAGGTTGTAAACTAGAGTTTTTGCTTCAAAATTATGAAATTATGCTGCTACTCTTCATAAAACAATATATTGATTTAGTTTTTGTAAGACACTTTTTGCCAAGAAACACAGTATGCGAGGAGGCGTGAATCACCACTGAAATGGCCATTCTCACCTGAGAAGACAAAAGAATTGGATATAATGAGCTGAATGATTGCATATGAGGCCTTTCAGTCAGGTAGGCTGTGAAAAAAACCTTCTGTGATGTCTCAAGCTCATTATGATATATGAACATACAGAAAAATATTATTACAATATAAGTAATGGTTTATATTATACTTTAAAATATAATGTATTTCTGTGATGCAAAGAGTCTGAATATAGGCTTTTAGTTTAAAAGCATACATTTGGAGAAATATTGGATTCTCATATGCTTATGTCAATTTTCTATACAGAGGAGTTATATTAATTTAATATTCATTGTCATTACTATGAGCGCTGGTGTTTTCAATTCATCCTTGAAGTCGGGGCGCTCTGTGCATTTTAGTCCACAAATTCATCTAAAAGAAGAAGAGGCTATTCCATGAATGGAGTTTCCCAATACATACTGCAGCCGGAGGGCGCTAAAGAACAAAAACTCATCTAAAATTCTCTATAGAAGAAAAGAAAACAGGAACTAACTGCATGTCTTCTAGAGATCGCTAACCATTGCTTTAACATCCAAATAAACACTTTTCAAGACAATAAATACAATTGAGACGATGAATGCATGCATTGCCTCAGAATTTGCGTCTGAATAGCGCTGGCTCCGTGGGCGTGGCCGCATTAGCGGATAATGAGCTGAATCACTGACTTCTGACATGGCTCTTTTTCATACAGATTACATAAACACAGAAGGTTTGTTTTCGATTTGACTTACATGATTTAAAACCTGACATCTTAACGTTTTTTTAGACATAAGTGTAATTTTTTTGTCATTAGTATTCACTAAGTTACAGTCATTTTCTGAGAACTATCAGATTGGAGTTCGTTCAGAGGGAGAGGAGAAATCACGCATCATGTTAGTTTTCTTTATTTTACAAAAAGCACAACATGTTTTTTTACTCTGAGTGTACACAAATGAAAGAAGATATTCCACAGATTAAATGGTGTATAACTCTTAATTGTATGTGCAACATTGACAGAGTATTTGAGTCTCTTTCACACTGATAAGAAAAAAACCACGGTGGTATCGCCGGCGATACCGTCAGACCTCAGAGTGTTAAAAACCAGCGAACAGTGCCACTCCCTCTCTTTTCTCCTTGCTTCTGAACGACCGAATCGATCTCCTTGCGGCGGCCTAGGCCAGGCCTGCAAGGCCTGTAGGCCTCGCCTACAAACGAGCCATGTGCTCCTCATCCCACATGGAAAAGATGGCAACAACTTCGGACTGAATCACCCAATCTCTCCTCAGATGGCAGAGCCGATGCTCCTCAGCCTAAGGGCATCTTGCAAGTATCGTACATTTTAACACTAAACAGCAAGTTAGTATTAATTTGTAAGACTTACCTTGCTATTGCTGAAGAAACTGATGATTCCTTTCCAGATTGCCTTTGACATTTCATGTAGCTCTAGTAACAGCATCTCTTCCGGTTCAACACTATCATTACTCATTCTGACTTGCGTTGTGTGTGTGTGTGTGTGTGTGTGTGTGACCCTTTATGTATGTTATGTTATGTGTTTGTAAGTTTAGTTATGTGTTTGTGAGTTAGTTAATAAAGATTGTGCACAATACACGTTTGGTTCTGACTCCGTCTGCTAATGAATTGCCTCTTAAGTGATAGATCCGGACTACGGGCTCTGAGTAGTACAGTACAATAAGAAATATTATTTTTCCATAACTTGGAAATTGACATTTCTTAGAATTAATAAACAATCAACACTGAGCGTTCACTGGACGAACAGGTTAACTGATTGTAATGTTAATTTTAATGTAGCTACGTCCAGTTAATCTGATTAACGGATTTGCATATTCATAATTAATCATAATTAATAATCATAATGAGTTATGAATAATTATTAATATTTCCCCTTTGAGTTAATTTTCGCTACAGGTGTGACCATCAGATTCGGGGAGATCTGTGACGAAGTCCACTCCCAGGTGTGACCAGGGTCTCTCAGGAACGGGCAGAGGATTGAGCTTGCCGGTTGGAAGATGGCGTGGGCTCTTGGAGATGGCGCACTCCCTGCAGCCCTGCACGTACCTTCTGACGTCGCTGGCCATGTTTGGCCACCAGAAGCGCTGTTTGAGCAGCGAGAGGGTCTCATTGACCCCCGGGTGACCAGTGCCAAGTGATGAGTGAACGGAGTGTAGGAGTGGAGTGCGTCGTGTCCTGGTGATGTAACGCAAGCCCTGGGGGCAACCCGGCGGAGTGCGTGAGGAGGCATTGGAGGAGGGTAAAGTCTCTTCTGACCATTCAATGGGACTCATGAAGATAGATTCAGGTAGAATGGTTTCGGGGTCGTCATTCTTTTCCTCGGGAGCGTGGAGACGTGAAAGAGCATCGGCTTTGAGGTTCTTGGAACCAGGGCGGTATGAAATGGAGAAGTTAATCTTGAAAAGAACATTGCCCATCTGCTTGGCGTGGGTTGAGTCTTTGGCAGCTTTCAGATATTCAAGATTTTTATGGTCTGTTAGTACTTGGAAAGGGTGGTTTGCTCCCTCCAACCAATGCCTCCATTCTTCTAGGGCGAGCTTTACAGCCAGGAGTTCACGGTCCCCGATGTCGTAATTCACCTCCGCCGGGTTGAGCTTGCGGGAGAAGAAGGCGCATGGATGGAGCCTACTTGGATTCCCCTGCTGCTGTGAGAGGACCGCTCCCACTCCGGTGGTGGAGGCGTCCACCTCTACGACGAATGGCAGGTCCGGGTTAGGGTGGACGAGGAGGGGAGTGGTGGTGAAGGCCTTCTTGAGGGTCTCAAAAGCTTCTGTGGCAGGCTGGGACCAGGACAGAGACTTGGGCTGCTTACGGAGTAGGTTGGTGAGTGGACTGACTATGGTGCTGTAATTCTTGATGAAACGACGGTAGAAATTGGAGAAGCCGAGGAAGCGTTGGAGTTCTTTTATTGTACTTGGAGTGGGCCAGTTCTGGATTGCAGAGACCTTCCCCTCGTCCATCCGGATGCCACTGTGGTCAATCACATATCCGAGGAAATGGACAGAGGGCTGGTGGAAAGAGCACTTGTCTGCTTTCAGGAAGAGATGGAATGCCGTAAGCGCTTGAGGACCTCCGCAACGTGGGCGATGTTCGGCCAAGCTCCGGGAGTAGATGAGGATGTCATCAATATACACCAGCACGAACTTGTGGAGAAACTCCCGGAGCACCTCGTGGATGAAATCCTGGAATACGGAGGGGGCGTTGACCAGGCCATACGGCATCACAAGATATTCATAGTGGCCGGTGGGCGTGACGAAGGCGGTCTTCCACTCGTCCCCCTCGCGTATCCGGATGAGGTTATACGCGCTGCGGAGGTTCAGCTTGGTGAACACAGTGGCACCGCGGAGATGTTCCAGGGCCGCTGGGACGAGGGGAAGTGGATATCTGAATTTTACTGTGATCTTGTTCAAGGAGCGATAATCGATGCAAGGCCGCAAGCCTCCGTCCTTCTTGGCCACGAAGAAGAAGCTTGAAGCAGCAGGGGAAGTAGACGGGCGGATGTATCCTTGGTTAAGGGCCTCTTTGATATATTCCTCCATGGCCTTCTCCTCCGGTACTGATAGGGGGTATATACGTCCCCTAGGCACTGGCTCACCCGGTAACAGATCGATGGCACAGTCCCATGGCCGGTGTGGAGGAAGCTTGGAGGCGCGTTGCGGGCAGAAGACGTCACTGAAGGGGGCGTAGTCGGGTGGAACATCGACGGAGCGCTTCTCCACAGGACTTTCAATGGAAGTAGCATTGATGGAGATATTCTTGGAGGAAGGAGATCTTGAAACTGGAAGTTCTGGGAAGCAGCTGGAGAAACAGTTATCGCCCCACTTCAGGACTTCGCCCGTGCGCCAGGAGATGGTGGGATTGTGGAGTTCCAACCATGGGCGCCCTAGAACCACGTCAGCGGTGGATTCCTCCAGAACCAGCAGATGGATGTACTCGGTGTGGAAGATGCCCACTTGCAGTTGAAGGGGTCCCGTGACACGACGAATCTTTGCGGCTCAGGGGTTTACCCGTGATAGAGTGGACCTGGTAGTTAGTCGGAGAAGGCGAGGTCTTGAGCCCGAGGTGTCGACAGAGGGCGCCGGAGATGAAGTTTCCTGCTGACCCTGAATCGAGGAGCGCCACCACTGGAACGGAAGCATTATCAGCAGTAAGGTTTACTATAGTAGTGAGTGGTTTCATCTGTTGTATAGAGGGAATGATAGCACTCACTACAGGCCGAGGAGGACGGGTTGGGCATGTGGAGATGACATGCCCAGGAGATCCACAATATAAGCAAAGATTCAGGGTCAGCCTTCTCTGTCTTTCTGCTGGGGACAAACGGGAGTTATCCACTTGCATTGACTCGGTGGCTGGTTCTGGAGGGCTGACGGGCTCGGACCGACGGAGGGTGGTGGTCAGTGGCTGGCCCTGGTGCTCTAGGAGACACGACTGCATACGAGAACCCACGCGGATGGCGAGTTGGATGAATTGTTCGAGTCCAATGGAGTCCTCGTATGCAGCGAGATGCAACCGCACATTAGGCTCCAAACCTTGTCGAAAGGTGGTGATGAGGGCTTGTTCATTCCATCCGCTGGTCGCGGCGAGCGTTCTGAACTGCAAGGCATAATCGTTAACAGTACTGTTTCCTTGTTTTAAATTGTACAATTTCTCACCAGTTGAAGAGTCAGCTAGGGATTTTCCGAAGACTTCTCTGAAGTGGGACACGAATGCAGAATAGGATTGTATGACAGAGCCTTTTTGAGTCCAGAGGGAATCCGCCCATTGAAGGGCCTTACCTTGCAACTGGGAAATTATGAACGCTATTTTCGCCGTATCGGTGGGATAGAGGTGCGGCTGCATCTCCAGGACCAACTCACACTGAAGGAGGAATCCGCTGCAGTCCTCCGCCGATCCTGAGTAGGGCGCCGGTTTGGCCATGGGACTGGCGGTGTAAACAGGTGAAGCAGCGGTGACTGCAGGTGCGGAAGAGGCAGCGGCGGTGGGTGCTGGTGACGGTGCTGGGTGTTGAGGAGTGAGTGCTCGGCGCAATGCGTCCACGAGCTCTTGAAACGGGTCACGGTTGCTCATGCTGATGGATAGCTGTTATGGTCCGGTCTTCTGTTACAACAGAGACACAGGAAGCAGAGATATAAGCAGTTTCGGTGTTTATTGAAGTGATCAGCAGAGCAACAGGTAAGTAGATGGTGATGATGATGGAATTGGAGAAGAATGCAAGTTAATACTGTCCTTTTTACTTGTGCTGCAGGTGATGGTGGATGGAGACGCTGGAGATGGCAGACAGGAACACTCACACACACAGGCAGGTAGGAACACGAGGAGAACTGGAGACGAAGGAGACGATGGAGGCAGGTAAGTATCACTTTGGGAGTCCTTGAGGTAAGCATACAACAAGTTGTACAACGAACGAGACCGGACAATGTGTGTGTGTGAGTGTGGAGCTTTTGTAGTGAGGTTGATGACTGTGATGATGAGTTTCAGGTGGCGGTGATCAGTATTCCGGTGATTGGGTGCGTGGGTAAGGGAGTGAGGTGGAACCTGACGTGTCTGTGACAACTAGGTTTCACATTTAAATTCCTTCTCCTTTTCCCTGCGGGAGGTAGAGAGGAATCATTCTGAAGAGATGGGACAGAGAAACCCTGAGTGCTGTCTCCAAACCTTTCCTGATGCCAAACCAGCGTCGAAGGTCGACCACATCTTCTTGCTCCACTGAGGGGCAGCCAACTGGTGTTTCGCTGCTGCGGAAAAAAAAAAAAAAAAAAAAAAACAGTGAAAGACTGTTTCGGTTTAACAAAACCGGACTTTGACCGAGGGGCCACGTTTTTGGCTGTTGTGGTGGAGCGGGACGGGAAGGCTGATAGTCCGAATGTCCTCCTCTCCCTGAGGGTCTGAAATTCAGTTGGCTTGGGTGATAAGGCTGAGCTGCTGGCTTTCTGGGGAGACAGACCAAAAAGCCACATTTGTGTGGTGGTGTCCAAGTTTTACACTGGATAAATTAATAAAGCAGAGTAGTGACATGTAACCTGGCAAGTATCTTCATTCACCAACTTGCAACACAGACCGCCTTGCTAAAACACGTGTGGGAGATGCGGAATGGATAAAAATAACTTTAATAAGCCCATTAATGGCATGTTTGAGTCATGCTTTTAACAAACCATGTTTTATTTCCTTTTTCCATATTGTGAATAATAAATGTGTCACATTTTAATTTGCTTGTTACACAATGGAGCCTAACTTATTGTAATAATTTTTTGACGTAGCCTACTTTTACACTCAGAATTATTCCTTGGCATCCTCACATACTAAACTGCATTTATTTTAAATTATTTGCGTGCTGGAGGTACGCTATTACATTGTGTGCAGAGTGATGTTAACATTTAGGATAGGTGGTGAGAGAAAATGACACTATCAAAGAGTCTAAAGAGGAAAGTTGACAGCGAAAATAGGGCATACAAAGAAGAATAGAAAGACAACTATGTGTTCATCCTACCTGTTTTGTGAATGCAAAGCTGGTGTGTCTTATCTGCAATGCAGATAAGACACTTATGCACTTATGCGTCTGTTTTTTGAAGCCAGCTTCTGCACCTGACACAAAGCACGAGGACTCAACTTCTTTGATTCAACTTCTTTGGCCCGTTCCAAGTGGAACCCGTCTTGGAAAACCTCTCTCTATAACCCTGGCCACTGTGCTGTAACTCAGTTTCATGGTGTTACCGATCTTCTTATAGCCTAGGCCATCTTTGTGGAGAGCAACAATTCTAATTCTCAAATCCTCTGAGAGTTCTTTGCCATGAGGTGCCATGTTGAACATCCAGTGATCAGTATGAGAGAATTGTACTCAAAGCACCACATTTTTACTGCTCTAATACAAGAGCCACACATTTGTATGGTCCTGACAAGCAGACAAAAACATGAACATGATGAATAGGACATGTGGCTTTGCATGGTTAAACAACATACAACTGTTATCACTTAGGGTGTACTCACTTTTGTTGCCAGCTCTTTTGACAATAACGGCTGTATGTTAAGTTATTTTCAGAGGACAGTAAATCTATACTGCTATACAAGCAGCACATTGACTACTCTAAAATATATTCAAATTTAATTTCTATAGTATTGTCCCTTGAGAAGATATACTAAAATGGTTGCTGAAACGTGAGGGTTGTACTCACTTTTGTGAGATACTGTATATGAAGTTGATAGAATGAAGATGCTTTATGGTAGCCATGTGTGTTAAACTACCCCCATTAAGTGGTATGATCCGCTAGAGTTTGGTGGGAAGATCTGCTATTCAAGGGATTGTTTGTGATTGCTGATGGCAGATGAAGCCAAATGCTGACATGCCGTGTAAGTCTGATGTGAGACTATATTGAGAGGCTTATGCCTCAAGGCAAGATCTAATGCCATGTTTTGCTGCTCTCAGCATGTTTTGTTTTTATATGTTGTGTAAAGTTTATTTTTGAGTATTTTGAGTAATTTTGTTTTGTTTTTTGTACTTTGAGTGGCGCACTTATGGAGAACAGCTGGTGAAAAATAAAACACCTTGGACTTAAAAGACTGCTTAAGTTATATGCATCCTTTCTTTCCTCTCCCTGGCCTCTCAGCAATACTCACAATATGACAAGGAGGAAGACCTTTTTCTCCAGGGCTCTCCGGCTCTTTCGCAGTGGCCATGATGGTGCCTGCACTCTTCTCGAATGGTAAGTCCACCAACTTGACAACTAGCCCTTACGGAACAAAAATATATGGAAATATACTGCAAAATATAATGCGATGTATTACATAATACATTTCCATATATGGGAAACTAGTGCTTATATTTTTCAATATACTGCAATATATGCATTGACCATGTATGGCTATATATTGATACATATAAAATATGTATAAATTAAGACAAAAATAGCATTACATTCATCAAGTTTTATCCTTTATTGTGTATATATATTGCACACACATGTTCCCATATAAATGTGAATGTATTGTACACATATATATCCACACATTCATGGAATGAGTAACAATCAGTGGTTACAACAGACTTCTATTTCCCAGCATGCTTTGCTTCTGACTGTTAAAGGAAAGTAAATGTTAAAATTAAGTGCTATTTCATGCGTTTTGCTCAATATTGATATAGGAGGAGATCTGTTAGTGTTTAAAGTTGTATTATTTTGGAATTTAAAAAGGTTTTCTGGTATGTGTGAGTTTTTGGGGTTACCACTGTGCTGAAGAGTAGAGTCTGTGGTTAGGTTTATGATTGGCTGAACACCATTAAGACTATAATAACTTTATTTAAAAAGTAACGGCTGTGCACGCTATAGCACAGTGATAGTCTCTTTGGTAGAAATGTTAGTACATGCAGGTGTGCTTTGTTAACTAACTTGAAAATATAAAACATTTAAAATGTAAATTATTATAAAATATAATAAATGTGTTACATAATATATTTTAACATATATGTGTTTATACTGCATGAGTAAATCTGTCTGCAATATATTATGCATGCAGTACCATATCTGATCACATATAAATCTATATATTATGAAGTATGTTACTGAATATATATAATTACATACATTATGATATATTGGTAAATATATTATCACATATTTTTCAATATATGAAAAGCAATTCCTTATGTATTATTCAGTATATTGCAATATATACATAGACCATATATGTATATATAATGATACATATAAAAAAATATATATTGCAATTAAACCCAAAAAAGGCACTATATTTTTTACATATATTACCAAAACATTTTCCCATATAAATCTAAATACATTATAAATATAATATTGCATATATTTTGGGATATATAAACACATATATATTCATGTTCAATATATTGTAATATATTGAAAGTGGCAATTTGTAATTTTGCAATATATTGCAATATATTACATGAATATATAATTATTGTATAATATATGTATCATCAATATTATTCATGTATTCAAATATAATATATTGGAAAATAATATATTACAATATATCACAATATATTTTAAGAAATATATTGGTAAATATATTTTCCTTTCGTAAGGGAGTACGGAGCTGTGCTGTGATTAGAGAGCTCTTTTTCCTTCTTTTCGGTGCGTGGTGAGCACCCAAAAATTGGAAAATAAATAGAAAACTTAAGAGCAGAAAACTCACTTTGACACAGTAGTTATTGCACTCTTAAGTGACAAAGTCACTCAACAAATGTCAAGAATGTACTGCATTTGGGACATTACCTTGTGGCCCCCGTCTGAAAACTGTTTAGCAAATAATTCCAAAGTCTGAGAACAGCTTCCGAAAACCTTCCACGGGGAAGAGAGTGAGAATGATGAAACAGCAAGTAGCTGCGGTTTATATACAGGGAAGCAGGACTCCTTGATTGCTGCAGAAGTTGGCCTGCCATGGATGGCAGAAGTGGTGTCATTGGTGCTTCTGCGATCAGTCACGAGAAAACTCTGTGAGAGCTGGAAGATAAGAGCAATAATTATTCAGATAAACCAGGAAAGCATTGACTTTGCATATGTGTAAACTTGTGGAAAGAATGGTCAATGAGAGGTTAATGTATTTCTTGGAGAAAGAGACGTGATAACGCAATCTCAAAGTGGATATAGGAGAGGAAGGGACACAATGGATGCAGTGTTGTGTTCAGAGGATGAAGGAAGGAAAGCCCAAATACGTAAAGAGTCTGTTGTGGCAGTATTTTTTGAGTGTAGAAGGCATATGATATGTTATGGAGATAACTAATGATTAAACTTTATAGGCTATGGACTAATGATTAAACTTCCCAAGATGAGAATAGGAGGGAAAGTTTTTAACTGGATTATGGGCTAAGGAAGATCTATTCAAGGCAGACCGTTATGTGGAAATAATTTGGAAAAAGTTGAAAGTTTTAATTTTTTAGGGGTGGTTTGACTCTCGTTAACATGGAGAACACGCATAGAAATGTGGAGGATAAATGAAAAAAAGTGTTAAACTTATGAGGTGCCTTGCAGGAGTGGAATGGAGAGCTGATTTTGAATCCTTAAAATATGCACTTTGTTCCAAATTATTAAGCATGTGACATTAGGGTTTCAGTAAAATAAACATTCAGATTTTAGTTTTTCAAAAAAAAAAAAAAAAAGTGTTTTATTTCTCCATGTCTTTTAGATAACTGGTATCAGTCTCAGACAGGGTTGAATAGTTTGCCAGGTCAAGTCACAGTTCACATGCAAAATGGAGTAAGAAATCTTTCTGAAGATTTTATTATGCAAAGGCATGAAAATAACTAATATTGTGTGAAAACTGAATGGAGATTATTGATATTGATTGTGAGTAATTTACAGCACAGGAGAATTTGGTCAGATAGGCTTATTAAGGAAAGTTTCTGTCAAAAAAAAAAAAAAAAAAAAAAAAAAAAATATATATATATATATATATATATATATATATATTAAAAAGGACAACTATAAAAGCCAGTGTTGTGCAGCAAACATGTATTTGAAGCTGCAGGTGTCTCTGGAGTTTTAAGAACTTCTTCATGCAGGCTGACAGTTGTGCATAAAGGTGAATGAAAATCCTTTTATTTCAGAAGTTAGTATCCTTCTTTTTATACCATAGCAGAAAATAGTCAGTAATAAACTCCACATACCCTGCAGAAGTCATTTTGACACCCACAGAGATCCTATCTCCCAACAGCTCCTTGTTGATGTCACAGTCTTGTTGGAACTTTCATTTTCACTTTGAGTGTTTGCTGCTCAACAGTGGCTTTTGTATAGCTGCCCTTTTAATACAATTCATTTTTTGACAGAAACTTTCCATTATAAGCCTTTATTCGACCAAGTTCTTCTGTGCTCTCACTCACTCACAAATCTATAACAGTTCGATAATCTCCATTCAGTTTTTTGCAAAATAATAGTTGTTTTCATGCCTTTTGCATAACATTGCATCATTTCGTTTCAGAAAGATCTTTCTTCCTCCCCATATTGCATGAGAAATAATAATGTGGAACAAGTTCTTTAAGTAGGTTCTCCATTTACCTAAGAAGACCTGACAAACTATTTAACAAACCTTGTATAAAGATATGAAAAATAAAACAAACAAACACATTCTTTGAAAAACTAAAATCTGAATGTTTATTGTACTGAAATCTCACTGATATGTCACTTGCATAATAATTGGAACACAGTGAATATTTAAATCACATGTACTCCATCTTATGAACATGCCTATGAAAGACGATCAAGCCAGTCAGAGCAGGTATGAGACGGAGCGACATGTGCAGCCCCGCCCAGTTCTGCAGACTGCAGCCAGGTGTACTTGGACCTGTTCTCTCTCTCTGTCTGTGCACATGCACGAGTGTGGCGGGGCAAGTGGACCGTGGCTGTGAGAAGATAAAGTATATGCAGGTGTGTTTTCAAACTTTTCTATCCCATTTTTATTTACTAAAATTAGATAGTATAGTCTAGTTTAAAGTAAAGCATTGTTGTATTTTGTGTAGCGCGCCATTTTCTGTTTTCAGAAACATTCAGAGGTTTTTTGATGTTGCGTTTTTGAAAGTGGCGTCCGTGGTGAGAATAGAAGAGTGGATGCAGTGTTACTTCCATATAACTATCTCTGCCTTTCTTTCATGAGAAAATCATATTTTTTATTATTTCACAGAAAACTTAAACTTTCCATCCCTCACCTTTCAACCTGTTGTATTCCTTCTCACATTTTCTTACCTACATATTTCACATCCTCCCCTTTTCGAAATTTCTTTTTTGAAATTTCTGTTCCTATTTTAATTGGAATAGATCTTCCTTTTAGAAAGTATATATTCCCATTCCATCCTTTTCCCATCTTGTAAGTTCAATCATTAGCCATAAGCCATAAAGTTTAATTATTAGTTATCTCCATAACATGTATGCCTTCTCCAATTCCAAAAAATACTGCCATCACAGACTCTTTATGTATCTGGGCTTTCCTTCCTTTATCCTCTATTTACATTTACATTTATTCATTTGGCAGACGCTTTTATCCAAAGCGACTACACAAGGAATACAACAAGCGAGTCTTCATGACGAGGCAAATAGACACAAGAAGTGCTCACAATACAAGTTTTATGCAGTGCTCAGAGTATCAAGCTACAATAGAGAGGGATTAGAGGAAGTGAAAGGATAGGAATAAGAAGTTTTTTTTTTGTTGTTTTTTAAGATGAGGTTAAGTGCTCACAAAAGAGATGAGTTTTCAGCTGACTTTTGAATAATTGCCAGGGATTCTGCATTCCGGATGAAGGCAGGAAGATTGTTCCACCAGCAAGGAACAATGAACGAGAATGCCCTGGAGAGTGATTTTGTGCCTCTCTGTGATGGTACCACGAGCCTTCGCTCCTCTAAACACAATTTGGAAAAAGTTTTAATTTTTTAGGGGTGTGGTTTGACTCACATTAACATGGAGAAACACATTAGAAATGTGGAGGATAAATGGAAAAAAGTGTTAAACATCATGAGGTGCCTTGCAGGAGTGGAATCGGGAGCTGATTTTGAATTATCAAAATATATTGCAATTATTATGCAAGTGACATATCAATAGGATTTCAGTACAATAAACATTCAGACTTTAGTTTTTCAAAGAAAGTATTTGTTAGTTTTATTTCTCCATATCTTTTAGGTAACTGGTATCACAAAGAAAGATATTCTGAAGAAAGTTTGTAATCACTTTGGGGCACCATTGACTTCCATAGGAAAAAAAAACTATTATGGAAGTCAATCGTGGCTCAAAACTATTCAGTTTGACTTCAAAATATCTTCCTTTGTGTTCAACAGAACAAAGAAAATAATACAAATTTTGAACAACGTGAGGGTGAGTAAATGATGATAGAATTTTCATTTTTGCGTGGACTATCCCTTTAATTACTGTATTTGCATTATTGTAAGGGTAGGTTAGGGGTTGGGGTAGGTGTAGATGTTAGTAAAACACAATCTGATTAGTAGTAATTTTATTTTATTAATTGTTATTTTATTGTGAGATTTTTGCCTCGCTACGTTATTTTAACACAAGCCGTCTGCCAGTGTTGCAATGCTGAGGTAAAATTATTCAGTGTTTCATGACATACTGTATGTTATTGTTGTTTGAATAATAAAAAAAAAGGTAAAGTATTCACGTGGAGGTGACGTATTTCCTGATCAGCCAGAACCAGTGCTGAACTGACAGACCAAGCAATCGTTTATGTTTTTCATTATTTGGCCTTGCATTGCAGTTTATTTTCTTATTCTAAATGTGATAAACGTCGCGCAAGTTGATGTGTTGGGGAATTTGGCTATTATCACGTAACATTTTAATTATATTCTGCTGAAATGAACGAAATGTCTTGAAAAAAGATTCATTCGTTTTGATGAACATGATTCAAAGAACCGAGTCATTAAAATGATCCGGCTGGACGTGGGCGGGGTTGGACGTTCACCCCAGGCTGCAGCGAGCCTTGGCCCTGCTTGAAGAATGAAGTGAAGAACCTACATTCCTTCGATTCCTCCGTCCTCGTTTGGCTGTGTGAGAGAGAGTGTGCAGGTGTGTTTGCAAACTTTTCTTTACTAAGAATAGATATAGTCTTGAAGTCAAGTGTCGTTGTCTTTTGAGCAGCAGTCCCTTTTCCAATTTTTCCCGAAAACATCCGGAGCTTTTTAATACTGCGTCATGAAGTGAAAGTGGCGTCTGCGGTGAGAATAGAAGAGTCAAAGTCCCTTTCAGTATAATCTCTATAGATCTGTAGACTTTGGTTACTGATGTTTAGCGACAGATTTTGATTCTGTGATCTAATGAACAATGCCATATGTTTTTTGAGTAACGTTACTGTAGAAAAGGCAAATGTATTGGTGGAGTGTGGTTTAGTGATAAATGATGCTTTTAATGCCGTGTCTTTGTGAAATGTGCCACCTTTCATAAAGGATGATTTCTTATAAAACACCCTGTTTCGCGATGGAAAATTGCTCAATTCCTGCTGTTCTGCAAGCGCCAGCTGTTGACAGAGTTGTTTTCATTTTTTTCGTTTTCGACATAAATGATGGTGAATTGAATTATTGTGTAATAGCAGCACGTTTTGATGATACCATGATTTGTGATAATTTGGTCACTGTAATCACGAAATGAAATTTTCAAACCATTTCATCTCTAGTTATGATGTACTATAAATCAACTATAGTTATGCTTTTTTACAGTATAAAGTGCTATATCCTAACTGTATTCTCTGACATTAAAGGGTGACGTCTTTAGGCCTACAAACTCTTTCAGGTGTAAACAATTTTAATAGTTGTTACCCAACAACAGTGGTGTTCTTTCCCCACATTATTCTGGGGTTAGTTCACCCAAAAATGAAAATTCTGTCATTTATTACTCACCCTCATGTTTCCACACCCGTACGACCTTCATTCATCTTCAGAACACAAATTAAGATATTTTAGTTGAAATCCGATGGCTCCGTGAGGCCTATATAGCCAGCAATGACATTTCCTCTCTTAAGATCCATTAATGTACTAAAAACATTTAAATCAGTTCATGTGAGTACAGTGGTTCAATATTAATATTATAAAGCCAAGAGACTTATATGGTGATGGCCGACTTCAAAACACTGCTTCAGGAAGCTTCGGAGCATAATGAATCAGCGTGTCGAATCAGCGGTTCGGAGCACCAAAGTCACGTGATTTCAGCAGTTTGGCTGTTTGACACGCGATCCGATCATGATTCGACACACTGATTCATAACGCTCCGAAGCTTCCTGAAGCAGTGTTTTGAAATCGGCCATTACTATATAGTCGTTTTTTTTTTTTTTTTTTGGAGCACCAAAAATATTCTCGTCGCTTTATAATATCAATATTAGGACCTTCATTCATCTTCAGAATACAGATATTTTTGATGAAATCCAAAAGGTATGTGACTTGTCCATAGACAGCAATTTAATTACCACCGTCAATGTCCATAAAGGTAATTAATACATTGTTAATATAGTTAACGTGACTACAGTGGTTCAACCTTGATTTTATGAAGCGACGAGAATACTTTTTGTGCACAAAATGGTAGTACAATTCATTAATGGATCAGAACTGATCCTTTAAAGTTAACAAAAATCTTTAAGTTAATGTAGAGAAACACTAATAAAATATTAGTCCAGTAAAAGAGACTTTTCTAATGCAACACAAGAAAGATAGACCTAAAACAGGTTAGTACTCAGTCTGACATTATTATGACTTATTAGGACACTTGATCTGAGAATATCTTATTTCTCTAGGATCTTGGCTCATTTGAGTGGGACAAGACCGTATAAAATGTTTGTTCTCTTGACTCGCTTTTAAAGGAAACGGCCTGTTTCAGCAACAGTCAGTTCTCACACAGTTTTGAAAAATGCTACAGTAGTGGGCGTGGTTAAGCTGTGGAGTGGAAGGGGAAGAGAGGAGACTGACAACACAGCAACGGCTTCTGATTCAGTTTTATTTCGCTCTCATTAAAAGCATAAAAAAAGCTTCCAACAAATGCACGCTGCAAATTACTATTACGTGCAACACAATGTACACATGGAATTTGCTATAATTTAATACACAAATAAATGCACAGCCATTCGCATTTTGTTCTCTGCATCGATTACGAACACGCTGTTGCATCTTTGATAACTTTAGAGACTTGTGTTGCTGCGTTTTTATAAGCAGTTTGATCGGTTAAAGAGCTGTAAAGAACGGTTACGCTCACAGTGTGGATGAATCGCATTTGTGTCGAAGACATGGATATTGAAGAGATCTTGTGCGACGCAGAAACTCTTACAAAGCAAAAACAAACACTAATTTTTGATCCATTAATGCAAACTTACTGTATGTGATCTCACTGTTTGAAGCACCTGTCAGAGGATGAATAAGTCCGAAGTCCTTAACAGTTTGACATGTCTGTCATATGAAAGAATCACGTGGTGTCCTGAATAATTAAGAGACGGTGTCTTTTCATAGGATAAGAAAACTCAGTCTCATTAATAATTAAGAGACGTTGACATATCGAAGTGGTTATAGTCACGGCCTGTGATGTGGATACGGTGTAGATTTTAATCCCGGAAGATGAAAATAGCAGAAAAAATCTCAAAATTGACCCCTTTTTCCCCCTATAATTAAATCTAACAGATGCTAACATTGTATTCAATGATGTTCAACACACATACTGTTAAAATCTCAGAACATTTAGTTTAGGGTTTCATGACCCTTTTAAAGGGTTAGTTTATCCAAAAATGCTGTCATTAATTACTCACGCGTTCCACGCCCTTCATTCATCTTCAGAACACAAATTAAGATATTTTTGATGAAATCCGAGAGGTATATAACTTGTCCATAGACAGCAATATAATTACCACTGTCAAGGTCCAGAAAGGTACTAAAGACATTGTTAAAATAGTTAATGTGACTACAGTGGTTCAACCTTGAGTTCATGAAGCGTGGTAGTACAATTCATTAATGGATCAGAACTGATCCTTCAAAGTTATCAAAAATCTGTAAGTTAAAATAGAGAAACACTAATAAAATATTACTCCAGTAAAAGAGACTTTTCTAATGCAACACAAGAAAGACAGACCTAAAATAGGTTAGTACTCAGTCTGACATTATTATGACTTATTAAATTGTGGTTTTCCCACTGGGATAAATAAAGTATCTAACTAACTATTAGGACACTTGATCTGAGAATATCTTATTTCTCTAGGATCTTGGCTCATTTGAGTGGGACAAGACCAGATAAAATGTTTGTTCTCTTGACTCGCTCTTAAAGGAAACCGCCTGTTTCAGCAGCAGTCAGTTTCCACCACAGTTTTGAAAAATGCTACAGAAGTGGGCGTGGTTAAGCTGTCTAGTGAGACTGACAGCACAGCAACAGCTTTTGTTCAGTTTTATTTTGCTCTCATTAAAAGCATAAAAAAATCTTCCAACAAATGCACACTGCAAATTACTATTACATGCAACACAATATACACATGGTGTTTGCTGTAATTTAATACACAAATAAATGCACAGCCATTCACATTTTGTTCTCTGCATTGAATGCAAACACACTGTTGCATCTTTGATAACCTTTGAGACTTATTTTGCAGCGTTTTTATAAGCCTTTTGATCGGTTAAAGCCATAAAGAACGGTTACGCTCACAGTGTGGATCAGAACTGATCCTTTAAAGTTAACAAAAATCTGTAAGTTAAAGTAGAGAAACACTAATAAAATATTACTCCAGTAAAAGAGACTTTTCTAATGCAACACAAGAAAGATAGACCTAAAATAGGTTAGTACTCAGTCTGACATTATTATGACTTATTAAATTGTGATTTTCCCACTGGGATAAATAAAGTATCTAACTAACTATTAGGACACTTGATCTGAGAATATCATATTTCTCTAGGATCTTGGCTCATCTGAGTGGGATAACATTGACTCGCTTTTAACTGCTGCATGTTTGATCATCGAATTCACAAATGAACCATTCAATGTTATTGTGAATATGTTCATCTAATAGAATCGGCTAACATGATTCCCTCACAAACGGACATCACTATCGGGTTTCGGAGATCATTTCTATTTCGTTACTTTAAAAATACATGGAACAGCATGTTCATAAAACTTTACAAGGCAGACAGTCTATTGGTCTGTTGCAGTGTTATTTAACATACAACTGTACCCGACATGGCTTCTGTGAAATAAGTGTGTCTTGCCATGTTATTTAAAGGTCCCGTTTTTCGTGGTTTTTTGAAGCTTTGATTGTGTTTATAGTGTGCAATATAACATGTGTTCATGTTTTCGCGTGTAAAAAAACACAGTATTTTTCACATAATTTACTTATCTGTATACCGCTGTTTCCACTGTCATAAAAACGGGCTGATGACTTCCTTGCTCTATGAAGTCCCTCCTTCAGAAATACGTAACGAGTTCTGATTGTGCCAGCGGTTCCTGTGTTGTGATTCGACAGCAGCTTAGCGAACCTTGCACGGAAAGGTCACGCCTCTTACCATAACGTGGAGATGCATGCGCTCAGTGCTGCACATAGTTTTACATGTGGATTATAATTTTCGGGAACCGAGTTAAACATAAATTTAGTGATGTGACGTTTGACACCAAGGCTTCGAAGCTTGTATCAAAAAAACTAAACATCTCACAGTGGAAGCACTGTATCGGAGCTTGATTAGTTTTGCCATAACCACGTGATCGGTGACGTCCGAAGCTTC
Source organism: Culter alburnus (assembly GCA_028476615.1). NCBI lineage: Eukaryota > Metazoa > Chordata > Actinopteri > Cypriniformes > Xenocyprididae > Culter > Culter alburnus. The sequence continues at coordinate 50,307 of JAOTNS010001869.1, forward strand.
GTTTTCGCACACAACCACGTGACTGCTTTGTATTCTGATTCACATAACATGAACCCTTGCGCAGATGTGAAGTGTCATTTGCTTTTTAGCAAAAGAATATGCCATAATACGAATAAATATTTACATGTGTTCAGTTTGTATTTATTCCCAGTTCATACTTCATTCTATGACAATCATTTATTTTGATAATATATGCCAAAGCTTGCCTATTTCTCCCCCCAAATTTTATTCAGACTCATTTATTCAAATTGTGTAAGCGAAATGACACGTGAAAGACTTTTTTTATGTATAATAATAATTTACATTGTTTTATATACGCTTTTCATAGCACAAAGTGATTTATTACATGAAACAGTCCAAAAATAGCTGTCGTCTAGGACACAAAGGCAGTTTTTCCACCTTTTGACCACAAGATGTCGTTAGCGTGCACTATGTTGAAAAGCTTTGAGTAATGAACCTTTTTACTATACTTGAGGGGAAAGCCTCGGTGCTTCACAAAGCTTCATTTCGCCATCACTACATAAATTGTAACCATTGACCTCTAAGTAAAGCGTCCCAGGGAAGGCCAAACAAAGGTGATTGGACTGCGGGATGAAAATAACAGCGTTTCAACGACATGGCGACAAACACACTCTACAAACGCAACTCTTGCTCTTCTCCGTGGGAGCGCAACAAGACCACGCCCCCTTTTTTGTGTATTCATGTGGGAGGAGGTTAGTCAAAAAACTGTTTTAGTGACGTCATTAAAGAAGGAAGTAGAGGGATGTAGTCCAAACTGGCCGTTCGATGTAGGCGACTTCTGTTAAATAAAATATCTCGCTTGGCATTGAACTTTGAGCTTTAAAATTTTACAGATTTTATTTATACTCTAACAACAACATTACACACTAACTAAAGTTTGAAACATGGGATCATGAAGAACGGGACCTTTAAATTAAAACAAGACTGATACAGGCCTACTTTTCATTTCCTTTCTCATACTATAGTGATATGAAGTAGGCCTAATCACATTTCATCATTTAATTCATAATTCAGACCTGACCTCCCTGCTGTGGACAATCAACCAATACATTTTAGTTTAAATGCTGTGGGGTTGTTTGTGCATTAGCCTAAAGACCAGCTTAATTTAGCAAAACAATAATTTCAAGGACATTGCGAGATACAATCTAATGTTTATTTTTTCTTCTGAGTATTATAATGAAGCCTTTGTGAAACTGCACAGATTTTCCTGATCATCTACTCCATCCATCACCGATTACGAACACATTTCATATCATGTGGAGTGACACGTGCAGCCCTGCCCAGTTCTGCAGAACAAACATGATCATTGTTCTTCACTTGTTTTCTGTCAGCAGAGGGCAATGTACACACTACAGTGACACATGCCTATTTACTGTTATACTGTCTTATATTAATATTCAAATTTATTTGCTAATACTTGCATGTTATTGGTGATGAACTTCTGGGTCTGTGTTTGGATCAGACTGTTTTATCTCTCACCAGAGTTCTTTCTCTCTCTCACTCATATTAAAAGTGAAAGTAAGTTGAGTTCTCTTGTCACCATTTTAGGCTGATGAAATGTGAATACAATACAGAAAACAGCATTAGAGTTTATGCATGATGGATTTGAGCTGTATCTTGTAATAGTTTGATTGAGGTGAGTGTTCATGTGTGGTGTGGTGACTCCTCATATTCTTTAATAAAGGTTTTTTTCACTTCAAGGTTTCTTTTGTGTTTGGTGATGTCTGTGATTCTTCAGAGGTTTAACAGCATATGTGTAAACATGAGCTTGAGTTAACACAGTCACATGATCCTTTTTCTCCCACTCTTGAGATATGTTCAACTAAATTATGAATGTTGTTTAATTAATTTAATCATGTAATTTTGTGTCTGAATGTTTTGTTGATTCAGAGTCAGTGGAAGAGATCAAACTAATCAGATTGACCTACAGCTTCATCATGGCTGATTCACAAGGATCCAGAGATGGAGATTTTTCTCCAGGATGCAGGTACTTTCAACAAAGAATATTGTATTATATTATATTGTTAAATATTGTATTACATCACAGAAAAAGATAACAGATTTTTTCCCCCCTTTCTGATCACAGAAACAGTTTACAATTTTTTTTTAAATTTAAAAACATAAAACAATTTTAGTATTTCCTTAAATTACATTTTTTAAAATCTATCGTAAATTGTTCTGTATCTTTCAACATTCTTTCTGCTGTTCATTCATGTTTAGTTGCTGCTGTAATAGTAGTAAAGACTAAAGAGGAAGAGATAATTAGGTCATGCTATAGTATCCGCTGTATGTCTGAGCTGAGCCTAAGGCACTATGGAAGAAATTGTTTTCCGTCACTGAACAATAAAAAACTTAACTGAAAATTTATCTCTCAATTCAACTTTTCCCCCCTCAGAAATGCATGAAATAAAGTCGCAAATGTGTGTGATATATAAACTTGCAATTCTGAGAAAAAAGTCAGTCTTTTCCCCCTCAGAATTGGACTTTAGGCTATCTCTCAATTCTGAGAAAAGAAGTCAGAATTGTGAGATTAAAAATGGCAATTATCTTTTAAAATTGTTTTCGACAGAATTTAAAATTTGAGAAAGATTTTGTTTCATATTAAAGCAAAGTTTATTGTTATTGTTGGATGAGTGCGCTACAAATTTTAGTGTAGTTTGTTCACGCATCAACAGAAAAAAAAACAGACTGAAAGATTGATCTTGAAAATACATAGCTATAGGCTATCAATAGCCTAATAATAATAAAAAAGAAAATCGACATATTTGTGGTTTATCCACGATGTGCACGAATTAGAACACATTCAAAACGTGAGGAGAAGCTACAAACCTCGCTATTTCGGTCAATGATTTCAGCCCTCCAAAACTATTTTGATCAAAAACAAAAATTGCAGTTTTGGCCGCAAATTTTCAGTAATTTCGATCGATGATATATATATATGATATATAGGCCTAAACTAAATTCATGTATTTACAGCAAAAGAATAAAAGAGCTGGCAATGGGGTATATGTTTGTGCAAAATATAATAATAATAATAATAACAATAATAATGTCAGCAAAGTACAAACATATTTATTTGTCTCAGTTAACGGCACATGTCCGCTAACAGTATACAGCGCGTCAAGGCTTGCTGTTGTCTTGGCTACCTTAGGGTAGGGTAGTACAACATCAGCAATCACAGACATTCACATTACATTGGATTAGATTTCTTAGAGTACTGTTGAGTTTGCACAAATAACAGTAGGTAGTTTGCTCTGGAAATTTTATAGTGGTTGTCTGAGAAAAACACAAACATGACAGATTAGGATGGTGGTTTGTGATCATAGTGGCACCAGCCGCTGCAGTAAATGTGGTCTGAATTTGACATAGACCTTTTATGTAAAAATTATGCCTATGGAGAGTCCCTGTAAACCACATATACCAATGTGTGAGTGAGGTGAGTGAGTGAGAGGGAGAGGGAGAGAGAGAGATACAGATACAGTACAGATATAGAGAAATTTGTGTACACAGAGCAGGACAGAGTACAAGGAAAAATAAACAGTCACTGACTGTATAACAGATTGATCAGAGATGCACCAGAAGAAGGGAGACAGATGGCATTGTTTTACATTATAGTAGGGATGCACTGATGCATCGGCCACCGATATTTATCAGCCGATTTTTGCTCAATTTACAACCATCGGCATATCGGCTGTAGCAGAAAAATGGGCGATATAACAAACCAATTGTTTATTAAATAACTGCGTGAAGGCACTGAGCTGTATAATGTCTGTTGCGTAATCCTAGCTGTCTTTGCTTTAAAGTTAATCAAATAACAAAAGATTGCACACTATTCTTGACTAAATAACTTTTGTAACTTTCATAAGTGTAGCGAACCCCATCCGAATGATGACCAAACCTTTGCTGATGTTTTATAAAGTTTATTGCTTCTGTTTTCACTCCAAACAAATCACCACAAAAGCTAAACAATACAGGGCACAAGAGGTGCACATTAAACTCTCTCTCTCATCATCAACATACAGCGAATTACTCAAAACACTAATAGTTGGCAAATACATACAGATCTTGTGCCTTTTCGGGGGATGATTAATAAACGGACAAACTTTAAATCTGCAGAGAAGAACTGCGTGCTCTCCTCAGACGGTAGACTAGAATACCCGTCAAAATAAGAGTCCTGCCTTAGGGGGAGATGGAGCAGATCTCGTACAAATGGTGCAGATTTCGTACATATTTAAACTTACAGGAAATATTAATGTATACAAAAACAAATTAAAAGATTAATCACAATAAAGGCTGTTACAATAAAGAAGGATTAATATTTATATAATTTATACAGTGAAGAATATGCTGTTATTTTACATTTTGCACATACAATTAAGAGTTATACACCATTTTAATCTGTGAAGTATCTTTTATTTGTGTACACTCAGAGTAAAAACAAAATGTTGTGCTTTTTGTAAAATAAAGAAAACTAACATGATGCGCAATCTCTCGTCTCCCTCTGAACGAAGTCCAATCTGATAGTTCTCAGAAAATGAACTGTAACTTAGTGAATACTAATCACAAAAAAATTAGACTTATGTCTAATGAAACGTTGAAATGTCAGGTTTTAAATCGTGTAAGTCAAATCGAAAACAAAAGTTTTCTGTTTATGTAAAAGAGACACATGTCAGATGCCTGTGATTCAGCTCATTATCCACTAATGCGGCCACCCCCATGGAGCAAGCACTATTTAGATGCAAATTCTGAGGCAATACATGTGTACATCATCTGAATCGTGTATTTATTGTCTTGAAAAGTATTTATCTGCATGTTATAGCGATCTCTGGAAGCCTCTGTTAGTTCCTGGAATATCACATTGTGATATGCCTCTTCTTTTACTGAGATATTTGTGGACTAAAGGTGCACAGAGCGCCCTTCGGCTGCAAGTATGAATTGAAAACACAGTATCCAGCCTCATAGTGATGACAATAAATATTGAATAAATATTACTCCTATCTATAAAAAATTTACATAAACATATGAGAATCCATCAATATTTCTCCAAATGTGGGTGTTTTTAAGAGCTCATTATGCGGTTCATTATGCAAATCTTTTGTCTTCTTAGGTGTGAATCACAACATTATTCATGATGATTCATGCCTCCACGCATACTGTGTTTCTTGACAAAAAAATGTCTTAGAAAATTTAAATATCTATGTTGTTTTATATAGGAATGAATTGGCAGGATAATTATTACATCTTTTTGAAGCAAAAACTCTAGTCTACAATCTCCAATACCCAGAAGTCTTGTGAACACAGATTTAATTTTTTTGGCCTAATTTTAGTGACTTAATTTTTTTGTTTTTCAATAACCATGCATAAACGTTATTCTTTCAAAAACACAAACATTTACATACAATGTCAACTTCTCCAGGGCCTGAAATTAGCCTCAGACTCCAGAGGGTTAACTTCATACACAATATTACTCCTCTGATGTTTAGGAATGGATGTTTTGGATGAGCCAGACATTGTCTCTGTGGTTTAAAATACAGGTCTTAAAGTGACAGCAGCCTAATATAGCCAACCTGCTGCTGTCTGTTATTATTGTTAATCAAACAACAAAAGACAAAGAGAAAATCACTTACTGCTCTTGACTGAATAACTTAGTAGCTTTATTAAGAATCAATTCATAAACTGCTGAGTCCTGCCCCGAAGATCTAGCTCGTCTATGCTGAGCCATACATCGATAAAGTAGCTGTTTTGTTTCCCCAATATACAGATCCTCGCATTCTTCACTGCACTCGACTTCATACACAGTATTACTCCTCTGATGTTTAGGAATCCGGTCCTTTGGATGAGCCAAACAATGTCTCAGTGTAGTCATTCTTTTAAAATACACAGGAATGTTGCTTGGAGAAAATCCTTCTGAACTTCTCAGATACTCCAGCCACATACAAGATAACCACATGGTTTTTGTGGACCAAACCTTTTCCCTTAATTGTTTCATCTTCCTTTTCCGTCTTGTATGGGTTTTTAATAAATGCCCAATCTGGATAACCGCAGTCCTTCAGTGCATGTTTAATGTAGTTACTCTCTTGTTCTCTGGTCTCAGGATATGTGGGTATACAAACTGTGGGTATATAAACTGAAAAAAGACAAAAATGTCCATAAGGATGCACAAAGGTTAAATTGCAATAAGACGTGAAAGAGTACTGAATTCGGTACTTGCATGCTGATGCTTTATTACATTATAAGTTGCTATAGTGGTTCCTATCATAATGAATGAACACATTAATCTAAAGGATTAAACTAAATGTGTCCTCTGTTACAGTTCAGTCCAGCAGAAGAGCCCAAACCCAGAGTCCAGCTGTGTGTCTATGAAGAGTGACAGATCTATGGATACACCAGAAAAGTTTAGGAGTGGAGACAAACCTGATCTTGGGTACTCAGAATAACACTTATATAAAAGATGTGCTTGTAGAATTAGATTTTTGTTTTAGAATATAAGGAAAGTTTTAGAGTTGGGGTTCTCAAGCTCGGACTCCAGTCCAATTTCTAATGGACTTGCATTTGTCATGGATTCAGATGCATTTTTACTCAGACTTGACTTGGACTTGAGCCTTTGGGAAAAAATATTTCAGAGTACAATCGAGTCCAGCGCTGTCTGCGAAATTTGCTCGGGACAGATGATGGAAATGTCACTGGCCCGATTGTGTCAGTACCCCATCTTCATGAAAATCTATCATATGCATGTTTTTAATTTTTGTCAGTTTAAACATTCAAGTGATTTTAAATTGTTAAAGGGATAGTTCACCCAAAAATGAAAATGTGATGTTTATCTGCTTACCCCCAGCACATCCAAGATGTAGGTGACTTTGTTTCTTCAGTAGAACACAAATGATGATTTTTAACTCCAACCGTTGCCGTCTGTCAGTCAAATAATGCGAGTGGATGGGAACACAATTTATAAGAGTCAAAAAATATGCTTAGACAAATCCAAATTAAACCCTGCGGCTCGTGACGACACATTGATGTCCTAAGACACAAAACGATCGGTTTGTGTGATAAACCGAACAGTATTTATATCATTTTTTACCTCTAAAAACACCACTATGTCCAACTGCATTCAGCACTCGTTAGTAAGGTCTGATCACGCTCTGACAGCGGCAGTGATGTCTCGCTCTCATTGAAGTATATGCGCGAGACATCACTTCCGCTGTCAGAGCGCGATCAGACATCACTAAGCGAATGCTGAATGCGGTTGGACATAGTGGTGTATTAGAGTTAAAAAATTATATAAATACTGTTCGGTTTATCACACAAACTGATCATTTCGTGTCTTAGGACATCAATGTGTCGTCACGAGCCACAGGATTTAATTTGGACTTGTCTATGCAAGTTTTATTTACTCTTATAGTAGAAGTTCCCATCCACTCGCATTATTTGACTGACAGACGGCAACGGTTGGAATTAAAAATCATCATTGTGGTTCTACTGAAGAAACAAAGTCACCTACATCTTGGATGCGCTGGGGGTAAGCAGATAAACATCAAATTTTTTTATTTTGGGTGAACTATCCCTTTAAAGAGCAATAAGACACGAAAGAGAACTGAATTCGGTACTTTCACGCTGATGCTTTATTACGTTCTGAGTTGCTTCAGTGGTTCCTATCATAAAGAATGAACAAATCTAAAGTATTAAACTAAATGTGTTCTCTGTTGCAGTTCAATCCAGCAGAAGAGCCCAAACCCAGTGTCCAGCTGTGTGTCTATGAAGAGTGACAGATCTATGGATACGCCAGAAAAGTTTAGAAGTGGAGACAAACCTGATCTCGGGTACTCAGAATAACACTTATATAAAAGATGTGCTTATAGTATTAGATTTTTGTATTAGAATGTAAGGAAAGTGTTAGAGTTGGGTTTCTCAAAGCTCAGACTCCAGTCCAATTTTTAATGGATTTGCATTTGTCATGGATTCAGATGCATTTTTACTCAGACTTGACTTGGACTTGATCTTTTGGGACTCAAAAAATATTTCAGAGTACAACCGAGTCCAGCGCTGTCTGCAAAATTCCTTCGGGACAGATGATGGAAATTAGTCTGGGTAAACCCAGCCTGATCTGCCGGCAATTTGATTTCGCTCGGCAACTCAGTCTGGAAACCTGTGCATTCATTTCTGCTGCGCTGTTACACTTTTGCGGGAACCAATCACAGACTGGCTTATCCACCTTGCTCGCTATTGGCGGGTATAACGTGATGACGATAGAGAAGCGACGGCAAGCAGCTTTCAAACTCTATCTGATCTACCCGTCTCTCGCACGACCGTCACTCCAAAATAACAATGCACAATCACAGTGACGCCGATTGTGTTAAACATTTACCTTATCTGAGAGAAATGTAGCAGAGCGTTGATCCGACAGTCTCTTCATAGGAAGATTACAAATGGCGATTGATGACACACAATGATTCTCTGCTGTTATTTTGGTGGTTTGCTTCACGATGTGAGTACAGGACTCTTTTACTTCAATGCCCCTTGATGGTAGACAATATTTTTATTATTTGCTCTATATGTTTCGTCTCCCTGCTTCTTGAATCTCGCGCCGCCTGAGCTGACTGGAATTCTTTTTGGTTGTCATGACAATGACGTAGTTTAGGGCGGCTATATTCCGCATTCATTTACACTGAACCAGAACAGTATCAGAGTCGCCTTTTAATCTCTCGACGATGCTGAATGACTTCTTTAGTTATCAAACAAATTGCTCGAGTGGGTGTAAATACCGATCACTTTCATGTTTTTTTGCACAACCTGCAAAAATCACTCGATGCCATTTCTGCTTCTGCAAACCGCGGATCAATGCTACAAACCAATACAAACTAACCCTGCGTCTCAATCAGCTCCCTAGTTCCCTAGGTCGTGAATCAGTATATCATGCAAGTGAATGTGGTTGATTCCCTGATCAGTGCCCTGACTACTGAACTAGGGAGCTGATTGAGACACGCGGTAAACCTGTCTGGAGTTTTCGCATCGCTCTGCAAAGTACCCGGATCGTTGATCTGATTGGTTGAAGGACTATCCAATTGCGTGACTAATGCTCGTTGATCATGCCTCTTGTGCAGTAGGAAATGCATAGCAAACTCCCCAGACCAATGTTCAATTTTAAATTGAGCTTGGTCTGGTGATAGCCAGACTAGATGGAAATGTTTTTAATTTTTGTCAGTTTAAACGTTCAAGTGATTTTAAATTGTTAATGAGCAATAAGACACGAAAGAGAACTGAATTCGGTATTTGCACGCTGATGCTTTATTACGTTATGAGTTGCTTCAATGGTTCCTATCATAAAGAATGAACAAATCTAAAGGATTAAACTAAATGTGTTCTCTGTTGCAGTTCATTCCAGCAGAAGAGCCCAAACCCAATGTCCAGCTGTGTGTCTTTGAAGAGTGACAGATCTATGGATTCGCCAGAAAAGTTTCGGAGAGGAAACACACGGCGTAAACTTGGGTACTCGGAACAAATTTCTATAAAAGATGTGCTTATAGTATTAGATTTTTGTATTAGAATATAGGGAAGGTTTTAGAGTTGGGGTACTCAAGCTCAGACTTGAGTCCAATTTTTAATGGACTTGCACTTGTCATGCATTTTGGGACTCAACAAATAGTTCAGAATATAACCGAGTCCAGGACTGTCTGTGAAATTCACTTGGGACAGATGATGGAAATGTCACTTGCCCGGTTTTGGAGGAGCGAGAAAATAAGAAGGGATATTTAGAAGAACCCATGGTATTCCTCACCACTTATGGTGGTACCGCTCCTCCTCCTGAGGTAGAGCACTCTGACCTATCCATACAGCGTCATCTATGTTGAGCCATGCATCGATAAAGTGGCTGTTTTGTTTCCCCTATATTCAGATCCTCACATTCCTCACTGCACTTAAATTCATACACAATATTACTCCTCTGATGTTTAGGAATCCGGTTCTTTGGATGGGCCAAACGTTGTCTCGGTGTAGTCCTTGGTTTAAAATACAGGTCTTAAAGTGACAGCAGCCTAATATAACCAACCTGCTGCTGTCTGTCATTATTGTTAATCAAACAACAAAAGACAAAGAGAAAATCACTTACTGCTCTTGACTGAATAACTTGGTAGCTTGAATAAGAATCAATTCATATTTAATGTTCACAGTGTAGAATATGCAGTGTTTATTTTTATATTTGATTACTTTATTAAATGTTTGTATTATTTCATTAGTATAGACCTACCTGGGAAAAAAAAAATGTTTCTAACTTCTTGGAAGCAGTAGTTGACATCCACATCCTTTTTTTTTGTGGTGGGGTTAGTAAAAACTTAATGTTGAGCCTGGAGTCCATGTCCACACTGTGAAAAACAATATTTATTTCCTTTTCTTTTATTTAAATACTGATTATTGCTACAGCTTTTTACTATAGTAAATTTACATACATGCATTGAAATATGGTTTATGCAGGTGTGGATTGTATATACAGGCAGGTAGGGAAGAGCCTTTACAAAATATTCATCTGTTTGAAAACACAGATCCATACAATAAACTGCCAATAATTTAGCGTGTTAATGTAGCTAAACTCTGCAGGACTGTGGCCCTCCAGGAACTGAGTTTGACACCCCTGCATTACATGGTGACTTACAGTTTGCTCAGCAGGATACTACTATTAATGAGATGATGTGAGACCAAACACATGGTTAAAACAAGCCTAATTTTAGGTTATTTTGTTTTTCATTGTTCTTTAGGTTTGAGGAAAAGAGCTCAAACCCAGAGTTCAGCTGTGTGTCTATGAAGAGTGACAGATCTATGGATTCACCTGAAAAGTTTGGGAGTGGAGAGACACGGCCTGATCGCGGGTACTCAGAATAACATTTATATAAAAGATGTGCATATAGTATTAGATTTTTGTATTAGAATATAAGGAAGATTTTAGAGTTGGGGTTCTCAAGCTCGGACTTGAGTCCAATTTTTTATGGACTTGCACTTGTCATGGATTCAGATGCATTTTTACTAAGACTTGACTTGGACTCGAGCCTTTGGGACTCAAAAAATATTTCAAAGTACAACCGAGTCCAGCGCTGTCTGTGAAATTCGCTCGGGACAGATGATGGAAATGTCACTGGCCCGATTGTGTCAGTACTGCATCTTCATGAAAATCTATCATATGCATGTTTTTAATTTTTGTCAGTTTAAAAGTTCAAGTGATTTTAAATTGTTAAAGAGCAATAAGACACCCTGATGCTTTATTACATTGATTTGCTACAAAGGTTCCTATCATATAAAGAATTAACAAATCTAAAGGATTAAACTGAATGTGTTCTCTGTTGCAGTTCATTCCAGCAGAAGAGCCCAAACCCAATGTCCAGCTGTGTGTCTTTGAAGAGTGACAGATCTATGGATTCGCCAGAAAAGTTTCGGAGAGGAAACACACGGCGTAATCTTGGGTATTCAGAATAACATTTCTGTAAAATGTTGCTTAATATAGCCAACCTGCTGCTGTCTGTCATTTTTGTTAATCAAACAACAAAAGACAAAGAGAAAATCACTTACTGTTCTTGACTGAATAACTTAGTAACTTTAATAAGAATCAATACATATTTAATGTTCACAATGTAGAATGTGCAGTGTTTTATTTTTATATTTGATTATTTTATTAAATGTCTGTATTATTTCATTAGTATAGACCTACCTGGAAAAACTGTTGAGCCTGGAGTCCATGTCCACACTGTGAAAAACAAAATTTCCTTTTCTTTTATTTAAATACTGATTATTGCTATAGCTTTATACTATAGTAAATTTACGTTCATGCATTGAAATATGGTTTATGCAGGTGTGGATTGTATATACAAGCAGGTAGGGAAGAGTCTTAACAAAAATATTCATCTGTTTGAAAACATAGATCCATACAATAAACTGCCAATAATTTAGTGTGTTAACAATAAATGCATAAAAAATGGCTCAGCTGACAAACCATCTTTCCAAAAACTCCATAAAACAGTTAAAAGTTATTTTGATCTATGAATGTAATACACACTGCATGCCATTGTAAGGACTCTAGGTCTGTACCTCTCTCACCACCTTGTTCACATCTGCATAACATTCAATATGGCATCTACCCTGACCAATGCCCGTAGCCAACCACCTGTCATATAAAACCCAAACAAAATACACAGATGAAAATGTAGAGAGAACAGATCTGTTTTTTCAGATGATTACATCTGGTTACTGGTTCAATTTATATTTATGGTTTTTCACATTAGAAAAGTTGTTTCACTCAGAAATATGTCACAATACAGAAGTCAAGTCGGCCATAACTTCCAGGGGTGTCAAACTCTACATTGAATATTATAAACATCTGGGCTGGTGTTTTTGAGCTGGTTGGAGCTAAACTTGGTTGGAGCTCCAACCTTTAATTTTGGCTGGTTGGAGCTGCTTTCCTGTAGCTCAGTGGTTAGAGCATGGCACTAACAATGCCAAGGTCATGGGTTCGATCCCAGGGATTGCACATACTCAGATACAAATGTATAGTATAATGCAATGTAAGTCGCTTTGGATAAAAGCGTCTGCCAAATGCGTAAATGTAAACTCTGCAGGACTGTGGCCCTCCAGGAACTGAGTTTGACACCCCTGCATTACATGGTGACTTAGAGTTTGCTCAGCAGGATACTATTAATGAGATGATGTGAGACCAAAAAACATTGTTAAAACAAGCCTAATTTTAGGTCATTTTGTTTTTCATTGTTCTTTAGGTTTGAGGAAAAGAGCTCAAAACCTGAGCCACAACCGTTAAAGAGTGGAAGTCAAACGGCCTAATCCCAGGTATATCATTTTTGAATTTCAGTATATAATTTTTAAAAAAAAATCAATTTATCAGTCAGTCAGTCTAATACTAGCAATTACATCATGTAAATGTAAGCTGAGAGTTGTTCCACCTTTATATAATGGAGTAGGTGTGAAACTGTATGGATTTTTCGAACAGATTCAGCCCACATCCATACGAGACTAGAGCTTTCCCTATCCAATCTTTTTATCCCTCGTTCTAAGAAAAAAATTCCGTAAACATGGTGTTGCCTCAGTATCTGCGTTCACACGAAACCACTGAAACCGGCTCAAAACGATGTAGTATACATGCCAGACCAGTATGTGACGCTGTAATTCTACCACAGAGGTACACTAAAAACGTATGGAATCCCAAGTCTGCCAAAATTAAAAAAATAAATAAATACATAAAGAAATATACAAAGAAATGTAAAAAAGCAAAAGTAAATAAATATATAAATATACATAGAAAAGCAAAAACAAAAATGTATTTCCTTTTGTATACATTTATTTTTTTATTTCCACATTTATTTATTTATGTATTTATTTCCATATGGCCAAAATCTTTTATCACGGGTTAAGTAATATCACCCTAACTGTACATGGATAGGCTACTCTTTATTCCGGACATGGCCGTAGAACATCATCTGGTCTGGATTTGTAAAATGTCCTACACTGGCAAACATGAACAGCAACATCTTCAACAGATCTGATAACAGGGACTCTGAAATGGAATCGCGTGTTATTTCCCATTATTAATCATTTGATTGCGTTTGATTGAGATTCCGGCACCAGTCAGAACATGGAAGGAATCAAACCAGCACACATATAGGCTACAGTGAACTCAATGCAAGCATATTGATCATTGCATTTGAAACGAGACCACAAATTCACGTCACATTCATATTTCCTCCTTTGCATGCACAACATGCGACAAACGCTTAAAATACTACGCGTATTTCAAAGATTAAAAAATGCTTAATGTGGCTTAATGTACTAAGACAGTGATATTAACAGACCAAACTCACTAAACATCATAATAATAAAGTATACTATGTACAAAAAAGCATTTAATAACACTTAAAGCATTTTCATCCCAGTATCAACATCAGTAGGCTACACTTCTTATATTTTAGGCACACCACAAGGTGTCACTGTGGCCTCAATGCTTCGCCCTCGCCTACCCTAAGCTCGATTGCTATGTCTGAGGCAATCCACACCCTCCTCATTACCCTACGGACAAAGAAATGTAAAAAAAAAAAAAAAAAATACATGAATGTAAAAATAAAAAAAATGTAGATATGAATAAATGTGAAAATGAACAAATGTGGAAATAAATACATAAATAAATAAATGTGGAAATAAATACAAATCGAAATGAATAAATGTATAAATAAAGAAAAAATAAATAAATGTGGAAACAAAATAAATAAATATATAAGGAAATAAATGTATAAATTATTTTAATTTTTTTGCTTTTTATGTATATTTATTTATATATTCATTTATTTTTGCTTTTTTACATTTCTTGTGTATTTATTTATTTTAATTTTGGCAGACTTGGGATTCCATAAAAACGGAGAAGACTTGGAGTATGCGCATAAACCTTGCACGCTGTATACAAACTTTAGTAAAGCGTAATAATTAAGCTTTACTTTCGTAAAGCTAATAGGCTCAGTATCTTCTGCAGCACGAACACAAGCATATAATCTGCGATTGTTGTTGTTGCTGTTACATGATGTAGCGGTGTCTGACTAGGGTCGAGATGTGGGGTGATGACATCATCATTTCACAAAATATACAGATTGGCTGTACACATGAAAACACAAGGGTGTCGTTTTCAGATTTATCAACTCTGGAACCCGGTTTCAAAAAATAGCAGTACATTTTGTTAATGAAAACTATGACAAAATGTTCGTTGAGGCTGGAGTTCAGCAATCTTCATTTGAGATTTTCTACTTAAAGTGTCATTCAGTCAGTCTATATTGCACTGCTCATTTGCTGGCTAAATCTGCGACCAAAGTGTAGGCTGATATCCTGCAGTGGCTCTCAAACTGAAGTACGTGAACAAAATGCTTTGCTTTTCATTTAATTCTACTTCACCTCAAAATGATATTAAAATTGATCAAGTATTTCTAGCAGTAAAAATGACGAAAATACACAGCATTCAGTCAAATTACCTAATCTTTCACGGTCAAAACTGACTGCATCCACACAAGCCAGCAAATCGTTCTCGAAATGAAAAGTGGGGATTTAGCACGTTTACCAGCTTGAAGAATAAATGGCGTATAGACACAGACTGCTTAGAGATTTAAGATTAAAACTCTTTGAGTACAAAAACATACCCTTCAGTGAGTTTAGTGGTGATGTTCAATCTATATTATGAGAAAATAAAAATAAAAAAGTTTGATGTATGTAAATCTGTTGTAGGAGACCTCCAAATAAAATGAGGAATCTTTAAAATTGCATATTAAAGGTGCTAAAGAGGATGTTTTGTTTTATACATTTTTGCAATATTACTTGAAACTGTTCCCTCTAAATGAGCTGTGAAGGAAGGGGGGCTGTTCTTACGCATGCGCTCATTTCAAAAACTCAGTAACAGTCTTTGGTTTCTCAGTCGACGAAAAGATCCTCTTTATCACCTTTAAAGCAAAAGTGTTACAACGCTCCCTTGTCTTTCCTAAGAGGTGTCCAGTAAAAGTGCACAACATATATAATTTTGTATGTTTTTTTTATTTTTAGTTTTCAAACCAGTTCAGTACAGCAGAAGAGATCAAAACCAGAGTCCAGCTCTGAGCCACCACAGAGTGAAGACACACAGCCTGATCTCAGGTATATTATTTTATATAAGTTATGCTTATGGTATTTGTTATTTTTATGAAATTGTTATTAATATACAGCATCGTTGTGTAATGATTTGAACCAAAATATTTGAAGTTCAGATCCTGCTAGTTTCAGTCTATTAATCATTACCATTGTGCCCTTGTGCAGTGCTATATGTATTGTATTGTTAATAAATTCATACGCTGTAAAAGCTGTTGGTATTTATAATGTTCTTATCTTAATCACAGTCAAGACTGGTGTAGGAAGTAGCACATTTTATTCCTCCAGTAGTCTCCTTCCATTCTGCACACGCATTTCAACACACTTTTTGTGTTGTTGTTGTTTAATTTTAGGTGTTGCCATGCACATCACACATTGCTCAAACACATGATTAATAATTGAAACATTTCAAAAACCTTATGATGTTCTGTGTCCCATTAATACAGCAAACAAATAATTCATTTTGTAATTTTTGGCTATTTACTTTACTAACTTGTTTAATAATCTGGTATGTTAATCTTGCAGCCATGCCTATAAACCTGCTGAAGTCCTCAACACATTGAGATCAAATCTGAGAAAGAAGTTTGAGTGTTTGTATGAGGGAATATCAAAGCAGGGAAACCCAACACTCCTGAATGAGATCTACACAGAGCTCTACATCACAGAGAGTGAAAGTGGAGAGATCAGTAATGAGCATGAGGTGAGACAGATTGAGACACAGTCCAGGAGAGCAGAAAAAGAGGACACACCGATCAAATGCAATGACATCTTTAGACCTTTACCTGGACAAGACAAACCCATCAGAACTGTGCTGACAAAGGGAGTCGCTGGCATTGGAAAAACAGTCTCTGTGCAGAAGTTCATCCTGGACTGGGCTGAAGGGAAAGAGAATCAGGATGTTCATCTCATATTTCCACTTCCTTTCAGAGAGCTCAACTTGTTGAAGGGCAAAACACTCAGTCTTTCAGATTTTCTTCATGTCTTTTTCCCTGAAACAAAAGAAATGGAAATATCCAGTAATATGTATAAAGTTTCATTCATCTTCGATGGTCTGGATGAGTGTCGTCTGTCTCTGGATTTTCAAAGCGATGTGAGGTTGTGTGATGTGACTGAATCAGCCTCAGTGGATGTGCTGCTGACGAACCTCATTGTGGGGAATCTGCTTCCTTCGGCTCTCATTTGGATCACCCTCCAGACCAGCAGCAGCTGATCTCATCCCCTCTAAGTGTGTCCATCGAGTGACAGAGGTACGAGGCTTCAGTGAGCCACAGAAGGAGGAATACTTCAGGAAGAGAATCAGTGATCAGAGTCTGGCCGACAGGATCATCTCACACCTGAAGTCATCAAGGAGCCTCTTTATTATGTGTCAAATCCCAGTGTTCTGCTGGATCTCAGCCACTGTTCTAGAGAAGATGTTGAGTGAAGCAGAGAGTGGAGAGATTCCCAAGACTCTCACTCAAATGTACACACACTTCCTGCTCATTCAGACCAACATCAAACATGAGAAGGACTATGAGAAGAAAGTGAAAGACGAAGAAATGATAGTCAAACTGGGAAAACTGGCTTATCAGCAGCTTGTGAAAGGAAACCTAATCTTCTATGAGGAAGACCTGACAGAGTGTGGCATTGATGTGGCAGAAGCATCAGTGTACTCAGGATTGTGCACTCAGATTTTCAGAGAGGAGTTGGGCTTGTATCAGGGGAAAGTCTTCTGCTTTGTTCATCTGAGCATTCAGGAACATCTAGCAGCTCTATATGTGCATCTCTCCTTCATAAACAAGAACATCAATGTGTTTGACCAGATTACCCAACCAACTAATGGAGACAAAGTTTCACTATCTGATCTCCATCAGAGAGCCGTGAATGAAGCTTTTTACAGTAAAAATGGGCATCTGGACCTTTTCCTTCGTTTCCTTCTTGGTCTGTCAGTGGAGTCTAATCAGAGTCTCTTACAAGAACTAATGAAACAAAGAGGAAACAGTTCTTACAACAATGAGAAAACAGTTGACTATATTAAAGAAAAGATCAGTGAGAATCCCTCTCCAGATAAATACATCAATCTGTTTCACTGTCTAAATGAACTGGGTGATCTTTCACTAGTGAATGAAGCTCAACCTCGCATGAGACAGGGAGGATTACGTAATCTAAAACTCTCCTCATCTCAATGGTCAGCTTTAGTTTTTGTGTTGATGACCTCAGATGAGGCAATGGATGAGTTTAACCTGAGGAGCTTAATCGGAGCAGAACATGATGAGTAAGTAACACTGAGTACAGTTGTTAGTGTAAAACATCATGAAAAAAGAGAAACAAAGAGGTTATCAAATCACGGGGCAAAAATTTATTTCTGGGATATTTTACGTAATTTGTGGGTGCTTCTCAAACTGAGGCTGTGTCCTAGTAAGGCTGCATATCTCTACTGCCATGTCATCAATCACTTCTGAAAGCCATCTCAGTTTCGTTTTGCATCCTTAATTCAAATCATTTTTAGGAAAGACAACTTCACTAGGATGCAGCCTTCTGTTTGAGATGGCAGCCTGACAAAGTTTGATGTTTCGCCATGAAACAAGGAGTTGTTGTAACTCAGGCATACAATGCCCAATCTGCCCCAAACTTCACATGTTTTATTAGAGTGCTGGCCTGAAGACGTCTAAATGCCAATATTCAGTCACAGTCATAGTGCCACCTGCAGGCAAAAAGAAATGACATGTTTTACACTGTGATTAACTCCTCATAGAGATTTAACCAGATCAACATCATATTTGGTTTTTCTTATCTTAAGACCATAGCGATGTTAAATTGCAAAGATCTTGAGCTTTTGCTGAAGGGCATGTCCGTGGCGGCCTGACAAAATCTGATGGTTCACCATGAAAGAAAAAGCTGTTGTAACTCAGACATAAAGTATCCGATCTGCTCCAAACTTCACATTTGATAATAGTCCTGTCCTGAAGACATCTACATGGCAGTCTTCAGTTATAGTCAAAGTGCCACCTGCTGGCAGCAGGAAGTGTGGTGCATCAAAATGACTTTGCCATATTTCTTCTCTATTTATCTGCTGAAATGAATATCGCCCACTAGAGCTGTCAAAATGCCTGAAAAGATAAATTCGAAATTCTTTCTGAAATATTTGCAAAATTCGAATTATATTCAAAATCTAAAGGCAATACTTAATATCAGAGGAAAAAAAAGTACTGCTATGCCCACAAGAGAGCGCAAGTGAGCGCAATAAGCAAATATACACAAAATCAAGCATTGCATCTTTTATTGAAATTAAATGACATTCACTTTTTTTTTTTTCAAACAACTGCTTTTAAATAAAATATGTCAATGTGCATGCAAGGTAACAAAAAAGTGCATAAAAACTGTGTAAGTACATCAGTAACCTGAGAAAACACGCTTTAACAGACACTACATGAACACAAAATAGCAACCTGCCATTCAGAAACAATCCGCTCACTACACATCTACATATTGCTCAGCAAAACACTAGATGGTGTGCTTTTTTGTTGTTGTTGTTTTTTTTGACAATGTTTCCAGCTGATGAAAACATGCGCTCAACTCTGGGGCGTGTTTCCCGAAAGGATCGATAGTCAACTATGGTCATAAGTCCCATTGAACTCTATTGGTAATGACGGAACTTGCGACCATAGTTCGCTTTGGGAAACGCACCCCTGACCGATGTGCCAGTTATGGTCAAGTATGTCTTTGCCAGCTGTGCAATATGTGGAAACATACCGCATGGTTTTTGCCACCAACTGAGAGGGTTTTCGTCAGCGGGTAGCATAGCTTCTTGTTCATATATCCATCTCATCCTCTAAAGGCCTGATGCCTTCTTCAGCTCTGCTTAGGGTCTGACTGCATACGGCGTCGAACTGGTTGCCCTTGGCAGCACACTCACTTTTTGACGACTCCATTATATTTATCACAGTAATGTACCCCGCACCGCACTGTACTGGATAGCCTAACAATAAACAAGTTGCATCAGTTACGTCATCATGGCTTGCGCTCCTCTTGACACAGCAAAAATTTGCATGCATGGGCTTTACATTTGAATGTGCCTTTTTTTTTTTTTTTTTTTTTAAATTCGATGAATATTCAAAATTCTATTTTTTTTTGACAGCCCTATTGCCCACTGTTCACTGCTTGCAGCTTTAATTATATAATTATAATTTAATAATAAATAATCTTTATTAGTATTAATAATTAACTTGTTTATTTTATATTTCCAAATAGTGATGGATATGTCACCCGGAAAGCAGAAAATACAGCAGATGATGTTCTTCAAAAGCTGCTGCCTGTGGTTACAGCAACTAGATCAGCTGAGTAAGTAACACTGAGAACAATCATCACTGTTAACCCTCTGGAGTCTGAGGCTGATTTAGGGTTTTTCAGTTGCTTATAAAGATATTAATTACAAAATTCTAATTGCACTGTATTCAGCAGAAACTAGGCTACAATATTATGTGAGCAAGAAGTATGTACATGTTTGTATGTTTGAGAGAATTACGTATATACGTGTTTTTTGAAAAACTAAAAAAATAAGTCACTTAAATAAGGCCTCAAAACACACACTTAATATTTTTTCACAAGAATTTTGGAAACTATATATTTTAGCCTAGAATTTTTTCACACCTTCACAATGATGTAAAAATTATTCTGCCTACTCGAACACATAAAACAATGTATTGATTTTAAATTTCTAAGACACTTTTTGGTTAGGGAGCCCATCCTGTTCAAAGATATATGTGAACATGACTTACCTGGCATTTGGTGTTTCTGCACTGGAGGAAAAAAAAAAAGAAAGAAAGAAAAAAAAAAAACACTTTCCCGTCAGTGATCACAGTATCATATTCATGCAGTCCAATGTGTGCCAATATCTGGTTACTATGGTTCTCAAATCTGTGAGATAAAAGGAAAAAAAAAAAAAACCTCTGTGAGCATGCTGATACAGGATCATATCAGCTATTGTATTAACGTTAATGTAATGTCCTCTCTTAACAGACATTTTTGTGATCTCATGCATGCACATATGTACATTATGTTAATAAATTTTGTATAGGCCTATATTTTAAATTACAGTACCAGTCAAATGATTTGACACATTACTATTTATAATGTTTTTGAAAAAAGTCTCATGCTCATCAAGCCTGTATTTATTTGATCAAAAATACAGAAAAAAATGGCAATAGTATGAAATATGATTACAATTTTAAATAATGGTTTTCTATTTTTATACTTTAAAATATAATTTATTTCTGTGATGCAAAGCTTTCATCATTCCTTGCGAACGAAAGCGTCTTTGATGTGGCACTATATGCTATTTTACAATAAACTTCATAATCTGTTCAAAACAGGCCAACAGAAATATTGTCTAAACATTCATATTGCTATGACATTTTATGTATCTTATTTTTTATATTATATAGCCTATAATTGCTAATGTGTAGTTCAATATGTTGCTAACACATTTTATTTCAGTATTTATTACATAGTTCAGTCGATTTCAAAAAAAAATTTAGGAAAAGCCAATAATCATTCACACAGAGACACAGAACATGCAGGATTCATATTTAAACAGTGTTTTTGCAGCTTAACCCATTTGTGCCCAATGGGTTTCATGCATATAGTTTTGTTAATAATGTCCCATGTGAACATGTTCTGCTTGTGTTTTCCCCAGGTTTTTTTTTTTTAGTTGCCGGTGGGCAAATATGTTGTAAGCATCCTTTCATTGTCAAATTTGAATAGGAGAACATTTGGCATCTAACTCAAAATAATTGCTTTCAACAGATCAATCTCTATTCATTAACACATTTATTATGTATAGAAGTAGAAGAACATTCGATGCAAACCCAAAAAAGCTGCATCTAGCTTATAATCTCTTGAATATGAAAACACAAAAAATCCTTTTTGTTTTAAAGTGGCGGAACACAGTGCAGAACAAAGTGCAGCCCATTAAGTTGCAACAGGGCATTGTGAATGAAAAAGTTAAATGAAAATAAATAAATAAAAATATAGAATGAAGAAAATTTTACATCTATATGTGACCCTGGACCACAAGACCAACAATACATTGTATGGGTCAAATTATCGACTTTTCTTTTATGCCAAAAAGTATCCGTCGAAAAATGTCTTCAATATAAGTCTTCAAAAAGCCTACTTGCACTGGACATTCTGGTTTCGGCTACAGTCACATCCTCATATAATTTATGAAACACCTGTGATTCTTCATCTACTTTACGACTTGACTTGGACTCATGAACGAGTGGCTCGAGACTTGTCTTGGACTTGAAGACTGAGACTCATGAAAAACACGTCATTTTGGTGTAACAATGTCCACTGAAGGCGAGTTGAATTAAGAACGCATGCAGAGCTTTTAATTTTTTTTTTCCAAAGGGGATCTGTGGTGTTGCACAGTTGTCAAGAGGCTTGCTTGCTGTCCATTTTCAAGATGCATAAGTTTTCATGTCCTTTTCATTCATTTTAGGATGATTCATAAAATTGTTTCCAGAGTCTACTTAGGTTTATGATGCTTTGGGGAAATGTGGCCCTGTGTGTTTTGATCTAAAAGAGTAAAGTGTGTCATTGTTCTCTACAGGTTGAGTAAGTGTGGTATCACACACAAGGTTGTGATGCTCTGGCTTCAGCTCTGAAATCAAACCCCTCACACCTGAGGCAACTGGATCTGTCTGAAAATAAAGTAGGAGACTCAGGAGTGAAGTCTCTCTCTGTTGTACTGGAGAATCCTCACTGTAAATTGGAGACTTTTAGGTAAGATAATTTCTCTGATAGTCACATGATTTGTGACAATCAGTTTATAGTCAGACCAATAACTAAATTAATGAAATAAAAAAGTACACAAACACTAACATGTTGATGGAAAAAAATAGGTACAGAAAGATGAGCAAAATGAAGTATATAAATTTCTGATAACTGAAGAGTAATCTCATTTAATTCACATTTATATTGATCAAATTCTTGTTTTTTTCATTGTTAAAGTATTAAAAAATATACTTTAAAATATAATGTATATCTGTGATACAAAGTGTCTGAACCTGACATTTCAACATTTCTTTAGACATAAGTCTCATTTTTTGTGATTAGTATTTACTAAGTTACAGTTAATTTTCAGAATGGACTTCGTTCAGAGGGAGACTAAAGATCACGCATCATGTTAGTTTTCTTTATTTTACTAAAAGCACAACATTTTGTTTTTACTTGTACACAAATAAAAGAAGATATTTCACAGATTAAAATGGAGTATAAATTTTAATTGCATTTGCAAAATTGGCAGAGTATTTTGAGTCTCTTTCATACTGATAAGAAAAAAGCAAGGTGGTATCGCCAGCGATACCCCCGACTCCAGGGGTTAACACCTGATTCAGATAATCTCTTTACGATAAAAGCTCATGAACTAAACTGTCAGATAAGAGAGACATACAAAATGTGCAGAGCAGTGGGTTCTGAGGACTGGAGTTGAAAACCAATTATTTAAACTGGGCACCACAAATGTAGTCATTTATGGTCATAAATATTAATATTAATATTGAGTTTTTGGTCACACATCACCTAAAGTGAGTGTGAAAGCATCAGATGATTCCTTATAATATTTTGGGGCAATAGCCAAGGAATCTTACCTTTACAATAAAAATCAATCATGGAAGATTGTTGACTGAATTACAATTATATAAATTGGAGGAAGGATTTGTGAAATGTTGTTAATTTGTAGAGCCTTTTACTGTATTATCTCTAGAAGAAATAAGGTAAACCTTATTCTGAATTCAACAAATAAATCAAGAAATTATTTGTTATCAACTGATATCAGCTATGCAAGATCTAATGCAAATTAGATAATCATATGCTGACAATATACACTAATGCTAAGGTCTCTGGAAAGAGGTTTGGTAAGTGATATTTACGTTCTGTCTGGTGATGTGTTGAGTCTGAGTGGAGATGTCTTCCACTTGTTGAGCTGCAGTGGGAAGGAGTTGGAATCTGTTTCACACCCTTGAACAGAAAGTACTTGTGAATGTTGAATTTCTGAAGCACAGAGAAAGTCCTTTTCCTGGAACACGCAGAAGAAGAAGCCTTGAAGTTTAAAGTTCTGATGTCTGTGCAGACGATCCTTTTTCTCTAGAACACGCAGACAGAAGGATCCTTAGATTCTGAAGTTAGTGCAGATTCAGACAGTCTGGAACACATAGATCTGCAGAATCTTTGATGAGAGGATTTTGAAGTTGGAGCAGAAGATATTTTGAAGAAATAGTCTAAGCTTGTCATAATTGTCTCTGTATAACCAAAAATGACAGAGTATGTTAAGTTGAATGCAAGTGATCGCACCAGAGTCTCATGTCATGCAGTAAGCTCGCTCTCCACACGAACACTTGTGCCAAATAATATTAAAGGTGCTAAAGAGGATGTTTTGTTTTATATATTTTTGCAATATTACTTGAAACTGTCTTTACTAACTGATAAAAGACTATTTATTAGGTGCACTGAAAGGAATAATATTAATATACATCATCTGTGCACGAGGTAGGGCCTTAAAAACATCAGCCAATCGTTTATGCGATCATCACGTAAACGATTGGCCCTCTGGCTTGTCAATCACTGCCATGACGTTCCTTGTGAGAGACGAGTGCGGCTGCGCGCTCCAGTAATTTTCCACACTCCACAGGCGCTGCATGCAATGTTTTTGTCAGGAGACAGGAATAACAACTGCAGATTATGAGTTACTTGCGGTGAGTCTGACATAATGAATCCACGAACACGACACAGCAAATGCCGGTGATAAACACTCATGTTCCAATACTCGTGCACGAGTTTTGGGAGGCGTTCCCTTGAAACGAGCTGTGAAGGAGGGGGGTTGTTCTTACGCATGCGCTCATTTCAAAAACTCATTAACAGTCTTTGGTTTCTCAGTCGACGAAAAGATCCTCTTTAGCACCTTTTAAGGTTAACGTTAGAGCGAGCTTATTTGTAAAGTTCTCATCGACTAATTGTTAGTCGACTATTAGGGTGTAGCCCTACATATTATATGTCCCCGAGACATCACAATATGATTAGATGAATATCAACTACATTATATCATACATAGATGCTTTGTTAGTAATCTTTAAAACATATATGGGCTATTGAGAGAGTGAAAAGAGTGTCATTGTTCTTTACAGGTTGTGGAAGTGTGGTATTACGGATGGATGTTGTGAGGCTCTGGCTTCAGCTCTGGGATCAAACCCCTCACTCCTGATTGAACTAGTACTGTCAGATAATAAACTAGACAAAGGAGTGACGCTGCTCTCTGATGGACTGAAAAATCCTCACTGCAAACTGAAGATTTTGAGGTAAGATCCTCTCTTTGTTAGTCACATGATCTGGTGCTCAGAGAGACATTTTTAAATCCTATTGTAAAGAGTTACTGTTTAGTGTTGGTGTGACTATATCACACCAACACTAAACAGTAACTCTTTACAATAGGATTTAATCTGTTAATTAACTATATTGTTAATTATTATTTAACAATGTTAGTTAACATGAATTAAGAATGAACAATACTTAGATACTTACAAAATCTTATGATAAGATCTTATGAAAGATATTGTTCATCTCAGCATTTTCTAATACATTATTAAAACACAAAGTTGTATCTGTTAACATTAGTTAATGCACTGTGAACTACATGAACGAACATTATTATTAACTAACATTAACTAAGGCTAATAAATGTTGTACAAATATATTTATAATTGTTAGTTTGTTAATGCATTAACTAATTTTAACAAATGAGACCTTATTGTAAAGTGTTGCCAACTAAACTATTGAAATTAAAAAATAGTACACAAACACCAACAATAAACATGATGGAAAAAAATAGGTTCAGAAAGATAAGCAAAATTAAGAATATTACTTTCTGATAACTGAAGAGTAACCTCATTTAATTCACATTTATATTGATTATACTCATCTTTTCTTGGTGTCTATGACAGCGTGAGCATGATTAGATGAATATCAACTGCATTTAGATGCTTTATTAATAATCTTTAAAATATATATGGGTTACAGAGAGAGTGAAGAGTGTTTTTACTTTTCTTTACAGGTTGAGTTATTGTGGTGTCACAGATAAAGGATGTGCTGCTCTGGCTTCAGCTCTGAGATCAAACCCTTCACACCTGAGAGAACTGGATCTGTCTGGGAATAAATTAGAAGACTCAGGAGTAAAACCGCTCTTTGATGAACTGGGGAATCCTGATTGTAAAGTGGAGATTTTGAGGTAAGATTATCTCTCTGATAGTCACATAATTTGGTGTTCAGAGAGACATTTTTTTTTTACGTAGTTTATAGTGATACCAAGTCAGTGTTTGCGTTTGTTATTAATAATGATTTTGCCTGAATCACATTTAACATATTCAACGTTAATGTGTTTGATATCTTAAGAGTGAAAACTAATTAAATCAGTTTTAGCTTATCACATCAGTGGTAGGATTGCTCCACTCAATCAAATGAGACACAAAATAATTTATTTGTAAGAAAGGAGAAAAATCATGCATAAATGACAATAATAATTGCTCAAATACATGAATTTAGCAGATGCTTCTCTCAAAACTTTGCAGTATATAGATTTATTCAAATTCTGAATGGATTATATATTCCTAGAAAGTGTGTGTTCCCCTATAATCACTAAAAAGCTGCCACTCATCTTTGTTCATCACGATCATGATCTCACAAAGTAATTACAAATCAGTGAAGAGCGTGCACAACTCAGCACTGGACAAAAAGTCTGATGAGTGGATGCACAGTTCAGCTGTAACATTACCCAAATCTGCAGCCAAAAACAAATCCATCTGCCACCCACCCACAGCTATAATTTTCTCTTATTTAGATATCTGCACCCAACCCATTCCCAATCGTCAAAGTACAATTATTCTTATGTGTTAATGCGATAGTTCGCCCAAAAATTATTCCATGAATTACTCACCATTAAGCCATCCTAGGTGTATGATTATTTTCTTTCAGACTAACACAATCAGAGATATAATTTAAAAATGTTCTTAGTCCTCCAAGGTTTATAATTGCTGTGAATGGTAGCCCAAATTCTGAAGAAAGAAGAAATGCATCCATTCATAAAAAAAATTAATCCATACGACTCCAGGGATTTATTAAAGGTCTTCTGAAGCGAGTCAATGTGTTTGTGTAAAATAAGTATCCTTATTTAAAACTTTATTAAATAAAATAACAAGCTTCAAGTGTGACAGCCTTACGCATTCGACGTATGTCCAAAAAGCAACAAATTCCAGCACTTGCAGCTATTTCATTAGAATTAAATAAAATTATGTGATTTTAAGTGATCAAACGTAACTAACAAAGATCAAGTTCCAGGGAAGAAGGAGGTGGCTGTTAAACGCAACTTTAATCATAATTAAAAAAAAAAAACATAAAAAGAGAGGAGCGGCAGTGGCCGACTGTGGCATATAAGCATAATAAAAGCTCCGGAACTATTTCATGAGACTATTATGTACAAGTGTGTTGCACAGGTGTCTCTCAATCAGTATTCATTTTGACCTCTTGAAACAAATGTAGGGATGGATTTTACCAAGAATGAATTCAAGATTCCTATCCTGTAATAAAACAATAAAATTCACTAATCTGAAGTGGGAATGTACGAGAAATAGCCCAGGACAACATCTGGCTCAATATCATCTCTACTCAAATCTGCATTTGTGCTGCCATTGATCTAAAGAGTTATCGTGTAGATATAAGCAGCTTCACAAACGATCTTTTCAAATGCACAGTATTATTATTTCTGTGTGACAAATAGGCCTGTTCCAATTATAACAGAAGTATACATACGTTTATTATTCACATAGAAACTAATGTTTATGTATAGTAAATTACCTTTTGAAAGTAACTGGACTTCAAGTAACGACTGTTTTGATTGCATTGTTACGCCACTAAGTGGCAACAGATTTACTGTTAAAAATGTGTCTATCACTGAATCATTCTTTTAGAAACAAGTCTTTATGAATCAAAAAATGCTTGAACACAGTTAATAAAAATACAGCCGTTCATAGTTTGTTACTTCACAGTGCATGAACTAATGTTAACAAATACAACTTTTGACTTTAATAATGTATTAGTAAATGTTAAAATTAGCATTAACAAAGATTTTAAAAAAATGCTGTAGAAATGCAGTTCATTATTAGTTCATGTTAATGTAGTTAACAGTCTGTTAAATTCATTTTACAAGAATAATAAACACAAAAAGGACTGGTTAAGTTGAGTGTTGTGCATTTTTCCCTTTCTACTATTTTTTATTAGTTGTTTAATTATTTTAATGGAACAGGAATCATTAAGCAGAACCTCATTCAGAACCAAAAAATTTCTCACGATTCCCAACCCTAAGCATGTAGGACCTCTTGATTTCTGTCTATCACTATCTTAGCAAGTTGCAGTATCGTGACTAAGAAAACTGTGGTTTTGTATGAACAAGCTTGGAGCGGTTCAACTCAAATACATTAATAAACTCTGCGCCCTCTGACTAAGGATCAGAACTGATGAGCTTGTGTCTGTGAGAACACATTTGGCTGATGTGAATTTTCTATGTGATATCAGGTCCCTAATGAACAAATTTTTGAAAATATGAGATACCCAGAATAATCAAAAATCCAAATTAAATCACAACTAATCTTATGATCAGCTGTTACATTGGAAACATCATAAAAATTAGAAGTCATTTAAATTTGGAGTCAGATTAAATTATTCATGGAGTTAATTATCAATTAATTTAGCAACCAAAATTTTATTAAATTAAGGTGATTTTTACAGAAGCACCAGAAAAGACATACACACAGAATATCTTCAATCAGATCATTGGACACCATTGTTGGACCAGTGGGTGGAACTTACACTTACTGTGCCTTTTAATTCACATATATATTGATCAAATTCATCTTTTCTCAGTGTCTGTCTCTATCTATAACTCTGTTAGTGTGAACGTGATTCGATGAATATTAGCTACATTATATTATACAGAGATGATTTATTAGTAATCTTTAAAATATATGTGTCATTGTTCTCTACAGGTTGATGAAGTGTGGTGTCACACATGAAAGTTGTGCTGCTCTGGCTTCAGCTCTGAGATTAAACCCCTCACATCTGAGACAACTGTATCTGGCTATGAATAATCTAGGAGACTCAGGAGTGAAGCCGCTCTTTGATGTACTGGGGAATCCTGACTGTAAAGTGGAAAGACTGTGGTAAGGTTATATGAGACTCACACATGAAACTAAGTTTCTGTGAATTTTGCAGTTTCAATAATCTCTCCATCAAAATAAAATAAAATGCAGGGGAAACAAAATATTACATTTATTACAAGCAAAAGGTTTTGGTTTTGACTGTAACCTTGGTCACTAGAAAAAGGAATTAAACACTGCATCGAAAATTGACGCTGTGGGAACACTGTGTGATTGCATTGTGAAGCACGTGTGATCAGTCCAATGGTGCAAACCAAGCAACTCTATGATAGAATGTAATTCAAGAAGGAAGTTTAACCTTTTCAGAGAACCAAGGTTACAGTCGTAACCTAGAAGTTCCCTTTCAAGGGAACTAACGCTGTGTCGAGAATTGACACTGTGGGAATGTTTATCCCATGCCACCATAATGACAAATGCCTGTCTTTTGTGAAATCGACAAGAGCAGCACTAAGACGACAGCACCTGGGATTAGGGCTGCATGATTAATCAAAATTAAACTGAATACGATTTAGCAATAGGCTGTGATTTGGGTTATAATTACTTACTTTGTTTTCTCGATGCATTGATTACATGACGATGCATATGCATTGATCTTAAAACATGTTTTTTGAATCGTGAATCATTAATTTCGGTCAGTAATCAATGTAAAATGCTAAGAATTGGATTAATCACAATTCTATAGTGATTCAGTGCTTTAAAATATATAAACATTAAATGTTAACTGATGGAGATGTTGCACCGTCATTCGCGCCCTCACAGCTCTCCTTCGCGCTGCACTCTTTACTGCATTTCACTATTGTGCTCATGCTCCATCCGTAGCTCTCATCAGCCCACATTTGAACTGTCCTCAGGATGGCCAGTGCTATTCACATGAGCAGATGACAGCAACTGTCAAGAGTCAAACCGTTCAAGCCATTGATAAAGCTGCTAAGTCATTGTGTGGTCACTACTGTTGAAATAAAATGCTTTTATTGCGTGGAAACGTCACAGTTATTTTTTTACAAGATAATATACTGATGTTTTCTGGAAATTTTACGGTCATATCATTCATTACCTGTTGAAGTAAATCCCTGCTTATTCAAGGGCGCTCATTTATTGCATGGATGGAGAAAACATAATGTAACTGTCTAACTGCACAGTTCCAATGAATGATAAATGAAATTATGAACTTAATGTTGTTAAACTGAATGTGCAAAGGAAACTGCTGAAACAAACATTAACAACACTGAAATACACTACCAGTCAAAAGTTTGGAAACATTACTATTTTCAATGTTTTTGAATGAAGTGTCTTATGCTCAGTAAGACTGCATTTATTTCATACAAAAATACAGAAAAAACAATAATATTGTGAAATATTAATACAATTTAATAAGTGATAGTAAAGATTTATAATGTAAGAAAAGATTTATATTTTGAATAAATGTTTTTTTTAACCTTTTATTCATCAATGAATCCTGAAAAAATGTATCACAGCTTCCAAAAAAATTAAGCAGCACAACTGTTTTTAACATTGATAATAACTAAGTATCAAATCAGCATATTAGAATGATTTCTGAAGGAACATGTGGCACTGAAGACTGGAGTAATGATGCTGAAAATTCAGCTTTGCATCACAGTAATAAATCATATTTTAAAGTATATTAAAACCATCATTTTAAATTGTAATAATATTTCACAATATTATTGTTTTTTCTGTTTTTATTATTAAATAAATGCAGCCTTAATAAGCATAAGAGACTTTGTTCAAAAATATTATAATTAGTAATGTTTCCACACTTTTGACCGGTAGTGTAAGAGCGCACGGTTTATTTATCAATCACGTGTGTTAAAGTTGTGTTTGCTACTAGAGCATCAGTAGACACACAACGTGTTTTCTTTCAGAATCATCATTAGGAAAATGTTTCTGTATAAAGAGAACAAAGAGGGCTTTTCTTACTATTCCGTTAAGAAAAGTTAGTTTAGGATTAGTTGGAAAAGTGCATGATATTCTAGGGTAGTCCATCCATTGAAGCATTGTATGTTATGTACCTGGAACACTGTAATAAGTTTGTGGAGCCATTAACAGTATCCAACACTAGTTAACATAACTTGGCCTAACAATACTTTTAAAGCCTTTTAAAATTTTGGTTTATGTAAATTACCACAAATGGCTTTTTATAGGCTTTATTATTATTATTATTATTATTATTATTATTTAAATGTGCAGCTTGTCAGTGAAGAACGGCTAAATGCTGCTTCATCTAAAACAGGGATGGGCAACTTCAATCCTGGAGGGCCACTGCCCAGCAGAGTTTAGCTTCAACCCTAATCAAACACACCTGAACCAGCTAATCAAGGTCTTTAGGATTAGTAGAAAGTTATAGGCAAGTGAGTTTTTATCATGGATGGAGATAAACTCTGCAGGACACTGGCCCTCCAGGACCGGAGTTGCCCATCCCTGATCTAAAACCTGAGAAATCCATCTGAAACTCCAGATATGCCCAGCAGATATAATGCACGTAGTTCCAGGAAATCCCTATTGGGATCATGCTATAACTGTAGCTGAATAAATAGAAGCATGTGTGTTATGATAATGTTTTGTGCTCTGTGACAAACCAAGATCTATCTAACATGGTGATTTGAGCTTATGTTATTGGTTTCTCTTTGATAATGAAGTCTGTTGATCTGAGAGAGTGAAGAGTGTGTCATTGTCCTCTACAGGTTGTTGGATTGTGGTGTCACAGATGATGGTTGTGCTGCTCTGGCTTCAGCAATGGGATCAAACCCCTCACACCTGAGAGAACTGAAACTGTCATATAATAATCTAGGAGACACAGGAGTGAAGCTGCTCTCAAATGGACTGGAGAATCCACACTGTAAACTGGAGGAACTGTGGTAAGAAAAAAAAAAAAGCACAAATGTTTGGTGTCAATCAAATGACCTTATATAATGCCTGTGCAAACAGTCCAATAGCATGAGCATTGCCTCAAATTGTATAACTGCAATAGAAATGTGGTGTGTGATTCATCTGAATATATATATAATATATATCTCACCCCACTCACAAAACACTCATTAAAATCAATTAGTAAACTAAAATGTAATAATTTCCAGAAATACCAAGAAATTAATAATTGCAATATGAAAGAAAAACATCATCGCCAAACGCATCATAAAACAGGTATAAATTGGGCCTCTGAGAGTCACATGATCTGGTTATAAGCCCATACTTTATTGGGGGATAATGGAGGGAGTATAGTAAATGTTATGTTTGTAGAAAAATGTATTTAGAGTGATTCTCACACCAGTGTGTTTCTAGGAGAGCTATAGATGTAATATCAAATATTCTTAATCACTATAATAAATCTGTAGTAGAATTTGATGTTAGTATATCTGTTCAGGGGGCAAAAAGAAGAATATTATTTCAGAGTAAATTAATTTATCTATAAATTTATTCATTTTATTCTTGTCTCTTTTACCTTATCACTGTTATTTTGAATATAATCATGAGAGGTCCTTGTTGATCTGATCTGTGTATCTGATCTGAGAGAGTGAAGAGTGTGACATTGTTTTCTACAGGTTGTATATTTGTGGTGTCACAGATGAAGGTTGTATTGCTCTGGCTTCAGCTCTGAAATCAAATCCCTCACACCTGAGAAAACTGGATCTGGCTGGGAATAAACTAGGAGACTCAGGAATGAAGCTGCTCTCTGATCTGAAGGATGATCCACATTATAAACTGGATACACTATGGTAACATCAGCAACAATAACAATTCACATATTTTCATTTTCAGTTTAGATGGCTGTGTTACTGTCTAGAAATAAAAGGAAATTGTACAGAAAATGTGTGTGAATATATTTTGTCTGAGATCAGATAATGAGTGTTAAATTCAGCTTCAGTTTCTTTAGATCTCTGAATTTAAACTGTTTGATGCGAGTTTAATTCTTCACAGTGTTGTGACTGTGAAAATAATATTAAAGGGGAGGTATCACACACAGTTTCTGCCAATCTCATGTTAATCTTGAGTACCTATAGAGTAGAAGTGCATCCTTCATATCTTCAAAAAGTCTTAATCATATTTATAAAAGATACATACGCTGTACCGAGTATTTCCGAAAACAGCCGAGTGCCTGGAGGTGTGTCATTGTGAGCGGAGATAGAATGACGAGCTATCACGTGTACACTTTTGTGTAGGGATAGTCTACAAGCTATCATTGGTCAGCTAAACAATTGTATTTAAACACACAATACACCATCGCATTATCCCTGGATAACTTTTGAATCACTATAATGAATATAGCGAATGAATGATGAATAATGAATTTATTAATTCACTATGTTCGTGTTGTTTACATTATAAGCACTCAGGCACCTTTTGCCACCAAAACAGACATTTGAAGCACCTGCTGTTTCGACCGGGATCATTATTGCTGTGACTGCTCCATCTTTCAGTTTCAAATGATCTGTAAATCCAGTGTGGAACTGGGCCTTGTTTATGAAACCATAAGCGCCGATCCTGAGGGCTCGAGCAGCCACGGAAAAACACGAAATATTCTCCATTCATTTTAACCAATAAAAAAGTGATTGTAACTATCAGTTTCTATGGTTATTTTAATAACAAATGTTGAGAGCGCATCAATGTATTGCGTGAGAACAAAACTATCAGCTCCACTTAACACTGGGTTCTTTGGGAAACAAGATTATCTTTCCCTCACAACCAAAAACACACTTCTTTGGTGACATTGTTGATTTCGCGCAGTCCTGTGACCTGTGCAGCGCTGCCGACGACTTCCATAAACCCGAACGCGCATTGATAGGCGTGCCCTTGCTCTCTCGCTCTGGTCGACATTTGCGTGCGCCCTTCCGGGAGAAGTGCCTGTACAAGGAATTCCGCCCCCGTTTACGTCACTCAAACCGATGCTCGTAAAACAAAATCCGAAAGCTGTGACGATTTGGAAGAGAATTTTTGGAACATAAATACTCCGTCATACGTCCAACTCATGTTTTGAAACTTTGGCCATGTTTAGCCTGAGAATCCAACTCTTTAACAGTGTAAAAAAGTCAGATTACATGAAATAGCATTATACCCCCCCCCCCCCCCCCCCCGTCATTTTCAGCTTTTACCCCTTTAAATGCCTGAATGTGTGTGATAATCTGAGATTTGGGCTGTTTGTCATTAACTGATAATAAATTTGTAGTGGAGTAGTATAATCATTTCTGCTGGTTCTGTATCAGCTGTCCGTTGTGTGAAAGT
Source organism: Culter alburnus (assembly GCA_028476615.1). Taxonomy (NCBI): domain Eukaryota; kingdom Metazoa; phylum Chordata; class Actinopteri; order Cypriniformes; family Xenocyprididae; genus Culter; species Culter alburnus. The sequence goes on from JAOTNS010001869.1 coordinate 84,449, forward strand.
TACTTTTCATGTCCTTTTGATTTTGTAAAGTAACTTTGAACATCAGATAGAAGCAATATTATCATGTTTGAGAATTAATTAATATAGCTCATCTAGTTAGTGCTAAATTTTCTTTTGAAAAGATGTGACAGACGTAATGTTCCATACTGCACATGTGACTGTTTGTCTGTTTTATTTTAGGACAAGTATTAAATAACAGTCCGATCTTCTCATGATCATCTGATGGTGAATAGGGATCCACTACAGATACTCCCAGTCAACAGAATTAACAGCGACACAGAAGATGCAGTGGCTTCACATAAATTAAGACTTTATATAAATTTCAACAATCCTGTGACAGACCTGATGAGGTGGCAGTGAATTACAGTTTTTCATTCACAGATTTACCATTTTATTTGTACAAACACACAGTATAAATTCAGAAAAGTTGGAGTTTTGTTAGAGAGTAAATATAGACCCTGAATATGTTTGTGTTGTACCAGCAGAGGGTGACAAAGACTAATGAATGATTCATTTTTCATGATTATGAAAGAAAAAAAGTCAGTTCAAGCTCACACATAATGGAAACATAAGTGTATACATTGTGTTTTTAATAGGGCTGTCAAAATAACTTGTTAATGCATGCTATTAATTTTTTTTCCGTTTAACTTAATTGCATTAAATATTTTTAATACAATTAATGCAGCATCTGTTTTTTTTTTTTCATCCTTTGGCTAGTGTTACTTTTTTACACTAGTATTTGTGCAAATGCTTTTAAACTTTAAAATTTTGAAATTATTTTCAACTTTTGTAGCTTTAACCCTTAAAGACAGAGACAGACGTCTACGTCAAAAATAACTATTGTTATTAAATGTTTAATAACATATAGCAATGCCAAGGTCATGCCAAGGCCAAGGTCATGGGTTCAATCCCAGGGATTGCACATACTCAGATAAAAATGTATAGTATAATGCAATGTAAGTCGCTTTGGATAAAAGTGTCTGCTAAATGCATAAATGTAAATCGTTAGCCTCATAGCATAATTGCCTAAGTCATTTTTTGGCCAAATTGTGATATCTGCCTTTGAAATATGATCTGGGCAATTATGCTATGAGGCTAACGAAATGTAAAAAGTCTTAAAGAGGAGATTCCCAGCTTTTCTGAGGTATCTCGTTTGTCTGACATTCAACGGCTCCATAGTGAATGTGATTGTTTTGATCAGCATTGATTTGTCAAAAAACTTATGTGGGTTCTTCCTCTGAGCCAAACAGGAACAATTGTTGATGCTTAGTCCCACCCCTGTGCCCAGATTGGTGTGTTTATGTAAATACTTATAGTTTGTTAAAGTCATTTGCACTGTTCGTATTTTTGTTGCACAAGACAATTTTCACAGTTGTTTTCATTACCTGCTTCACTGTTTGTGTTTGTTCATGTTCAGATTGAATGAATGTGTGTATATATGTAAGTATGTGTACATAAATGTAAATATGTAAATATATATATATATATATATATATATATATATATATATATAATATATATAATATATAGTAACATTATAAATGTCTTCACTGTCACTCTTGATCGATTTAATGCATCCTTGCTGAATAAAAAGTATTAATTTCTTTCATTTCTTTCAAAAAAAATAAAAAATCTAACTGACACCAAACTTTTGAACAGTAGTGTATAATGTTACAAAAGCTTTGTATTTCAGATAAATGCTGTTCTTTTGAACTTTCTATTCATCAAGGAATCCTGAAAAAAGTACACAACTGTTTTCAACATTGATAATAATCATAAATGTTTCTTGAGCAGCAAATCAGCATATTAGAATGATTTCTGAAGGATCATGTGACACTGTATTTTTAAAAAATAAATAAATGCAGGTGGTGAGCAGACGAAACTTATTTTAAAAACATTAAAAATCATACAGATTCCAAACTTTTGACTGGTAGTGTATGTCAGACAGACCGACTGAATGGGAACACAAAAACTACCCAAACACACACACAGACACAAAAAATGACCCAACAGGGTCAACAACCATTTGGGTTGAAAAAATAATCCAGGATGTTTTTTAGAGTGCAGGTTTAAGGCATTAAGATATCCATGACCTCATCACAGTTGACTTTTAAATATATAAATCCTGTATTTTGAGCTAATAAAGAGCAACACAACTAGGGATTTTTTAAGCATCTGTGGAAAAATGTTTTATGATGCATTTTAAATAATATGTTGTTGAAATTTTAGTAGTAGCCTATTACAATTAACTTATCATGTAATGGACAACAGCCTTTTAAGTAGCATAACCTTTTACAAATACAGTAAAAAACTGAATTACATTCATTTTAAGTATGTTTATGGCAATACTTAATAATAGTTGACAAATGTTTATAACACATTATAAGTTGGTACATTGTAAATGTTAAAATGTTTTTCAAAATATCTTATATAAATATATAAAATATATTTCAAAAGATTTACACATGGTTATAAAGTACATTTAAACCCACTAAAAACTTTATCATTTTGCTATGTTCTTAAAGTACACATAAAATATACTTTAAGAGTAACGTAAATATATATTTTCTGTAAATAGACTAACTTTACTAAAAGTATGCTTGTGTTTAGCTGTGTAAGTGTAACTAAGCATATATTTATTAACAATGTACTTCTGTTATACTGTTTAGAAATATAAAAGTGTGCTAATGTTTAGCATATTTCTTAAAAGTGTAATTAGGCATATATTTATTATCAATATACTTCTAGTATTGTTACGTTCCATGATTGTGTAATATGGTAGTGCGTATTCTGTTCTGTGTGCTGTTTTTTTCCCCTTTTCTCTGTGTGTCTCTCTGCTGCTCTACCAGGTGCTGGAGAGAGAGAGAGATTATTGTTCACACCAGTTAATTTTGATGGTGTAAATGATGCTCAGACTAACTTCGATGTAGCGAAGTATGTCAAACCATTTCGAGAAGCTGAGGTAGATGCTTACTTCATAGCCTTTGAGTGCATTGCTACAAAACTAGGATGGCCAAAAGATATGTGGGGCTTACTGCTTTAATGTAATTTTGTGGGTAAGGCCCAGGAGGTATGCTCTGCGTTACCAATTGAACAGTCCTTGGATTATGACATCATAAAAGCTGCAGTATTGTGTGCATACGAACTGGTCCCCCGAAGCATATCATCAGTGCTTTCGAGATACAACAAAAACAGCCAAACAAACATTTGAGTTTGCATGAGAGAAGAGAGTCTTGTTTGAGAAGTGGCATCTGGCTAGTAAGGTTACCAGTTTTGAACAACTGCAAGAACTCATTTTGCTTGAAGAGTTTAAAAACTGCCTTCCTGAGAATATTGTAGTTCATCTGAATGAGCAAAAGATAAGTTCTCTCTCTGAAGCCGCAGTTGTAGCTGATGAGTTTGCACTTACACACAGGTCAGTATTTTCTTCAACCCGTCAGTTTAGATGTCGGAATTTTGGGAGTGAGCAAACAGAAAGAATGATGTCACCTGTTCTTTCCTCTGAGAAAACAGAGAAAGAGAAGCCAATGCTGAAACGCTCAGATGGCAAACGTGTCTGTTTTTATTGCCTAGATCTAGGTCACCTGATATCTGACTGCAAAGTGTGGAAACAGAAGTTTGCTGCAGAAAAGTGTAGCTTTTTCTCAAGCTGGTTCTGTCTCTGACCACTCATTTCCACAGCTCCAGAATTCTGGTTACCAACCCTTCCTGTTAATTGGCTCTGTGTCTCTTTCAGCTGACTTACCTGGCCGACCTGTATCCATCTTGCGAGATATGGGGACAGCTCAGTCATTTATTCTAGCAGACACCTTACCTTTCTTACCCAAAACTGTTAAAGTACTGTTAGATACTGTCTACTTGAAATCTGACTTGGTCACAGGTCCCGCTCACATTGGAGTAAGGTTTGAACTGCCAGTGGAAGGCATAAGTCTCATCCTTGGAAATGCCCTGGCTGGAGGTAAAGTGTTCCCTTGGCCTGATGTGTCAGGACAGCCAGATGTTGCTGCTCATTTCCCTGCTGCTTTCCCTGCGTGTGCTTGAGTAACAGCACAAGATCAAAAGTGGGATGATGTTGTGAACCTCACTGATTCATTTATGAACCCCGTGTCAGATGTTTCAGAGTGCACACTGTTCATTAAATCTGAATTGTCTTCCTCTTATGAAAATGCTAACTCTGGATCGGCCACAACTTCCATAGAAGCTGGAAAGAAGAGTTTAACTGCTGCACAAAAGGCTGATCCATCTTTGTCATTATGTCTAGATGCTGCTGTCAATCTGGAAAAAGCCCCTGGTGGTCCAGTTACTTATTATTGAGATGATGGTATACTCATGAGATGTTGGCGACCACAAGTGAATGTTAATTGTGTTAGCGGTGCATCAGTTTGTTCTGCCTTCTATTTACCGCCCTCAGGTGCTGAAGCTGGCGCATGAGCACCCCCTGTCTGGTCACCTTGGCATTACTAAAACCTATAAGCTCATCTTAAAGTACTACTTCTAGCATGGGCTGAGGAACTGTGTAGTGAAGTACTGTTGAGCTTGCCATGAATGCCAAATTTCAGGTAAGCCTAACCAGACTGTTCCCTCTGCTCCTCTTCATCTTATACCAGTGATGAGTGAGCCGTTTGAAGGCCTGATATTTTTTTGGATTGTGTTGGACCCTTGCCCATGTCAAAATCGGGGCATCAGCATATTTTAACTCTGTGTGCAGCCACACAGTTCCCAGAAGCCTGTTCCCTTGCGTTCTCTAAAAGCTAATGTCATAGTCAAAGAGATCATCAAGTTCTGTTCGACGTTTGGACTACCAAACGCCATTCAAACTGACCAGGGCTCCAATTTCACCTCAAAGCTGTTTGCTCAAGTTTTGAAAGAGTTAGGAGTTTCTCACCAAATGTCTAGTGCATATCACCCAGAGTCACAAGGGGCATTAGAGCGTTTCTACCAGAATCTAAAGTCTATGCTCCGTACATACTGTGTGAGTACTGGCAGGGACTGGGCCGAAGGTTTGCCTTTGCTGATGTTTGCTGGTCCCTACAATGTTGAGAAAAAGCTAAGTGAGACTATGTCATTTCTACCACAGATCGTTGGAGAAAGAGCAGAGTTTGTCACATTAATATGTTAACACTCTGAGGTCTGACGGTATCGCCGGCGATACCACCGTGGTTTTTTTCTTATCAGTGTGAAAGAGACTCAAAATACTCCGTCAATGTTGCACATACAATTAAGAGTTATACACCATTTTACTCTGTGGAATATCTTCTTTCATTTGTGTACACTCAGAGTAAAAACAGAATGTTGTGCTTTTTGTAAAATAAAGAAAACTAACATGATGCGTGATTTCTCCTCTCCCTCTGAACGAACTCCAATCTGATAGTTCTCAGAAAATGAACTGTAACTTAGTGAATACTAATGACAAAAAAATACACTTATGTCTAAAAAAACGTTAAGATGTCAGGTTTTAAAACATGTAAGTCAAATCGAAAACAAACCTCTGTGTTTATGTAATCTGTATGAAAAGAGAGCCATGTCAGAAATCCGTGATTCAGCTCATTATCCGCTAATGCGCCACGCCCACGGAGCCAACGCTATTCAGACGCAAATTCTGAGTCAATACATGCATTCATCGTCTCAATCGTGTATTTATTGTCTTGAAAAGTGTTTATCTGGTGTAAAAGTCATGGTTAGCGATCTCTAGAAGACATGCAGTTAGTTCCTGTTTTCTTTTCTTCTATAGATGAATTTTAGATGGTTTTTGTTTCTTTAGCGCCCTCCGGCTGCAGTATGTATTGGAAACTCCATTCATGGAATAGCCTCTTCTTCTTTTAGATGAATTTGTGGACTAAAATGCACAGAGCGCCCTCCGACTTCAAGGATGAATTGAAAACACCAGCGCTCATAGTAATGACAATGAATATTAAATTAATATAACTCCTCTGTATAGAAAATTGACATAAGCATATGAGAATCCAATATTTCTCCAAATGTGCATGCTTTTAAACTAAAAGCCTATATTCAGACTCTTGCATCACAGAAATACATTATATTTTAAAGTATAATATAAAACCATTACTTTATATTGTAATAATATTTTTCTGTATGTTTCATATATCATAATGAGCTTGAGACATCACAGAAGGTTTTTTTCACAGCCTACCTGACTGAAAGGCCTCATTAATATGCAAGTCATTTCAGCTCATTACTATCCAATTCTTTTGTCTCAGGTGAGAATGGCCCATTTTCAGTGGTGATTCACGCCTCCTCGCATACTGTGTTTCTTGGCAAAAAGTGTCTTACAAAACTAAATCAATATATTGTTTATATGAAGGAGTAAGCAGCATAATTTTTACATAATTTGAAGCAAAAACTCTAGTTACAACCTCCAATACCCAGAAGTCTTGTGAACACAGATTACTATACTTTTTTTGGCCTTATTTCAGTGACTTAAGTTTTTTGTTTTTCAACAACCATCCATTTGAAGGAATAACATTTATGCGTGGTTATTGAAAAAACAAAAAACTTAAGTCACTGAAATAAGGCCAAAAAAAGTATAGTAAATCTGTGTTCACAAGACTTTTGGGTATTGGAGGTTGTAGACTAGAGTTTTTGCTTCAAAATTATGTAAAAATTATGCTGCCTACTCCTTCATATAAAACAATATTGATTTAGTTTTTGTAAGACACTTTTTGCCAGAAACACAGTATGCGAGGAGGCGTGAATCACCACTGAAAATGGGCCATTCTCACCTGAGAGACAAAAGAATTGGATAGTAATGAGCTGAAATGACTTGCATATTAATGAGGCATTTCAGTCAGGTAGGCTGTGAAAAAACCTGTGATGTTTCAAGCTCATTATGATATGAAACATACAGAAAAATATTATTACAATATAAAGTAATGGTTTTTTATATTATACTTTAAAATATAATGTATTTCTGTGATGCAAAGAGTTGAATATAGGCTTTTAGTTTAAAAGCATGCACATTTGGAGAAATATGGATTCTCATGTGCTTATGTCAATTTTCTATACAGAGGAGTTATATTTATTTAATATTTATTTAATATTCACTGTCATTACTATGACGCTGGTGTTTTCAATTCATCCTTGAAGTCGGAGGGCGCTCTGTGCATTTTAGCCACAATTCATCTAAAAGAAGAAGAGGCTATTCCATGAATGGAGTTTCCAATACATACTGCAGCCGGAGGGCGCTAAAGAAACAAAAAAACTCATCTAAATCATCTAGAAGAAAAGTAAACAGGAACAACTGCATGTCTTCTAGAGATCGCTAAACCATGACTTTTACATCCAGATAAAACTTTTCAAGACAATAATACACGATTGAGACGATGTATGCATGTATTGCCTCTGAATTTGTGTCTGAATAGCGCTGGCTCCGTGGGTGTGGCCGCATTAGCGGATAATGAGCTGAAACACGGATTTCTGACATGGGTCTCTTTCATACAGATACATAAACACAGAAGGTTTGTTTTCGATTTGACTTACATGATTTAAAACCTGACATCTTAACGTTTTTTTAGACATAAGTTTAATTTTTCTGTGATTAGTATTCACTAAGTTACAGTTCATTTTCTGAGAACTATCAGATTGGACTTCGTTCGAGGGAGAGGAGATCACGCATCATGTTAGTTTTCTTTATTTTACAAAAGCAAACATTTTTTTTACTTTGAGTGTATATAAAAAAAGAAGATATTCTATAGTTTCAATTGATATATTACTATGTCTCTATGACAAAAATGACGGAGTATTTTAAGTCTGTTTTGCTGCAATGTGAAAAAAACCTGCAAAACGCGCCGGCGCGTTTTCAGACCTCAGAGTGTAAAATTATGTAGGTAAGTGTGAGCAGAAGTTACATCTAATAGGGAAGATGTGTATGTTAATCCTGCTGCTGTGGTGCCTGCTGCTCTTTGCTCTCCTGTTGATGACCCGGATGTGGGAAAATTACCTGTTGAACGCTTCCAGAATTCAACCGTGTTGAGAACTTGATGACTACCTTGCATACTTGCCTCAGGGTCAAAAAGAAGCTCTTATTCAGTTGATTAATAAGTACCCCTTGCTCTTTTCTGATGCTCCTGGCAGAACCTCTATAATAAAACATGACGTCGATGTAGGTAATAGCCCCCCTATAAAGGAACACCTGTACCGTGTTAACCCTCAAAAACGTGAAGTAATGAGAAAGGAGGTTGAGTATCTTTTGAAGCATGGTCTTGCCACACCTAGCCATAGTCCTTGGAGCTCTCCTTGCTTATTAGTGCCTAAACAAGACTTGACATTCTGTTTTTGCACAGACTATCGCAAAGTAAATAGTGTGACAAAGCCAGATTCCTTTCCTCTGCCCAGAATGGAGGATTGTGTAGATAGAATCAGTAGTGCACACTTTGTGACCAAGCTTGACCCACTGAAAGGTTATTGGAAAGTGCCAATGTGACTCCTTATAATCTGCTGCAGTATTCTGTTATGGCCTTCGGGATGCACAATGCTTCCGCAACATTCCAAAGGTTGATGCAACGAGTGTTGTCAGAAATCCCCAACTGTGAAGCCTACTTAGATGATGTTGTAATCTACTCTGACACTTGGGAAGAGCATCTTAGTAGCCTTGATAAAGTGTTTAATGCATTGGCCAATGCTTCACTTACCCTTATCCTGCTTAAATGTGAGTTTGCTAAAGCAGTTGTTACCTATTTAGGTAAAAAGGTAGGGCAGTGTCAAGTTAAACCTGTGGAAGCTAAGGTAGCAGCTATCTTGGACTTTTCTCCACCCCGTAATAAAAGAGTTGCGGCGATTTCCTGGGAATGGTAGGATACTACCGGAGCTTCTGTAGGAACTTAGCTACAGTGGTCACTCCTTTGACTGGCCTACTTGGTACAGCCAAGAAGTTTTTTTGGTCCAATGAAAGTGAGTCAGCCTTTAACGCTGCCAAAGATCTCTTAAGTAGTGCTCCTGTACTTTTTGCTCCTTGTTTCACTCTCCCGTTTAAGCTGCAGGTAGACGCCAGTTCCTCAGGTGCCGGAGCAGTGTTACTGCAGGAAGATCCTGAAAGTTACTTTTCTAAAAAGTTCACCAGTCCTCAGCAAATGTACAGTATGATTGAGAAGGAAGCCCTAGCCCTGGTGTTAGCTTTGCAACACTTTGAAGTTTACGTTGGTGGTAGCAGTCATCCCATCACTGTCTATACAGACCATAATCCTCTTGTTTTTCTGGATCAGATGTGAAATTCAAATCGGCGCCTAATGAGGTGGTCACTACCTATTCAAGAATACAACTTGAATATCCAGTATTGTAAAGGCTCTGAGAATACTGTAGCTGATGCCCTTTCGAGAGTACATTCAGCTGTGGAGTAAAAGTTTTGTACAGTTTATTTTCAAGACATAGTTGATGCTTAACTTATGGGTGGGGGTGTTACGTTCCATGATTGTGTCATATGGTAGTATATTCTGTTCTGTGTGCTGTTTTTTTTTTCCTTTTCTCTGTGTGTCTCTCTGCTGCTCTACTAGGTGCTGGAGAGAGAGGGATGATTGTTCACACCTGATGCTCGTTGTGGCTGCATGCTCAAAAGGAGCTCCCAGAGTCATTCAAACTGAAGCCTGTCTTTCAGAGTGTTGTGTCTCTCACCTGCTCTGTTTGTTGCTCTGAGTTGTGTGTAAATAATTGTGTGAGACGGTGTACGTTTGCTACAAAGTTAATAGGCTTATTGTAGCCTAATGAGTTTTACCATCTGCTCATTGTTATCATCTTCATGCTCAAATGTGCTGGAAGCTGTAGGGAGGTGGGTGCCTATTTAATTTTTGTATTAACTTTTCTCCTGTTTTTGGCTAGTTGGGGAGTTGGTGTCAAGATCACCATCAGTTCCTGTCAGTTCCCGGACTACATTTCCCACAATCCTCCCTGCCAGTCACATGTTCACTCTACACCAATCACCTGTTGCCACATACAGCTTAGCACACTACCTGGACTATAAAAGACTCACACACACACTACCTGTTTGCGAAGTCTTGTTTTCCCAGTGATACAATTCTGAGCGTTCTAATATCCTGTCTGCCTGTCTGTTACCATTCCTGCCTGTTACCTGTTTACGATCCTGTGCTGCCTAACCCTGACCTGTGCTTTGTATACTGACCTGTGAGTGATATCTGCCTGTCCTGATCTTTGCCTATATCCTGACTACGATTCTGCCTGTTCCCTGCTGTTCTGGTTTGCTCCTGTTTGACCCTGCCTGTACGACCATGCTCACCTTTAATAAAAGCTTTGCATTTGGATCCCTGCCTGAGTCCCGTCGCTCCGTTACAGAAGACTTCGCACCAAACCCAGATCCAGCAGATTTGTGAGTGTTCCCGTCTCGGCAACAATGAATCCATCTGCTCAGTTGATGTGTCTACGTCAAGGAGACAGAGCGTTAGAGGATTACGTCAAGGAGTTTATTGGACTGGCACATTTAACGCGTTTCGATGAGGTATGTCTCATGATCTTTTTCCGAGGAGGACTGTCTGATCCGCTGAGTTCCGTCATCCCTTCTCACGATCCCAGCTGGACGCTGGAACAATATATAGATCTGGCATTGCAGCTGAGCGGCTCTCCATTTACTGTGGGTGTCGCGGAGGAACACGACACCTCACTTGAACACGTAATGGCTGCCGCTAAAGAGGACATTCACAAAATGGTGGTCACAACAACAACACAAAGTCAAGACACAGTTGATCTTCCTGAGCCCAGTCAAGTTACGGCTGATCGTCCTGAGCAATGCCACGTCTCCGCTGATCACCCAGAGCCACGTCCTGTCTCCGCTGATTGCCCAGATCCACGTCATGTCTCCACTGATCACCCAGAGCCTCGTCACGTCTTCATTGATCGTCCAGAGCCAAGTCAAGTCCCCGCTGAACGTCCAGAATCGCGTCACGTCTCTGGATTCGTCCGAGAGTGGAGGAGGTTACGTTCCAGCATGAATGATCCTCCACTGACTACAGCACGAGCGGCTGGCATTCCTAAGCCTCCGCCGGCCGCTTCGTACTCAAATTCGCCGGTTGCGACGCACTCAGATTCGCCGGTTGCAACGCACTCAAATTCGCCGGTTGCGACGCACTCAAGTTCGTCTGTTGCAACGCTCTCAAGTTCGTCTGTTGCAACGCTCTCAAGTTCGCCGGTTGCTACGCACCTCCGCTCTCTGGATGTGATGGACAAGATGGCTGTTTCGCCAGTGCCCACGGGCAAGATGGCCGCCCCTTCGGTGTCAAGGAACATAGGGGGTGTTCCAGTCATCGAGTCCGCTCCAGATCCTGTGCTTCTTGCCCTGCCCGCGCCACCTGTGCTCCTTGCCCTGCCAGCGCCACTTGAGCTCCTTGCTCTGCTAGCGCCGCCCAAGCTCCTTGCTCTACCAGCGCCACTCAAGCGTTTTGCCCTGCCGGCGCCGCCTAAACGCCTTGCCCTGCCAGCGCCATCCGAGCTCCTTGCCCACGAACCCGCTACGGACCCCGTTGAAATCCCCAAGAACTTTTTTGGGGGGGGGCAGTATACCTAAGGGTGGGGAGCTTGTGGGTGGGAACCCTGCCCGGCCATGGCCAGCAACTGCCTCTGAGCTGCTATGGCCATATAAGGACTATAACTCTTTATGGCCATTTATGGACTCTGACCCGCCGTAGCCGCCCAAACCATCTGACCTGCCGTGGCTGCTCAAGCCACCTAACCTGCCATGGTTGCCCGAACCACCTGACCTGCCGTGGCTGCTCAAGCCACCTAACCTGCCGTGGTTGCCCGAACCACCTGACCTGCCGTGGCTGCTCAAGCCATCTGACCCGCCGTGGTTGCCCGAACCACCTGACCTGCCATGGCTGCTCAGGCCACCTGACCCGCCGTGGTTGCCCGAACCACCTGACCTGCCGTGGCTGCTCAAGCCACCTGACCCGCCGTGGCTTTCTGACACACCTGACACACCTGACCCACCGTGGCTGCCTGAGTTCCTGAGTTCCTGGATCTGCATTGGAGACCCTGTTCCCGTCTGCGTCTCCAATGCACACCCCCCCCCCCCATCTGTGCCATGTACGTCGCGAGGACGCGCCTTCCAGAAGGGGGGCGTTATGTCAAGATCACCATCAGTTCCTGTCAGTTCCCGGACTACATTTCCCACAATCCTCCCTGCCAGTCACATGTTCACTCTACACCAATCACCTGTTGCCACATACAGCTTAGCACACTACCTGGACTATAAAAGACTCACACACACACTACCTGTTTGCATTCACTAGAAAGAAAAAAGACAGTAATGGAATGGAGGTTAAATTGTATGGACAAATAATTGAGCAAGTTAAAGTGTTTAAATTTTTAGGGTTGTGGTTTGACTCTAAATTAAACTGGAATGAACATATCAATAAAATACTCAGTAAATGTAAGAAAGTGGTAAATGTTTGAGATGTCTGTCAGGATCTGAATGGGGAGCAAGTAGAGAGGCATTGAAAATGTATATACAGCATTAATAAGGTCAGTATTGGATTATGGAAGCTTGGTGTATGGATCAGCGGCTAAAACATCCTTAAAGAAATTAGAAATAATGAATTCTCAAGCTCTGAGACTATGTTGTGGTGCGATTAAATCAACTTCCGTTGATGCTCTACATGTGGAAATGGGAGAAATGCCACTATGCCTTCGAAGGGTACAGCTTATGATGAACTACTGGGTAAACTTAAAAGGACAGTCAGAAGGGAAAAATCCAGCTAGTAAGGTACTTATCCCTTGCTGGGAAAGTGAGAGAGCGAAAAGTAAGTGTTTTGCCTGGATCTCAGGAACTATAGCAAGGGAAATGAGGTTAAATCAAGAAGTTTATATTCCTACAGTACCAATAACGGTAACGCCTCCGTGGATATTTCCTCAAGTGTTTGTCGACTTGTATTTACTGGAAAATTATCATTTATTCAAAGACATAGGAAATCTAGCAGCGGTGGTAGAGGACAGAATTCACAGTATACCAGAATTATGTAGCAATATATACAGATGGATCTAAAGACCCTACGGGGAGAACATCATATGCATTTACTATACCATCCCTACAGATATCTAATAATAGGAAACAACAGATCATCTGGCAGTTTATACAGTCGAGTTAGTAGCAATTGTGTCAGCCCTGAATTGGATAGAACTAGCCAATATAAGCAAAGTTATTGTGTGTTCAGACTCAAGTTCAGCATTGATGTCAATACAATCATTTTCATCCCAGAGTAGGCAAGATATAATTAATGAAATATATGAAACACTTTTTAGAATTCATAATTGGAACATAGAGATTATATTTTTGTGGGTACCAGCACATAGGGGGGTTAAAGGAAATGAGATAGCAGATTCACTAGCAAAGGAAGCAATTAAACAGGAAAATGTAATGGAGATTTTATTAAGCAGAACAGAAATAAAGGCAATGATTAAAAGCAAAATCACTAACAAATGGCAAGATAAATGGAAACAGGGAACTACAGGCAGACACCTTTACAACATCCAGAACGAGGTGGGAAAGATGAGGAGGACAGGACGAAGCACGAAGGAAGAGAATGTAATATCAAGATTGAGACTGGGTCACACAAGACTAAATAGTACGTTGCACCTTATGGGGAAACATCCAACAGCGCTGTGTGAATGTGGTCAGGGAATAGAAACAGTTGAGCATGTATTAATTCACTGTCAGAAATATGCCACAGAAAGGGAAATATTTAGAAGGACATCACAGCAGATAGAAATAAAACAATTCTCAGTCAAACAGGAAATTATAATTCATTAATTGTATTCTTGAAGGAAACAGGGCTGATAAATAGGTTGTAAAGGTTTTTTTTTTTTTTTTTTTTTATATATATGTATATATGTGTATGTGTATATATGTATATTTGGTTTATTTTTTCATTTAACATTAATATGTGTTTAGCAGAGGGTAAGAATTCGGGTCCACACTCCAGTATAGTAGGTGGCGGTATACACCAATAACGTTGGCTGTCACCCACCATAAACAAGAAGAGAAGAAAAGAAGACTACCTGTTTGCGAAGTCTTGTTTTCCCAGTGATACAATTCTGAGCGTTCTAATATCCTGTCTGCCTGTCTGTTACCGTTCCTGCCTGTTACCTGTTTACGATCCTGTGCTGCCTAACCCTGACCTGTGCTTTGTATACCGACCTTTGAGTGATATCTGCCTGTCCTGATCTTTGCCTGTATCCTGACTATGATTCTGCCTGTTCCCTGCTGTTCTGGTTTGCTTCTGTTTGACCCTGCCTGTACGACCACGCTCACCTTTAATAAAAGCTTTGCATTTGGATCCCTGCCTGAGTCCCGTCGCTCCGTTACAGTTGGTGTACATTTCTCTTGTTTTCTTTTGGTAGTTTAAGTAGTTTTTACTCCTTAACTAGTCAGAGGGTACTTTTTGTTTATTTTTTTGGCATTACCTTCCTGAAGTCTGTTTTGCTTCCTCTTTGATTTACTTTGTCTAAAATATCTTTTGTTAATAAACCTTTTGAGCTTTAATTTTATGTCTGTTGTGCAGGGCACCCCAACATTCCATATTTTTTTTACTGTTACTCCCTTACCCTAGACCAGGGGTAGGGAAGTTCGGTCCTAGAGAGCCGCTGTCCTGCAGAGTTTAGCTCCAACCCTGAAAAAAACCTTCAGCTGCCTATAGCCTTAGTAATCCTGAAGAGCTTGTTCAGGTGTGTTTGATTAAGGTTGGAGCTAAACTCAGCAGGACAGCGGCTCTCTAGGACCGAACTTGCCAACCCCTGCCCTAGACAAACCTTAAACCTGGGACGTAACAGTATATATTTATCAAAATGTATTAAAATGCAATTCAATATATTTTTAATGCACTTCAAATAAGCATGTTGGGAAAACAAATTTATTATTAACATACTACTTGCATAAAGTATATTTTTAATACATTTAATACTGTCTTTTTCACCTGCGTGTGAACATCAGGAATTGAAGAAGATTTTGGAAGAAAAGTTAGTTGCTTTTATAGCAGGGGTTATAAATGCAATGTCTGAGATGAGGTCCAAACCAGAAGGATTCAGATTATAGCAGCAGTGCATCATTTGGATTTAATAGGTTTAAAGTGGGAATAAGTCAGAGATGAGCTCAATGTGTAGTCGAGTCAGGATTCGGCATGAGTGGGTTTATAATAATAATGTTCCTTCAGTGAAATGCGAGGTCTATTTTCAAACAGAGAGGACTTTAAAGGGTCATGAAACCCCCCTGTTTTAGCCTGGTCGTTCACACCTCTGAGCTGGAAACAATCAATGAAATGGAGAAATACAACACACTCATTATAAACAATAATGAATATTAATATATGAGCCCGGAGAAAAATGACAAACTCCCAAGCACAAGGGAGAAATGTGAAAGAATATTTAAAAGGGCTAATAATACTTTCATTAGTATTATTGAAAGTATTATTTTCAATGATGTGCAGCCTATACATTATAGTATTATTTTCACATAGTCCGAAAGCAGAGGTGAATGAACAGCACTTTTGTGACATTTGAATTCTCCACTGTAATGCGATCTTATGCGAACATACTTTCCATTTGTGCTGGTAGATTACAGCAAAACAAACCACATGCACCCAAGCTTTTGCTCTGGTCATGTCGCAGGAAAGGCATTGAGGTGCTCGAGCACCAACGATATGTCTCTGAATGACAAGAGACTGAGGCGAGAGAAGTGATACTTCCTCATGTATAATACCACAATTATAATCTTATGCATACTACAGAGCAGTGATTGGATTGAATGAGCTTTAAGTCATGAATATATGTAGAAAAACCGTTGATGTCAGCATGTTAGACCAGCCCATACTTGGAGCCAGCCAACACTCCGGATCTTGCCGGTAGTACACGATGACATCAGATTTTGTGACGTTGCTCCTACTTTGCTTTTCAAACCGGAAGACAGAAATCGCACTGAAAAATACAAAAATAACTAATTTCAAATTATAAATCACACACAGTTTCTGCCAATCTCATGTTAATCTCAAGTACCTATAGAGTAGTAGTGCATCCTTCATATCTCCGAAAAGTCTTTAGTTTTATTATATTTATAAATGATACATACGCTGTACCGAGTCTTTCCGAAAACAACCGAGTTACTGGAGGCATGTGAGTGAAGCTAAAGATTGACGAGCATCTTTTGCATAGTGATTGTCTGCAAGCTATTAATGGTCAGCTAAACAACTGTATTTAAACACACACAATACACCATCGCATTATCCATGAATAACTTTTGAAACACTATAATGAATATAATGTATAGTGAATGATGAATAATGAATTTATGAATTTACTACGTTTGTGTTGTTTACATTATATGCACTTAGGTGCCTATTTCCAACAAAACAGACATTTAAAGCAGTTTTACTCACCACCTGTGGTTCCGACTCATGACCGGGCTCATTATCGCTGTGACCGCTCCGTCTTTCAGTTTCAAATGATCTGTAAATCCAGCGTAGAACTGGGCCTTGTTTATAAAACCATAAGTGCCATTCCTGAGGGCTCAAGCATCTATGGAAAAATATGAGATATCTCCATTCATTTTAACCAATAAAAAAATTGACTGCAACTATCAGACGCGACTTTATCCTTATTTTGATAGTTAATTTAAGGGGGTTTCTATGGTTATTTTAATAATAATTATCGAGAGTGCATCAATGTAATGCATGAGCACAAATCTCTCTCAGCTGCACTTAACGCTAGGTCCTTTGGGAAGCAAGGTTATCTTTCCCTCACAACCAAAAACAATTCTTTGGTGGCATTGTTGATTTTGTGGTCTAAGAACAAAATGACAAATCTTTCTTGAGCAAGTCCTACGCAGGGCTACTGACGACTTCCGTAACCTGAACGAAGCACGTTGATGGGCATCCGGGGGAAGTGCCCGTACAAGGAATTCCACCCTTTATTACATAATAAAGGGCCATACTCCAAGAAAAAAAAGGCAGAAGTTTGAGAGCAAGAGTATTGAAGAGTATTGTTATGGCCACCATGATAATTATTTGTTTATATTCTTTTTGTATCATTTACTTATGTATTTTATGTATATTCTTGTTTATTTTTATTGGTGGATTTGTAACGTTGGCGTCCCCCTCTGGTAAAACACATTTAAGTATCAACAGGAAATGGCATCAGGGGGAGCGAATCAGTTTTCAACAGCTGTGAAAATGTGCGTACATGCTGGTGCATACAAAATGGAAAATAAACTCTAAATGAAGGAATGACTGCTGGACCACCTGTACTGCTTGTTGATACTAGCCCCCGAATGGTAGAAGTCAAGTTCAAAAATTCTGATGCTTCTACAAGTATTTTTGGCTAAAAAAAAAAAAAAAAAAGGCAATCTAAACATAATGGAGCATTCACTCTCGTGTAATAGATGTTTCATTCATACTTGAAGCTGGAGGGAGCTGTCTCACAGAAAGTCCAAAACGGTTTTAGCTAATTTAGCTATTCATTTTCAGCAGCTAAATAAGATGCAGAAATGTATTCACTGATGAAACGTGAAGACAATAAACACAAGACTGTGACAAGATATGGTTTATCTGTGTCACGCCGCATTGAGTTCTGGGTAACTTCTTTGTTTATCCGCCATATTGACAGGATCGCACAGCCATTCCGTCATTGAGTTTAGTGCAGTAATTTGTTTTCTATCATGATTGTGAAAAATGTCACCATTGTATGTCATTAATGCTGCATCGATAATGGCGATAGTAA
>JAOTNS010001870.1:0-34583 GCA_028476615.1 Culter alburnus
CCCAGCTGTACTCAAGATCTTCCAAGGAGGACTTGAACACAACATCATTAAACACTACACACCATTCTTAAGAGTCAGTAAAACTTTATTGGCATGATTTATAATAATTACAATTGCCAAACTATTTCAGTAAACAGGTAAATACAATAAAAAATAAAATTTGCATATATACATGTGGGTAACTTTGTAATTCATTAAAAAGTCACATATAAAATTCAGAATTTAAACTTGGAAGTAAATTAATGTTTAAGGATTAAAAATTCCTATTATACAAATCATGCTTAATTATGCAAATGTTTTGCATTGGCCTTTATAATAAAAATTAAATTTTCTGCTAGAGGTCTTATAATTGTGGAAGAAATGTATATTTGAATATACAAAAACTTCTTCAATCTGTCCAGTAATTGCTGTCTATACAGTATGAATTTCTTCCTTGTGGAACAAATGAAGATTTAAATGTTGGTAACCAAACATTTTAGTGACTATTGACTTCCATTGTATGGACAAAAAAAAAACAGACATTTCTCAAAATATCTTCTTTTATGTTCCACAGAAAAAAAGTCAAATAGGTTTGGAACGACATGGAGTAAATGATGACAGAATCATTTATCATTTTTGGGGTGAAATTATATATAATATATATATATATATATATATACACACAGTACAGTCCAAAAGTTTGGAACCACTAAGATTTTTAATGTTTTTTTTTAAAGAAGTTTCGTCTGCTCACCAAGGCTACATTTATTTAATTAAAAATACAGTAAAAAACATATTGTGAAATATTATTACAATTTAAAATAACTGTGTTACTATTTAAATATATTTGACCAAAGTAATTTATTCCTGTGATGCAAAGCTGAATTTTCAGCATTGTACTCCAGTCTTCAGTGTCACAGATCCTTCAGAAATCATTCTAATATGCTGATTTGTGCTCAATAAACATTTATGATATTTTCAATGTTGAAACAGTTGTTGTATTTTTTTTCAGGATTCCTTGTTGGAATAGAAAGTCAAAAAAGACAGCATTTATCTCCCTTGAACCTACAACGCTTCTGTAGCATTTCTACACTACCGTTCAAATAGTTCAGGGCGAGGCAAGACAATTTTGATTATATTTTTTTTGAAAGACGTATATATATAGTAACTCTACCCCCCCCCTATGACTACGTTTTTGATTCAGCAGGATGCATTAAATCAATCTCAACTACACGTCACGGGCCAGTAGTAAGAGTCATTTGATCATGCATGGCTTAATATAAGATCCGAGATCTTCAGCTAAAAAACTGATTTCACTTTTCTGGGCTGTTCTCTTCCTACCTTTATTCAGCAATAGTATCCTCGTCACCAAATTTAAGATTTGTACAGAACATTCCCACTATTTGTTGTGTCACATGGTACAGCATCATAATGCTAGTTGTCACTTGGAGATAGCAGCCAACCGTTCATGGCATAGAGTATGAATGATTTCGACGGCTCATGATGACACATCAGGCTATAGTATCTGGAATTGAAGATGATGCTGTTAAACATTTTCCGACGATGCCATCAAGGATAAATATTACTTTGTGATAAGATATAAAATAGCAAACAGTTCATTATTAATCTGTTTACTAATATTTCACAATATCTTACTTGTTTTTTTACTGGATCTATATAAAATTTTTGCAATTAAATAAAATGTTAGCCTTGGTGGAGCTAGACGAAACTTCTGTTTTAAAACATTAAACAGTTCTTAGTGGTTCCAAACTTTTGGGACTGTACTGTATATCACAATCTGCACTCATTATTGATTTAGCTGCAACTAGCGCCTTCTGCTGGATTAATGGGTCATGACTCAATGTGGAATACAAAACAATACTGTATCTTCATTTTTCAGCAGGTGTTCTTAAATCATCACACTAGTCACTGCATGCAGTGTTAGGAAAAAAAAAGTTCTTTGGCCGAGTGTTTGCCCTCTCTAACTGCTTAAGAACATTGTTCCATTCATCTGTTTCCTGCAATAATTTTGGTTTTCCTCTGTTGGGGCGGTGCGTGAATCCCGAACCACTCATAGTAAACGTTGTAATTGTACCTTGTTTATACTTTTATGATGTTTATGTTTCAGTTAATTCGCGTTCTCTCCGTCAGAGATCCCCTGGATAGCAAGGAAAGCACAAATGTATATAACCCCTCTGTGTGACACAATAAAAACTTATAGATACTACAATATGAGGGTTGAGCGGGTCCTAGCACAGCAGCGACACTTGAGTTTGTGTAGAATTCTGCATACTATCTTTTACCCAGTTTTATTATTAGTTATTTGAGGAATTCAGCGCTGTTCGGTTGTGACCTTTTTAGCAAAATGAGCGCAATAATGGATCAAATGAAACTTCGATAACAACAAGTTAAGTAATCATGGTCATCCATTGTTATTGTTTTGTCTAATATAAATGCAATTGCATTCGTCCTTGAAAAATATAAACATATGTACTCTCTTCGCGAGTTCTTCAATGTAGCACTTAGTACTCACCATATGGCAGACCTTAAACCTCCGGAACGGCTTTCTCAGAGCAAAAACAGTAAAACAACAGAGCCACGCAGTGCTCATTACATCAGATTTGCAGTCTAGTGATGATTCTGAGTTATGGCTAGATTGTCGATACAGTTTTGACGTTGTACTCTGGCTCCAACAGAATTACAGAAAGTAAATCATAAATCAAAAAACGAATGTAGACATCTTTTTAATGGTTTCTGCGCTCGGTTATAAAGCCCACTATTACTTTTCCTCTTGACAGACTAGATTGCGTTTCCATTGCTCGTTCTATTTTACCTATCAGCAATCTGAAGGAATGATTGATATTTCCTTAATTGAAAAGAGAGATTCTACTTTAGTGTACTTTAGGTTGATCACAGTTTTCACATCCTCTACTCTACGATTATTCTGCTATAGGGAATTACTTGAAAACCCACTTGTTAATCCATGCATCTTGGTGTTGCTGTAGATTATTCAAAGATGGTCTTATACTACCAACTAGGAGCCCTGCGAGATTCGGCATCTTCTGTTTGGATCGGCCATATACTCTTTTCTTTTGTAGAGTTCGTGGAAGTGTTTTCTTGCTCTCTTTTAACTGATAAGCTATTCTCTTCGTGCTAAATTTTATATTATTTAATACTGTACTTTTAGAATCAATGCAAGATTCTGGACATTATTTAAACCTCACCCGCTGATATCGACTGGTTGATAAGCCTGCAGTTACAGCGCAAGTCTGTTTGTTATGCCACAGAGTGGTGGGTATTCTCACATTTCCTACAAGCGGCCTCACACAGGAAATGATCTTCAAATTTTTACACCTTCAGAATTCTGTAGAAAAAAACTTCATTAAATAAAACAAGAAGGAAAACTAAAACAATACTAAACAAAAAAAACTAAGCCTAATACACATGGCTTGCTGTTCTAGTGTCACAAAAGTATTTATTTATTTTATAGTTGCAGTGAGCATTAAGCCTAACAATGTTGGACCGGCAAACGATCAACGTAAAAACTTTAATCACAAAATGAACAAACAACAACAAAACAAAAGCAAGCGGCAGCCCCTCATGGACGACTGCACATATAAACAGGCCTGGTCCTCTATAGTCTCCGTCAGTCCTCCTCGAGACTAGTATGCGTTCAAGTCACGTCAGAAATATCGTATTTACGAGCTGAACGCACATGAACGCCAACAAAAAGTCATAAACATGAATGGGTAGCTCGAGATTATCTTTAAGCCACAGGAGTTGGGAGCATGTCAGTGAAACAGGCCTACCACATTATTTACAGGTACTTATGCAGCCTTCACGTGCTCTCAGAATTATCGTAAATATGAGTTTCATAAGTAAAAATTGCTCATGAGCTCCCTTCCATTTCAAAACTTGAATGCGTTGAGCTCGTAATCACAACTTCAGAAGTGGGAATTATCAAATTTCCCATAGCACCTGAAGGCAGCTAGCAGTGACCTTATCGGGCTTTTTTATTTACAACAAAATAAGCTAATTGCCAGCACAAAATATAATATGATTGTAGTATAACAATATAATGTAACTATAAAGCCTTATAAATCAATTAAAAACATAAAAAAGCCTGATGCACATTCTTTATTCCTAATTTTCAAGTTTGGTGTTTTGTGTAGTTAATTAATAGAAGGTACACCGCCATCTTGCTCCGACGAAAGTGACTCACCTGACATCGTAAACACAACTTCCCAGCTCGTACTCACGATCTTTCCAGGAGGACTTGAACGCAACATTATTAAACTTGCGCCACCGCAATCTTACCCACTCTTATTAATTATTCAGTTAGCCGCAGCTGTATAGTTTTCACATGTCCAAAACAACATCTTTACCCTTTCAAACCTTAGCCCATTTGCCGATATCTCTTTCTTGTTCTCATACTGTTTTATAACGGAAATGTTTTACTAGAATTGAAAGTTCACCAAATGACCACAAGAGAGCAGCAGACGTGTTCTGAGTCTCAACTGGAGCTTACAAAAGGGACTGTGGAAGTACCATGGTGCAATTATGTATCTGGAGGTAGTACTCTGAATTATCATCATATTCATGCAGTTTGGTGCTTTAAATAGTAGTTTGTTTCTGATGGTTTTAAGTACTTTTATCCTTGTTGATTTGCATGTAAAACATAACTTTGAAGGCAAAAAGATACCCATGAAGTAAGCTAAATCTAATGAAAGTTCCCTTCTGGAGATGTTCTCAACTAGGGAAAAAAATCAATCAATGTAATCTATAAATAAAAAAATGGAAATATTTATATATGTGTATATTATAGATTACATATGAATATTCAATGCAAAAAAAAAAGTAATTTAAAATTTACTTATTTGTTTAATCTATAATCCATATAATCATATATATATGGTATATGTAGTATATATATATGTTATATGTATATGGTGTGTTATATACTATATATTATATATATATATAGATATCTACTATATATATATATATAATATAGAGAGAGAGGAGAGAGAGACGTGTTATTATATATATATATATTATAATATAAATATATATATAACACACACACCTCTCTCTCTCTCTATATGTATATATATGCGTGTGTGTGTGTGGTGTGTGTGTGTGTGTGTGTGTGTGTGCGTGCGCTGCACGTGCGTTTTTGTGATGTATCTGGACACAAGTTTGTATAATGACATGGGTATAACATAGGTATTACAAGGAGAGTGTGACTTATGAGGACAATACCCATGTCCCCTTTTTCAAAAGGCTTATAAATCATATAGAATGAGTTTTTTTGAGAAAGTAAAATGTGCACAGTTTCCTGTGATGGTTAGGTTTTAGGGGTAGGGGTAGTATAGGGGGATAGAAAATACAGTTTGTACAGTATAAAACCATTACGCCTATGGAATATCCCCACAATTCACAAAAACAAACGTGTGTGTGTTTTAATATTATTAATAGATTGTATATATGAATATTCTACTAAATAAAAATCATATCCACTTAGAGTTAAATGTGTTTGAGAGAGATCTGTATATGTAAACTTGTTTGTGTTGGAGGGCGTGAATTATAACACTGTGATATTAATAAACACTGGCAGACAGTCTTGTTGACCACACATGACCTTTTATTGGCTATATCCACAGGTTTCAACTGACATCATTTCCGCATAAAGGACTACAATTTAGTAAAAAAACAAAAGTGTTTTGTTTTTTCAAGAAATCATAAATGATGTGTAAAAAAAAAAAATCAGAAGGCCTTGAAGTTACTTATCAGAACAATTTGCCATTGAAAACCACAGTTAAGTACCAATTGTCAATCAGATTTACTCTCATCATCCTGAAATCTGATATGTTCTTTTTTGATTTGGCAAACTGTTGATCACTGTCTGCTCAAACTTGACTAGTGCCTTCTAAACTGTAGCAACCAGGCCTCTGCCGTAACCTTTTGTGTCCCCCCCTCGCGCGCTGTCTGTGTCGTCATCGGGTGCATTTTGTTGTTTCTTGTTTCCCCGACATTGCGAGATATTGCATATATGTGCTGCTTTTACCTCCACTTATTTTTCATAACACCGTCAGCCCCCCCTTTTTTTTTTTGTTTTTATTTCACCACGTCTCACCACACCATCGAGCGTCTAGGTAGCACCGTAAGCACACGTGGATGCTATTACCACACGTTTTGTATTTGTCCATGATTGATATCTTTCAAACAGAGGTTTAGACAATGTCCCGCTTACCAGTGACTGCCTGCCCCCTCACCTATTTCGCCATTTTGGTGTATATACTGCGGTATCGCCCCTATTTGTTGCCATCGTTATATTTTTTGTCGTACGAGCTTTAGGACACCCCCAGGAGGCAAAATGATTAACCCAGTTTCCTGTCGCCTCATGCCGTTCTGGTCCCCAGTACTTACCTGGCTATTGTTTTATGGGGTGACATACTTTAGTGTAACACGTTGCTGAGTTTAATTCTAACAATGTCTTGTATCAGCTTATGGTCAAGTCTCTGCCCAAGACTTCTCTGTTGGGTTGGGTGCTACTCCACTCCCCACCAGCCCCGCCCCCCCCGCACATTGGTTGGGATATTTGCCCATAGTAGCAGAGTACTGGGTCAACATATTTTGTGATCATGGACACAACATTTCCTGTCCGTGAAAACTGTAGTCTAACTATACTATTCCCTACCTCCTTAGTAACCTAAACTCCCTATAAAATTATCCCTAAAATAACACAATAGGACCTAACCCGGGTCGTAAGCCTTAATATCAGTTTGTATACCTTCCGGCCCTTTTTTTTTTTATTTTTTAGCTGATTGGTGTATTGAAGCGTTGATAGCTGAGTAATGCGTTGTACTCGGGGTAAATATTTCTACCTTCTCTACAGACAATATATAGCAGACACTTAAAGTACCAGAAATCCTTTCGCCTGGTCATTTTAGTCTCGCGCCATTGTCTACTTTTTTAGGGTTCGTGGTGAAAAGTTTATTTTCTTCATGGCTAGCAACATCACTTCAAACAACTATTACATTTTCGAACCCCCTACACCACTATGGAACTTATTAGCAGGGTTATTTTGCCCGCCCACAGAAAAGTGAACAAGATACAGCAACCGGCAGTGTAGGTTTTTCACACTCTTTTGACATATCCTGTTATTTCTAGAAATCTTAATCAATGTATGACTCTGTGATATCCTTTTTCATCTATTAAGAATTTCCTAAGTGTTTTCATTGTTTCATCAGCTTGACCCTGGTAAATGAACGTGTGCCTATGACTTGTTATTGTATGTTAATTATACGCAGGACATTTGTGTTACAAACAAATAAAGGGACAATTTAACTGTGCCTCAGGAGGTACTAATTGTCTACAAGCCATAATAAATCAAAATAATTGGAAGTCGGAAAACTGTTCATGACAATTTTTTTGTCTTATATCTTAGATTAGTATACTTTTTCCCGCCGCCCCCACCTATCATATAGATACTTGCTTCATGATATATAAAATACTAAAACTGTGCAAGGCAAGTTTATACACTCTTTATACACATTCCCACAACGCACAGCGTCTCTTCCCGCCCTGACCACACGCAATTGGTTGGAGTCAGTGTCCGTACAATATGGGGCTGAATCCACTGGAGTTCTGTTTCCCTTTAATTTTTATTTTTCGTCTTGTTGGCAGTAATTTCTGATTAGTTACATACTCATGGTAGGACACAATACGTCGGTGAAAACATGGTTGTTTCAACACCCACTATCTCAAGGATGTCAGATCTTGCTGTGGGAAATGTTGATGACTACTGGTAGCGCTTTTATGTCTATTTGTTGAAATATTATCTTTTGGCTGATGTGTGCGATGATCTTAGTCATCATTGCATCAGGCTGCATGCGCAGGAGAGCCTATGAAAGTAATTGTGGCCTACACTATTTGTTGTGGCGAATGCAAGATTAGTCATTACAGCTTATTGGCTGAGTACACTCTAACCTACAGTTATATGACATCTATTAAGAGAACTCATAATGAAGATTACTAAAAGAGCAAACAAGGTGCCTTTCTTTATGTGTATTTAGTGTTTTATCGATGCTTGCTAGTGGTCCTTTGTTTTAAAGAATAGTCTATATTTGCTAGGGCGCTGTGTTCGGGTTGTTCCTTGGACATGATGACAGATGTCTGTGAGTTTTGCAAAGAACTTCAGCACGTTGTTTCACATCAACACTTACACTATCCCATACAGTCCCATTCATACACCATAAGCTAAAATAAGACCTTTGAGTTCATTTATCATTCATGTGTGGTTTTGAAATCGTTGAGGTGCGAATAAAGGATGATGCCCGACAGTTTTTCTTATCAGAATAATAACAAAATATCACATACAAACATTCAGCTAATGGCTAATCCAAAAATGTAAACATCAGAATTCACCTTCGATAGTAAAATCTGGATAGAAAATGTTATTATTAAAAAAACAGCTCATGTTTTTAAAATAAGTTCCCCAAATCCTCCCGACGTAGATCTAGCTGCTTCAGATCTCTAACTTTGGTTTGTTGACTGTTTGATAAAAACAGTACAAAAAAATACTGCTGTATAAAAAAATGAATCAAGCTCTCAAGTTTCCTCATGAAAATTTGCACAGCATTATTTTTTTTCAATTGTTTTCTTCCTCAAAATATCAAGCTGGTATTATAAGTGTCGTCGCAGTTGCCTAAAGGCACCTCTTTCTTCTTTCTCTCACTCGTTTTACTTTCTATGCTTTTCCCAAAACTACAATTTATATTGCTGCTCTTCTAATCCAGTTCTCTAATTATATACCGTCAAGTCATCTGACCTTGCCCGACTGCTGGCCTTGCTCAAGCTGCTGAGCGGTCGCGTGTCTTCTATCGTCTGCGCGGCTTCCACGTCGGCTTCGACGGTCATATCGTCCTCATCTTCATCCCTGTACAATCCCGCCGCTACACTTTTTGTCCTGACTTCTTTTCTTACTTTTAACACTTCTACTCCTTTTTGCCATTCTATGGTACTGGTCCCCGCTGTCGCTTCTATCCCTCCAAAACTCTTTCCCCCTCCCGTTTTCTCTCTGGTCTATATTGCGGTCGTCTGGGCGTAGGAGAGATGGCTTCCCCTCAAATGGTTCGTTACCGTTGGATAGCCTGCGCATGTCGGCCTAGTGCCTTCCCGCATATCCCACTACCCTCATTGTTCAGGAGTGATAGAACGATGCTGACGTGGTCTGTCTTCTCCTCAAGCAACTTGTAGCCTTGGGCTCTTTTTGGTATGTTGAATGACTCGTGCTGCTTTGGTGGAAGGCAAGGCTTCTTCTCGGTCTGCCCCTGGGTCCCGCGACTTGCACGGCCGCACCGGTTACGGGAACACAAACGTTGGGATACTTTTTTTTGCAAGCTCTAATATTTGCGCTGATTTCCACAACAGTTGAGGGAAAGTGAGACACAGCCTCTCAACGGCTAACTTGAGAGATGATTGAGAATACGGTTTCGTCTGTAGGTTCTTGAGACGAATTGTTCAGCTCACCCGTGTTTTGGAACGCGGCGTTAGGCTGCACTTGACAGTCTGGCAGAATTAGCGTTGAAGCCATACGTGGTGTAGTAATGGATTTTTCCCCATATCTACGAAGTCTATCTCAACATGAGATGCTCTGTGGAAGATTAATGTAGGGCACGCCTACCTAGGTCAATTCACATGAGAGTGCCTACCTATAATGTGTTTACGAAACTTGTCGATTGTTGCTTTGCCCTTGTTTTGTTGCGTTGTCGTCATCTGTTCGGCCGATACTCTTGCGAGATTACGGAATCGCTCTCATTAGACTCTCTGTGTTGTTCGTTGCCCTGCGTGCGGCGATGCACGGGCAGCCTCCCGTTTTCTCTATGCTTGTACTGTTGAGCCTCAGGCCTCTCCCGTTGCGTGCGCTCTCCTACCATGTGACATGGTGTGCTAGCGTTGACCACGTAACCATAGAGGGTGTGTGAAACAAAGATGATCTGGGGTACCCACTAGTGCGAATTCGCGGCGATGTGGAGAATGCCTCGTTCGTAGCAACCCGTGTTTCTCGCAAATTACGGCTGTGCGTGTTGCATGACTTCGATTTTTTGCTCGTCGTCGCGCATACACTGAAAACTCTGCGGCCCTGTTTTTGTGCCACAGATGCTGATACGACTTTGTATGAATTTGGACGTGTACCTGTATCACACACACTACCGCTCTCATTAATATGTTCTTTCCCGTCCGTATTTGCATCCCTGTTATTTTCCTTGATCCGAGCCCCCTCGTTGTCACAATCGAATCCCTCAGCAGTCTTATGACCTGGCGTTTGACCTGTACACTATCTGGCGACTCAACCCATCAGTTTAGCCCTGTGTGCCCGCCGGCTGAAGCCACAGTTTTCAGCACCTTTTGTGAAGTGTTTCTTGCGGTGTTGAACAATAAGATTATTTCGCAGCCCCTTACATCTTTACCCGAGACTTGGTGTGAGCTTGTCTCTCCATAACCAACCTTTTTTTGTATCGTTCTTGTAAATTCGGTGCTATTCGTTTTCCTCTTTTTTCCCTTCTTTCCGCTGACCGACACCTCTTGTATCTCTCGTCCACTTTTCCCATACTTGTCTGTGCCCATACACCATGTCCTACCGAGTTTGTGCATGATGAATCCCTACACCTACATTTATCCCACTCTGAGCCTTTTGTATTTGGTGTTTCCTATTTTCGGTCTCCTATAACAACACCACGCCCACACACCAAAGTTCAAACCACACCAACGGACGAACACCGCACACATTTCACATGAAATTAAAAACCAGTTACGGTTTACTGGACATATACGTGTCTCTATATAGACGCTCTCTGAATTTTCGAATCCTGAATTATGTCTTTTGTTCTCTCATTACGACACACACCGCAATATCACGTTTAATACCGTTGGCGTATAAAATGGGGACAATTTGTTACGACAAGTAAGAGCTCCACGAGTGGGCTTTCACTGTGTTCGTTCCCAGCATTCTCTTGGCACACATTTTTTCTTGGGTGAAGTGATATTTTTTTATTGTTCGTTGTTATGATCTATGGTTCAACATGGCCTCCAACTTGTCGCCCTTTTTTCCTTTCACTGATGTGAGAGAAGTGAGTTTTTTTTTTATCTAGGATCCATGTGCCACGGATGGTTGGTTTTAGTTGCGCAATATTTAAGCTGGGAGCCAAGACAGCCTTTTTTTCAGAGGCGCGACGCATGGTGACGCGTAGCACAATAGGATTCACAAACACAAATGGGAATGTATGTGACACTGGCATTGGTAAAGGGCAATTTTAAAAGTGTAAAACTTGAATGGTGCTAAATAAAACATGATTATTAGTTTCACTACACTGTCACTTGAGTTTGAACTAGCAGTGTTATCAGTCATCTATCTTTGGTCACAGTTCTCAGAGACATTTGTTCTTTGACTTACAGGAAGTGAGCACTGAAGTGATAAGGTGGGCTTATCATAAAAGAAACCATCATTTGTTCACATGTACATTTTTACTCCAAAATGCACCAGGCTAATGCTATGCTAAATGCTAAAACCATCAGAGAAAGTGGTCTCATGACAGTGAAAGATTTGTATTTTTTTGAAGGTAGGAAGCTTAAATAGCTTAAAAGCTAAAAAACAGGCTAGTTTTAAAAATAGCAACAAACTATTATATGGTTCTTTTAAACTTCACTTTTTCAAAATACCAATCCCAAGCAAACATTTAAACGTTCCTTTTTATAGGCTGAATTCAGGGTGATTGAGACACTTTTTGCCATTGAGATGACTGGGAAAAGTTTCCTAATCAATCTGAATTCACCTATATATTTAGAGTTTATATAGCTATGGCTGATAACACTACTAGTGATGTCAAACTAATCAAGAGAAATTAGTCTTATTTGTATTTATTTGTATTTCATGTGACATCATAATGCATCAGGGCATGACTAAAAACACCATGTTATCATGAAATTGATGATAGCTCCCTATGGTAAATGGGAACCAGATTTATTTTTTGCATTACAAGTCATGAAAGGGGGCATGCATTTGGATTTAAAACAAAATGTAAATATATAACTTTTAAAACAGTAGGTCAAGCAAAGTTTTACACATGCTTCTTGACTCAAATGTCAAGTCTAATTAGTCAGAACCACAACCAATAATCCCTCTCTAGACAATGCTTTAGCCCATGTGGACCATTTTTTATCCAACTGGAATGTGCTCTCGAAATGACATCATGGATAAGCATTGCCATTGGCTGATACTAAAGAATGATGTTCAGTGGGTGGGTGGTTATGTGAATGTTTGGATGGCGGAGGCAGGGCATTGCATGTATGCAAAATTGTTTTCATATTAAACACAAGTAAGTCCTCTTGAATGAATCACAAGTAGGTGTTAAAACATCTATTGCTATTATACAAGTCTAACAGGATAACCCCAATGACCCTGTTGCATTTACTAAAGATAGAATGCACTACAAAAGCAGGCAGATCACCTAAAAATACCCCTCATCATTTTAACAGAAGCAAATAAAATTGAAGGATCTGAGATTAGGACTGAGTTTCTTTAGTGACTGGGTTGATTGCGCCATGATTTTTCAAGACACCGGCGTTAAAAGTTGGGTGTACATGGTAGTACATGGGAATTTTCCCTATTTCTACCATTACTTAAGACCATCTCAAGCCTTAGCTGGTTTAAGCTGGTCGACAATCTAGTCTCCCAGTCTGACAAGTGCCCCAAACCCCTCTAAAACCAGCAAAAACAAGGCTTGGAGAAAAGCCGAGACCAGCAGGTTTTAAGCATCTACTGACCACATTGGCAACTGATGTAGCCTGACAAATAATCCATGTATTCTATCCTAACCTTTGCAAGGCTCACCTAGAACTTGTCTAAAATCAACACTTACATAGGGCTCTCTAAACAGAGCCCTACACAAGTAGCTCAACACCATCTGCAGAGAGTACGCAAAAAGTTGGAGCAACAGTCCTCAAATTGGCTGGGCTGGCAGCCTAAGCAGCCGGGGGGTGTCGGGATTTCAAACAATGGCATGATGTCATTATGAAGTCCGCTGTGTCTATTAAGTGCGCATTGAGCATGATCCAGATTGTGCGAATGAAAGCAGGCCCCAGGCTATGGCTAAGCATTGGACCATCCCTCAAACAAAGTTATCTTACAGGGATCTGCCTACATGCTGTTACACCACGTTTCCTGCTCCTGAGGGACAATTTAGCTGACTGCCATAACTACGTAGGATACAGTGAAAGGGTAGCATTAGCATATAGGTAGCAGTAGCCATTAACAGGGGAAAAAGCTGGGGGAAACACATACTGTATGCTATCAATCTCAGTACACGAAAACTTTATTTGCTGGATAACTAAGGCAAGTTGAGTGTGACAGTGAATGACTGAGACTTTATTTCACTTGGAATTTAAGTTCTGAATTACTAAACAAACTATTGCTTTTCCAGCCATAGTTATTATATTTTATCAAAGAACCCACTTGCTGAAATGTTGGTCTACACATGTTTTTTTTTGGTCTAGCTCAAGGGTGTCCAAACCTGCTCCAGGAGGGCCACTGTCCTGCAGAGTTTAGCTCCAACCATAATTAAACACCTGAACCAGCTAATCAAGCTATTCAGACTCACTAGAAACGTTCAGGCATTTGTGTTGGTTAGAGGTTAGAGCAGGTTAGAGCTAAAATGTGCAGGACATTGGCCTGCAAGGAGCAGGATTGGACACCCCTGGTCTAGCTGGTGGACTTACAAACCATTTACATCATCTTTTGATTACTGGTGGTTGACCAAGGAAGTCTTGCTAGTTAAGTTAGTTTGGAAAATCAGTTCACTTCAACATCCAAAACACAACTTATAATGGCCTTTCCAGCTGGACTACACATTTGTACAGAATAGATGTACCTCATGGGGTTACTTAATGTCTTTGTGAGCAATATTAACACAATCTACTAGATTTGTTTTAAAAATAGGTCTGATTTCTAAATATTGCTCCAGACTCAGAGAACTGCATGGTTTGACAGTGGTGCCTATCCTCTTGTTCTTCTGTGGTAATCCCCATTAATCCCTATTCCAGCGCCAGCCATTTGATGGATCCAATGTGTGTCTCTCTTCTCTGTTCTTTGCGCATACCAGAGATACCAGCTACAATAAGGAGGATTTACCTGATTCAGTTCACTTCCATTCCACGTGGGAGACTGAAGAGTGAATGAAGCCATATTATAGACTTGCAGTGCAGAATTATAGAATTATTTCATCATATCTCTGTATGCCACTTTCTAGAGCAGCAGAACTGCTTGGAATACAATGGAGAATGCTCTTGGCGTATCTAACCGCTGGGTTTGGTTGACCCATTGTTAGAGCTGACAAAACTTCCAGTTAATAAAGATTAGCTCTCACTGGAAATCTAATATTGGGCCTTCACTGGGACACTGTCCAGTTTTTCTTGGTTTCTGGATATCAAAAGCCTAAACACCCATAAATGTGGCTAAATGATTACCTCCAAGACCCGGAATGTACCGGAAGACAAGGTGTCTACATATATACTGTAGCATTAGGGTTTAAAATAGTTATTTTCCTGGAAGTATTTGTAACAAATCTATCTAACCCCACCCTGACCAAGAGTCCCAGCTTTCCATGGCCTGTAATCCACCACCTATGATATTGAATTGGCAGGAGAAAGGGGGAGAAAAGGTGAGCAATTGTTCAGTCCAATCTCAAAGGAAATGGATATGCGACTTCCTGTGTATGTACACGTTGGTTAGGGTACAGCAAGAGGAAAGAAAGGCCTTTGGCAATACAATAGAAAGACGGAAGGTAGAGTGGTCACAAGTCACAAAGAGATGCAAAAGAAAAGTAAAGAACATGGAATGTCAAATGAGGTTAAAAAGGGGGAAATCATTTTGACAGTCAACCTAGCCATCAATTTAAACCAGAGTTCATTGAGTTTTTATGTCTTTTTTTTTTTTTTTTCATACATCACTTAAAGGGATATCTCACCCAAAAATGAAAATTATCCCATGATTTACTCACCATCAAGCTATCCTATCTTCTTTCATATGGATATGGCTTCAGTGGGGTTAATAAAGGCCTTTTGAAGCGAAGCAATGCATTTTTATAAGAAAAATATTCATATTTAAAACTTTATAAATTCAAATAACTAGCTTCTGGCGGACGACCGCATGCATACTGCACAAGTCGACTTGCGCCAAATGAGTAACCCGTGACATGATGCATGATGCAGGATGTAGGAGTATCGCAAGCTTAGATGTCTCTCACGGTTCAAACTAATAGGGCTGGGCTCCAACATTTCTAAACTTCTAATTCATGACCTGTGTTATGTTTTGCTCTCTCCTCTGCGCCTCCGCGTTCGTCATTGCATTCGGGTCAAAGGTTGCTCTTCCGCCCAAATTGACTTGTGCAGTATGTGTACGGTCATCCGCTGGAAGCTAGTTAT
Organism: Culter alburnus; assembly: GCA_028476615.1. Lineage (NCBI taxonomy): Eukaryota > Metazoa > Chordata > Actinopteri > Cypriniformes > Xenocyprididae > Culter > Culter alburnus. The sequence goes on from JAOTNS010001870.1 coordinate 15,463, forward strand.
TTGAATTTATAAAGTTTTAAATATGGGATAATTTTCATTTTTGGGTGAACTAACCCTTTAAAGTCAGCATGAAATGAAAATTCACTGTATGTTTTTTAAATGCCTGTTATTGATCTTATTGTGAGAAATTAATGCAATATCTAGCGATAAGCGATTTCAAAACACCGCTTCATGAAGCTTCGAATCTTTTGTTTCAAATCAGTGGTTCGGAGCGCTATCAAACTGCCAAAGTCATGTGATTTCAGTAAACGAGGCTTCGATATGTCATAAGTGTTTCGAAATTTCAATGGTTCACCACTGGGGGGCATGACTTTGGCAGTTTGATACACGCTTCGAACCACTGATTCAAAACAAAAGATTTGTAAAGCTTCAAAGCTTCATGAAGCAGTGTTTTGAAATCCTGTCATTAGGTATTGTTGAATAAAATCGTTATTTTGTTTTTTGGTGCACAAATAGTATTCTCGTCGCCTCATAACATTAAGGTTGAACCACTGTAGTCACATGAACGGTTTTAAATAGGGATGCACCGATGTATCGGCCGTCGATATTTATCAGCCGATTTTTGCTCAATTTACAACCATCGGCATATCGGCTATAGTAGGAAAAAGGCCGATATAACAAACCAATGGTTTATTAATTAACTGCGTGAAGGCATTGAGCTTTATAATGACTGTTGTGTAATCCTAGCGCTGCTGTCTAATGCTAATCAAATAACAAAAGAAAGATCGCACAATATTCTTGACTAAACAACTTTTGTAACTTTCATAAGTGTAGCGGAACCTATCCGAATGATGACCAAAACTTTACTAATGTATTAAGTTTATTAAGTCCGTTTTTACTCCAAACAAATCAACACAAAAGCTAAACAATACAGAGCACAAGAAGTGCGCATTAAACTCTCTCTCCGTTGCATTATCATCAACATACATAGAATTACTCAAAACACTTATTACAACTAACCGTAAACAAATACATAAGGACCTTTTCAGGGGTGCTTTATAAACGGACAAACTTTAAATCTGCAAAATATCTCTGAAGAACTGCGTGTTCTCCTCAGCCGGTAGACTAGAACACCCGTCAAAATAAGAGTCCCGCCTTAGCAGGATCTTAGCTTTGCAGATCTCTTACATATTTAAACTTACAAAAAATATTAAAATGTATACAAAAACAAATTAGAAGATTAATCACAATAGTCTGTTACAATAAAGAAGGATTAATATGTATATATACAGTGAAGAATATGCAGTGCTATTTTACATTTGTTTACTTTATTTCTGTACCTGAAAACTTTTAAACCTACCTAAAAAGCAGTTTATTTCATATGTATCTTTGTTCTGTATTCTTTATGTAGGCCTGCTGAATGTTAAATGGATCTTTATCATGTTCATTAAAAATTATTTGATGATGCAGCAATAAACCTGCTAGTATATTTTAATGCAGGTGTTTTTGAACTTTGCTTATTTAAAACATGATCAAAATACTATCTAATTTCAAATAAGAGAGGAAGTGACAAATATTGGTATCGGCCAATAATTGTTTGTTAAAATCTGTATCAGCCCCAAAAAAATCATATCGGTGCATCCCTAGTTTTAAATATGTCTTTAGTAGCTTTCTGGGCATTTGAAAGTGTTAATTGTCTTGCTGGCAATGCAGGCCTCACTGAGTCATCGGATTTCATCAAAAAAATATCTTAATTTGTATTCCAAAGATGAACAAAGTTTACGGGTGTGGAACCACATGAGGGTGAGTAATTAATGACAGAATTTTCATTTTTGGGTGAACTAACCTTTTAAATTAAACGTCATAATTTGATCTTCCAGTGAAATGACAGACTTCTCTAGTGACATATGCCAGACTTCCATCATTTGGTCAATGAAACCAAAGGTCAATAAAACTGTCTACATTGTTAATGCATGGCTCAAATTCTACAGCTAATGTAAATGTACATTAGCTTTGAAGAATCCAAGATTGTGCTGAGTCTTTGAAAATGATTCTAGTTCATTTTGGAATCTACATATGAAGAACAAGACACTGAGTATAGGAACTCTACTAAAAGAAATGCATGCAACAGTCATTGGTGTGTAGGAATGTCTGCTGTCTGGCTTTTTCTCTCAGCCAGGATTCTGTCAGGGTGTAGTCAGCCCGGTCTCTAACACCAGGTCGTAGAAGGGTCCACTCTCTCTCAGATGATAACCCTGATGCACAGGGTGTCTTTATCACTTACTAGCATTCTGCAGCTTTGCAGCTCCCTATAAAAAGAGATAGAGGTGATTTTAAGCATCATGATTAGTTTCACACTCCCATGTATCATATGTGCAAAAACAACAACAACAAAAAAAAAATAATTAAACAATATTTCGGTTACACTTTATTTTGATGGTCCCCTTTAGACATTCTGTTACCTGTGTTGCACATACATGTCAACTAACTCTCATTAGAGTATTGGTTGAGTATTAGTAGACTGTTGGGGTTAGCAGAATAAGCTGACATGCACTTGCAAAGTAACTTGTAGTCAGTTGGGGAGCAAAAAGTGTAAGCAATATTATGCTACAATCCAGTCTACTAATACTCTAATGAGAGGTAGTTGACATGTTGGTGCAAAGTTGCTTATGGTCAATAGGATGTCTAAAGGGGACATCAAAATAAAGTGTTACCCATATTTCTACCACAAATTCATGTCTTAGCTGCCATTTTCACACCTTCAGTGATGTTTTAGGTGACTACAAAGACATGAGATCTGTTTTTATTTTTCATGCAAGAAAAAAAGTAAAGGTATAAAAAAAAAATGTTGACTAAACTATTCACACTTGCAATAAAAATAGCTCTGTTAATTCTAAGAAGAGCTCTGGTATCATTTGCTAGCAGATGTCCGCATGATTTTTTTTTTTTTTTTTTTTTACCTCTGCCCCCATAACCTTAAAGCTGAATGTCAGATCTGAACGGAGTCCAAGGTATCAGCACAACCATTGTGATGAATACAAATTTCGATAAAGATTTTTGCTGAGTGTGGAAAGCCGCCATCTTCTCTCCATTGTTTCCAGAGGGCGAACAAGAAAATAAGCTTTGACACCAGAACACAAGAGGAGACGGAGACAGACACCAAGAGGTTGTTCTGCTTGTTTTGTCTATTTAGAAAAAAGCCAGCAATATCACTTTGAATGCTGCAAATGTTTTGTTTGGCTTTTGAGAATGTTTGCAGAGGCCTTTTGCTTATAATCCACTCAGCTGTTAGGACAACAATAAAGGTCAATATGAGTGACAGAAGCATAAAAGCAATAAATAAAGGAAAAGTTTGTCTTTTCATGCGTGATCATCATGTGGATTAACGCCGTCTAGGTGGGTAAAATGTGAGGGGTCAGGGCAGGTCACCATCCTTACAATGGTCCATGCAATGATTCCCAATGGTTGAAATACAACTGATATTACTTTATCACTATTTAACACTTAAAGTGCCTTTGTCTTCTTAAAGGATTAGTTCACTTCAGAATCAATTGCCTGATAATTTACTCACTCTCATGTCATCCAAGATGTTTATGTCTTTCTTTCTTCAGTCAAAAAAGAAATTAAGGTTTTAGAGGAAAACATTCCAGGATTTTTCTCCATATAGTGGACTTCACTGGGATACATCAGGTTCAAGGTCCAAATTGCAGTTTCAATGCAGCTTCAAATGGCTCTACACAATCACAGACAAGGAATAAGGGTCTTGTCACGTGACGTAGGTGGAAGTACCGAGCAAGTGTTTACAAAGTGAACGTGCAAAGTCAAATGGCCTTTACAAAAAAAAAAAAGGTAAAACAACAATGTCGGATGATTTTGAAGTTGAAGGAGAAAACGAGATGGCGTTTTTCGCCCTACCGCAGTACTTCCACCTACGTCATGCGTGACCTTTCCAACATGATTATGTAATGCGTGGCGCATCGCAGAGCTAGTGCAAGATGAGTATTTGTGGTTAAAAAGTATATACATTTTTGTATATACACGATTGTATATACACTTATTCCTCGTCCGGGATCATGTAGAGCAAATTGAAGCTGCATTTAAACTGCAATTTGAACCGTCCACCCATTGGTAGCCGTTGAAGTCCACTATATGGAGAAAAATCCTGGAATGTTTTCCTCAAAAAACAATTTCTTGTCGAGAAAGAAAGGAGGAAAGACAAACATCTTGGATGACATTGGGCTGAGTAAATTATCAGGAAATTTTAATTCTGAAGTGAACTAGTCCTTTAAGTTTAATGAATACATGTAGGTGTGAGCTGAGAAAAAACACAGTTGACCTTTAGCTGTTTGAGCAATATATAGCATTTGTCCAAATTATCATTTATACCCCTTCACTGACCTTGTTTCAGACTTAGGTGTGGTGTGCTTTGGGCACATGGACGATTCTCTTCACACGATCCTGTGGCCGGGCTAAATGAAGAGAAAGGCATTTTATCACTGTCCATATGACTAGGGCTGAAGAGAGAGTGCCGTGAGTCACAGCGGTGTTGATGACAACTTCAAGTGCCACAGTCACACTTTACCTTGAGTGGTTCATGCAAACAGAGCAGCTCTGGTAAGGGAACACAAGCAACATTGGTTTGTATTAAACGATGTGTTTATTAAGGCAAGCCTCACTCTTACCATTGCTCATATTAAGGCCAATTCACACTGCACTGTCAGATGCATTCTAACGCCGACAGTCACCAGATTACAGTACGTCACTTCTCAGACATTCAAACTCCGATTCAGCATGTTTCAATCGGTGAAAATAAGCTCCGACAGATGCCAACAGACTCAGACCGGGATAGCACGCTGATCCAACAAAACTTGATGAAGTTTCTGTTGCTGTCTGTCAGTGCAGTGTGAATTGACATTTACAGTTAGAGATTAAAACCTTTTTGGCCATTAAAGGGATAGTTCACCCAAAAATGAAAATTATCCCATAATTTACTCACCCTCAAGCCATCCTGGGTGTATATGACTTTCTTCTTTCAGCCAAACACAATCAGAGTTATGAAAAAAAAATATATATCTTGGCTCTTCTTAGCTTTATAATGGCAGTGAATGGTACCTTAGAATTTGAAGCCCAAAAATGTATCCATCATAAAAGTAATCCATACGACTCAATGGGGTTAATAAGGACCTTCTGAAGCGAAGCGATGCAGATTTGTAAGAAAAATATCCATATTTATAACTTTATAAACTATAATCACTGGCTTCTGGTAACAGCCGTACGCAAGTCGAGTTCCTGCGGAAGAGTGACCTCTATTAACTGATTGTGTTTGGCTAAAAAAGAAGAAAGTTATATACAACCAGGATGGCTTGAGGGTGAGTAAATTATGGGATAATTTTCATGTTTGGGTGAACTATCCCTTTAAGCAACAACCCTGAAATAAATTAAACCTGGCAACCAGTGTTGGGGGTAACGCATTACAAGTAACTTGAGTTATGTAATCAGATTACTTTTTCAAGTAATTAGTAAAGTAACGCATTACTTTTTCAATTTACAACAAAATATCTAAGCTACTTTTTCAAATAAGTAAAGCAAGTTACTTTTTCACATTTATTGACTGACAGCTCTCATGTCCACGTTGAGGGAAATAAAGTGCAGAGGTGTTGTGATTGCTGTGTGAACGTGATGGTTATTGTAAATGTGAGCATGGATTTACTCATCTCACTTGCACGAAAACATTCAGTATTCCTCAAAATGAATAAAAACAGAATGAAATGCAATCTATTTTATGCAAACATGTAATAATTAACTATATTAAATTACACAAATATAGCTACTTATGTATTTAATCTCACTTTATTAACCAATGTCTTTGCTGCCGACCTTCAATTATCTAATTCAACCATACTAATAAGCAAAAACTACTTTAGATTAGATTTAGGCTGCGTCTGAAAACTGGAAAATGCTGCCTTCTGAGGACACATTTTAAGGTAGGAAGGCATCAAGGCACGTGCGAATCCAGTGTTAGCTTCACTTCCTGTTTCCTGAGATACTTTTATCTGATTGATTTTTGAAGGAAGCATAGATGTATCCTTAGCTGCCTTTGATATCCCACAATCCTGTGCTTTCCATTCTGTGACAGTTGAGCTAGAAAAATAAAGACGGCGTCCGAAAGTTGCGTTTGCTGGCCAGTTTGAGAGTAAATGTACATTTTGACCAACATTTTCCACTTTTGATGTAATTTCTAGCGAGAAATTACTAATGTAGTAATTAAATATTTGTTTAGTTCTCACCAAAGCTTGCGCTATATGCTGTAGATCATTAAACTCTTATGCTGCCTCAGAAGTCTGTCTGAAATCCGTTTCATGAGGTGCCTTCATGCACAAACGCTGCCTTACAAGTCATTGCTTGATAAGGTAGCGAGGCAGCAAGTCAGCTACCTAGGTTTTCGGATGCAGCCTTAGAAATAAGAGCATTGAACTTCCTTCCCCTGTATCCTATTCTTCTGTGATCCACAGCTGAAAGGTTTGTTTGAGCTGCACCCTCTGTACAGGCGTAAATATGCATTGCCTTCAGCCTGAGGCTTATTCATTTCACTTTTGGTGTGAAATGGCCTTTACATTTACCAAAAATATAACTTTTGTTATTAAAATACAAACAAGCAAGCCCAGATCAGGTGAGAAAAAGTAACACAAAAGTAATGTAACACATTACTTTTCAGTAACTAAGTAACGCAATTAGTTAGTTATTAGGGAGCAACGCAATATTGTAATGCATTACTTTTAAAAGTACACTGTAAAATTTTTCCAGGATTTCACAAGATATAACTGTAATATTTCACAGTTAATTACATTATTACCACTTCACAGGCTTTAACTGTGATAATTCACAATATATACCGTATTAGACTTTTACTGTGAAAATAATGCAGGCGCGGGGCTTTTACAAGAAACTACTGTGAATGCCGTCTTTTTTGACTTTTTTGAGTGGCAACTGCGGCAGCGTCATCAGAGCGTCATCAGAGCTCTCTGATCTACGTGGTCCCATTCGGTGGATTCAGACAGCGGTAAGTGTTTAAATGTCAAACTTTATCAATTTGATGTTTTTTATATGATAGTGCATGTAATTTAAAAGTATGAACCAAATTAGCGTTAGTTGTAGGTTCTGTTGTCATGTTTTTGTAACTTAGCTGGAGCAGACTCGCGTCGACGTTTAAGCGCGCAAATTTGAATGAAAAGACGTTGGTTGTAGTGTTAATTATACCGTATTAAGTTAACTGTGAGATGTCTGATTAGATACACCGTCGAACATTTAACTTTAGCTTTACTTAAAGCTTATATTAGTTACTCTAACAGCGTTCTCTCTTTTACCACAGCTTCTACATTGACCGACGATACATAAAGTTATAAGGTAAGATGTGGCCTTAATGTGGGTATGACAGTTATTATCAACTAGATAAATTATGGTGTTTGTGGATTTGGGCAAAGGTGGATTAAATTCATCTAAAAATTAGTAACTTTATAATTTTCTTCCCTCTGTGTGTGTGAAACGGAGCAACCGTTGTCTTTCTGGTCAACAGAAAAATGAAGTGCGCATGTCCATGTATTTTTTTTTTTTTTTTTTATCTTGTCTCTGGAATTTTCCACTGCCAAAATAAATGTTTTGCGCGGCAGTTTTCCGCTGTTAGACCAATGTGCACTTATCTGTGTTTGCCAGTACATTAATGTTGGTTATAACTAGACAGTCCAAAGTAATTGCAGTGATTTGTATCTGTAGGATATACGTTTGTAATTATTGTCTTTTAATCGTCATCTGGTAATGGTGTTTGTATATTCAACTTAAATACAAACCGTATAGTTTAGTTTCCAGTAGCCTACAGGGTGTTCAACATATGGAATGTATTGACATTTTCTTTTAAAGAAATGTAACACACAGTAGTTAGAATATGCACAACTATTTTTACTCTTAATTAAAAATAAATAAAAAAAATGTATTCCTTTACTGAACAGTTGTCCATGATGAGTGTATCTGGTTTTGTTTCAGGTGACATAATGAAACCAAGGGCATGGATGCTGTCGTTGGAGGGTCAAGTGGTCATGGGACCTCACCTTGACTTTACAACTGGTCTGGCTGCTATTTTTTCCAGCTACTACAATTTTAACTTGAAGTATGCTGAAGATGCTGCTTGTACTCTGGAATTTATCCAAAGGTAATATCTACAGTAATATTGTACTTGAGGGCTTGCTTTTTATTTGTTGGGTTAAACAAGGAATGTTTGGATGTATTGTGTTTTGCAATCCGCTCAGGACCACAGCAGCCAAACGGTGATGACCCCCCTTTCTCCCCCTCAAACAAGTGGTGTGTTGCAGACTTAGGCCCCGTCCACACTAGTGCGTTTTCGTTTAAAAACGGAGACCTTTTGCTACGTTTGCACCTCCCGTCCACACTAAAACGGCAAAAACGGAGACCCAAAATGGAGAAGTTTAGAAACGCTGCCGACCCGTTTTTCGTTTTGAATCTCCGGAGGGCGTTTTAGTGTGGACGGGTCAAAACGAAGGACTTTAGAAACGATGGCGTAGTAGAGGCTCACGCTCGGCTCTATGATTGGGTGTCGTCAGTCATGGCGTATATCTTTGCTAGCAGCTGTTGTGCAAGTAAATTCTGCATTTTACAATGCTATAACTGCCTACATGCGCCAGAGGCAAGCTATCATTTCAGCGATCTGTGACAATTCCTGTGTGCAGCGGCGGTACTGACCGCACATGGAGCGGCGGTTTTGGGTTAACCCGGGAAGAACCAGCGCATGGTGGGATAATTTTATCTAATTTTATTTTATCTGCTGGGCAATATGGCCAAAATTTCATATCCCGATATAGCTCATTTGATATCCCGAAAACGATATACATGACGATATAACAATTTTGTGTTAATTCAGTTCATGAATAGTCAATATAAAATTGTAATCTGGAAATGCAGTTTGAAATGATATTATTTATTTAGCGTCTGTGTCTGGAGTTTGTTTCGAGCGCTTTACGTCACCACTCAACGCTGCTTTTGCTCGTTGACTTTCTCTGTATTATTTTTCGTGGTTCTTGCGCAGGTGATAAAATAATTAGTATTGTTGGAGTCCGTTGTTGGCACTGGGAGCCGGCAAACTTTACAAACAACTGTTGTCTGGTCCACGTCGGTCTTCTTATATCCAAACCACATCCATGCATGCGAGATGCGACAGAAGTCGCCCCTCTTTTAAGTACAAGCTCCTCGGTTTGGGTTGGTTGCCCTTCGCGAAGACCCGCCCCCCTTAGTTACTGTCGCTATGTCCGACAAGCTACGCTGCTCTCACGCACACACATGTTCTCACGCAGTGAAAAATACATCGCGGAGCAGAGAGGAGACTGACAACACGCTGACAGACAGGACAGAGCAGGTTACTTTTCAGTTACTTTTGATATTAAACATATTAAACAAAGTCTCACCTTTCGAATTTGGTATTTTTTTATAAATTTAAACGATACATACCGTTTTGTGGCTCTTAAATGTGTCTGACAGATCACTGTACAGCATCAGTTAAAGCTGCTCGTGAACTGATCATCTCTTCCTTCTAGTTCATTTATAGCATCAAATAAACATGAATGAACATAACATGGAATAAGAAGGAATGTTGTTTTAAACCACGTAAAGGCGTCAGTACATTCCGTTTTTCAATTTCAAATCCTCCCATGTTAATCTGCTATCTCTCCGTTTATATACTGTCTATGATCTCTCCTCACTGCTTTGTCGGACAAAATGGCGGATGGCTGATTATGATTGGTTAGATCGCCTGTCAATCAAGCTCCCTGCGAAGGGTGAATTACCCTGGTCTGAACCGCGTCTACTACTGTCTTCCTCCATGTTGTTTATGTATTGCTGTGTGCATGGGCATGCCGTGAGGTGCATCTTGACGTAAAATTCTGCCGTAAAACGCCTTATCGTGGCTTAAACGATAGAGCCTTATATAAAACGATAGACATTTTATATCGTCCAGACGATATATTTCGTCATATCGCCCAGCCCTAATTTTATCAATGAAGTTGTGTTTACAACGGCACGCGTATGCCAGTGTTGGTGAATGGTCACGTGATCCGCGTTTTCAGTCGTTTTAATGTGGACGGAGATCAATTCTAATACGCAGCTAAAACGCTGGTGTGGACGGAGATCGTATTCGTTTTAATTCTCCGTTTCTAAACGAAAACGCAGTAGTGTGGACGGGGCCTTAATTTGTGTTTCTGTGCTGGAGACCAGACCAGATTAGACCAGAGACAAAGCTTAAAAAAAGTCAGAAACAACTAGAAAACTGGGTGCTTTATTGTGAAAAATATAAGAAATGAAATGTTTATCATATCATCTGTGAACGGGTAATAATTCTAGGAGGAAGAGTACAAGTAGAAACAGCCATAGGGAGATGGAGAGGCAACAGGCTCTTACTCCATCCTCTGCAAACGGAACATGTAAATTATGTAAATTGTTGTGTGCGAATGCTTTGCCTAGGTAAATCACACACCTCTACTTTGGTGAAGGTCTATTCTTGACTGTGTTTGTGATGGAAATGTTTTTCAGTTCAGTTCCATGCATTTTTTTTTCTGAATTACAGTACTACACCTGAATTACACCTTTGTTTAAACTGAGCTAACTTTAGTTTGACTCTGTACTGCAAAAGCAGTGACCCACTGAAGGTGATGACTGGGAACTGACACCTTTTTCATCACACTTGAATTAAACTAACAGGTTTCTTCTGTCTTTTTGTTTGTAGGTGCTTCTTGGGCATCAACCCAGAGACAGGCACAAAATCTAAGAGGCAGAGAGGTCACATGAACCAGCAAGTCTGCACTCTTATCAGGAAGCTCATTGACTTCGAATGGATGTCAATCTAATGTAAGCTGTGTTCCAATTTAAGAACGGACTAATGAAACACAGTATCTGTGTTAAAGGAACACGCTGACTTTTTGTGACTTTATCTTATTCCCCGTATCCCCCAGAGTTCGATAAGTCTATACATACCCTTCTCATCTCCGTGCTTGCCGTAAATCTGTCTGAGGCACCCACCGCCTAGCTTAGCACAAAGACTGGAGGTAAACGGCTCCAGCTAGCATACTGCTCCCAATAAGTGACAAAATAACGCCAACATTTTCCTATTTACATGTTGTGATTTGTATAGTTACAGTGACTCTAACCATCTTCTAACCGTATACATACTGGGAACTATATTCTCAGAATATACTTGGGGAAGTAGCAGTGCTTCGCCTTCTGAGAATATAGTTCCCAGTATGTATACAGTTAGAAGATGGTTGTCTCATATGACCTTGTTATTTGTACACACTGTGACTATACAAATCACAACATGTAAATAGGAAAATGTTGGCGTTATTTTGTCACTTATTGAGAGCAGTATGCTAGCTGGAGCTGTTTACCTCCAGTCTTTGTGCTAAGCTAGGCTAGGTGGGTGCGTCAAACAGAGGCACTCAAGGAGATGAGAAGGGTATGTATGGACTTATCTAACTCTGGGGGATACGGTGAATAAGCTAAAGTCCCAAAAAGTCGGCGTGTTCCTTTAAGCTAGATGTAGTTATGCAGTAAGAAGTTTACTGAAGCTATTAAAGGGTTAGTTCACCCAAAATTGAAAAATCTGTCATTAATTACATCCCCTCATGATGTTCCAAACACAAGAATTTTGTTCTACACAAATTAAGAAAATTTTAAGCAATCTGAGAGCTTTCTGATCCCACCTATAGACTACTATGTTATAACCATTTTCAAGTCCGAGAAAGGTAGTAAAACCATCGTTAAAATAATAATGACTACAGTGGTTCAACCAATGTTATGATGCGACGAGAATACTTTTTGTGCGCAATGCAATCACATGCATGATCGAGAACACATCACGTGAAACGCATCGGATACTGGCACAGAAAGGAAAAAAATTGTTGAATCAAGTCGGTATTCTATTTTGTGTTGTTTTGTTTCTGCGCAGTAAAAGTATTCTCGTCACTTCATAACATTAAGGTTTAACCACTGTATACATATGGACTATTTTAACAATCTTTCCTGGCCTTGAAAGTAAAATAATTGCTGTCCATGGAGGATACAGAAAGCTCTCGGATTTCTTAAAATATCTTAATTTGTTTCCAAAGATTTTTGGGGTGAACTATCCCTTTAATGTGTTCTATAGGTCTCCTGATCAATGTAGAGTTTAGATAGACTGCAAAATAAATGTGTAAAATTAATTGTTTTTACGTTTATTTGAATTTAACATGCCTTGACGTCTAAAAAAACGTCAAATTTACAGTACTTTACAATATTTTTAAGTGTAAATTTACATTACTTGCTACTGTGTTGAATTACTATGCAATTTAGCATGCAATTTTTACTTAAAGGGTTAGTTCACCCAAAAATGAAAATTCTGTCAGTAATTACTCACCCTCATGTTGTTCCAACCCCGTAAGACCTTCGTTCATCTTCGGAACACAAATTAAAATATTTTTGATTAAATCTGAGAGCTGTCTCACTCCTCCATAGGCTTCTAAGGGATTGAAACTTGCTGGCCCAGAAAATGTATTAAAGACATCATTAATATAGTCCAAGTGACTACAGTGGCTCAATCTTACGTTTACCAAGCAACGAGAATACTTTTTGTGCGCAAAACCCCCCCAAAAATAATGACTTTATTCCACTATTTTTTTCCTTCTCTCTGGGCCTCGGGTGAATTCATGTAGTATAACAGCGTAGCGCTTCTGTGTAATATGTCACATGCATCACACACATGACCAGCGTCGGCCAATAGTGAGCATACGTGTGACGTATAACACAGAAGCGCTACGCTGTTATACTACAAGAAAAAACTCAAGGCCCACAGAGAAGGAAATGAATTGTGGAATAAAGTTTTTTTTTTTTTTTTACGCACAAAGTATTCTCGTCGCTTTATAAACTTAAGATTGAGCTACTGGAGTCACTTGGACTATATTAAAGATATCTTTAATACATTTTTCTGGGCCAGCAAGTTTCAAACCCTTAGAAGCCGATGGAGGAGTGATCCAGCTCTCAGATTTCATCAAAAATATCTTAATTTGTGCTCTGTAATTACTGACAGAATTTTCATTTTTGGGTGAACTAACCTTTTAACCTCAATCATGTTACTTTCAGTCCTGTTACTCACGTGAAAAATAATAGGACTGGGTAAAAGTAACAGGAGTGATAAGAGTCCTGGTTTGTTGATTTAATATTAATTAAGAGTACTATTCACATAATTTTTTTTAAATAGTTGAAATTACTTAAATTGTAGACATTTTAGGATTAGTGTTACAATGCGAGCACCATACTTACAGGGAGTCAGTCCACCACAGAGTAACTTAAACTTTTTGTCTTTCTTATCTTTGTATATAGTGGATAGAACCCACACTATGCAGGTGCCAGCTGCGATGGAAGGAGCGAGACACCTGCGACCCTCTCTATTCCCACCTTTTTGTCTTTTCTTACATCTCTCTCCCTCACTCTCTCTTCTCTGTCTCCTCCTTTCTCTTTTGACACACGTTCCTGTTACCCAGTGTCAATCCCTGTTGCCCAGTTTTTTTCATGTAATTAATTGTATTTTACTTCTAAAAAATAAAAGTTATGTCACTGTTTTTATCAGTTTTTTGGGTCCTTCATTTATGCTAAATCACAGTAATAGATAGACATTCACAGTTATGTACAATAATTCTACAGCTGCTTACTGCTAATTACAGTAATAGATAGACTAATTTCACAGTTAAATACATGAATTCTACAGCTGCTTACTGTTAAATTACAGTAATACATAGACACAACTGTAATTTCACAGTTAAATACATTAATTCTACAGCAGCTTACCGCTAAATCACAGTAATGCGATGTCATAATTACTGTGAAGTCACAGTATACAGCTGTCATTTCACAATAATTTACTGTAAAAATGTTACAGTAACTTACTGTGAAAGTCATGCAATTATTAACCTGCAATTTATTGTAAATTTACAGTCAAAATTAACAGTGTAACTTTGCCCAACAATGGTGTCAACAACCAAGAACACTCTAGCAACTGCACAGCAATGCTCTGGCAACCACCCACAATGCCATAGCAGCATGGCCCACAATTTTTTGCAAGAACAAGCACATTACATTCTTTAATACTTTTCTGGTTCTTATACTAATAAAGTTTTTTGATGAGAGATCACAATCCTGAGACTGATGTCAATACATTTCACTGTGAGTGTCAGAAACACAAACCAAACTCCAGACTGATGCAACTCAACAGTGGCCCAAAGCTAGTCTGGTCACATGGTGGGTCTCTTCAATGTCCCATTGCCAATACCATGTCTGAGGAAGCGTCATGTGCCTACATCACTCATACAAAAGTGAAGGATTATAAAAGAGATATTTGTTGTCGAGCTGGTAGTGTGCCATCTTACTTTTTTAAAAGGTTGTGAGGGAGGCAAAGAGAAGCATTGTAATTGTAATGGCTTTGATGGATGAGTAAAGCCCATGTGTTCTGTTAGAGACAGGGCTGGATTTATGCATAGGAATTCTAGGCACGTGGGGGCAATTACAATGAGGAGAAATATTAATTATTATTTCATTCCAATGGTAAAAAAACTTAAAGACATTTACTATAAATTAACAAAGATTTCGTCTCGATTTCGTCATTTGTTACCCATAAATCGTTATTATTGGTCACCCTTTATGTCTGTCTGCGGGTTTTGCAAATATTTAACCAATGAAACGTATTTAAAAGAGCTTGTGACTAAACCTCAGAACTCCGCACCGCCTCGACGAGAACGAAGTGTCGCAAGCAGTTTGGACCTTCTCTGCTTGTTTGCAATGCAAAGGTAAATGAAGAACTGTTTGTTTGAATAAGTACAGCGTTTTCTTTACTGAAGAAACACGATATAAAGGCTAATGTATTTGAGGAGCGGAGAATAGTGACTTCATCTAGCATTTGTCGTCGTCGTCGTCGTCACAGCCAATGCGGTCTTAAATAGCATGTCTGTACCAGCAATTCGTCTTATAACATGAGATTTAGGACTTAAATGAAAACTGAGATTTCACAAAAGTGTACTGTAGCCCACATAACTACAGTAAACTTTATACTTTATAACCTGTAAGTTGATGAAAGCGTAATACGATGCACTTACTGCCTCAGATGCGGCCTTTCTAATGACTGTCAAAACACGTTATGTCCGACATTCGCTAGTCAAAATACTCGTAGCTCCATTTGAGCTTCATTTTAGAGACCCAAATGGACATTAAATAGCGTGGCAGACATTGAAGTCATGTTGATACTTGATGGCTTTTCTTAATTTTGATTAAACTGACGATAAACTGATTATAAACAAAAAAAAAAGAAAAAAAAAATCAGCTTGATAATATGCTTCAAATGATCCCAATACAAAGTTTTACTTTACTTACACACTACCATTTAAAAGCATGGGGTCAGAAAATACTTTTTTTCTACAAGGATGCATTAAATTGATAAAAAGTGACAGACATTTGTGTTTAAATTTTTTTTTTTTTTTAAATAAATGATGTTTTTAGGCACCAAATCAGCTTTTTTGAATGATTTCTGAAGGATCACGTGACACGGAAGACTGAAGTAAAGATGATGATGGAAATTCAGCTTTGCCAACCCATCACAATTTTGAACCTAAAAAAATGTGTTGCTATAAAATACTACTGTATAATGGATGAGTATAACCTTTCTAAAAGAGTGCATGCCAGTTTATGATAAATCTGAGGAATAAAACTTCAATAATATCTGCCTACTTGGTTTTGCTTGAGTCAGAAGCAAATATTAAATAAAATTGAAAGCAAAGAAGTCGCATGAAACTTCTAGAGCTCAAAATAATTACCAGGAGACCACAAGCCTGAGTCGAATCCCCATTGTTTCTCAATACAATCTCACTTTCCTTCCTGATGATGAGATATTCCTCCAACTAAAATAGAGTGGCAGTGAAGCATTGTGAGAGGAGAGGGGAAAGAGGAGGAGAAGGAGGAGTAGAAGGAGGTGGAGAAGGAAAGGGAGGGAAAGGAGGTGGTACGGATCCGTTGGTATTTCTTAACATGCCCTTTGAGTATGAGGGCACTTCCAGATCGTTCATGACGGTGGTCGGCCTGCTAGCAGCTGTTTCTGATTATCAGCACGTCTGTAATCTGTCATCCCCTGGAAGCGACTCAGAGAGGACCAAGACTCATTTAAAGGAAGATTAAATTGATTTGTTTATTTTACACTAGATGTATCAGAAGGCTTCATTCTTGGGTGGAAAGAACAAAGGTGACCATCTATAAAGACATTCATCTTTCCTTTCTCAAACCTAGTAGAGATTGCGGACACAACTACAGCGATTCATCCATCAATTCATCCTTTATCGTTGAAGGAGACAGATTTCTTTTTGTCAACCGGGGTAATAAAGAGTCCATTTTCGCCATCGGTCTGTGGATTATACTGACAACAAGTGAAAGAGAAGCCATCTGTCTGCAAACGGCCTTGCGTCCACAACTCGTCCCTGTCAGAAAAAAGGAGAGTTCAATCACCTGTATCCTGCTGAGGTGTCAACGTACCTGCTTCAACTCTTTAACATCCGCACCAATAAGAAAGCATCAACAGTCTGACTCTATTCCAGATTGTTCAGTCTGGATCTTTGATCTGAGACACTCGACCTCAGGCGTTAATCACAGAGAACATACGAACAGAACCACATATCAAAGTGAAGCTTCTGCTGAAGCTCGGAGGTCTCTGAGGCTCTGTGACTGTCAGACCGCCTAGTGGTTCTGGCAACCTATCCCACATCCTAAAAGAAGAAGAGACAGCAAGTGTTCGGGTAAAGAGACAGAGCGAACAAGAATCTGTCAAGCATTATTACTAAACGGCCAAGTCTTTACCTAGCAGTCTACAGAGAGACAAACACACACCTGTCTGATCTTTAACAAACACCTGTCAGATCCACAACTGTTAAAGGTATGGAAACAGTTACAGATTTACACACAAATTTTATTCATTTTCAGTATACACAGACATGTTTAATCTTAGCAAAAGACTTCTAAATTTATTCTGAGTCTAAAGAGTTGAGGAATATCTTTGGTATGCATTTAAATTCTGAATATGAATTTAATAGGTGCTTCACTGATCTAATTTAATCTAACATTACAGACTTTGGCTGCAGATCAATATTTGGTCTCTCTAATAAATTAACATGCTGGGAACTAAGCCTGATGATTAAACAGTCGTGATGATTCCCAGGAGAGCATCTTTGAATACATAGACACACACAGTGGGAGCCTTGAACGGACTTGTGAGGGGGATCCGATGACAAAACTCAATCTCTAAAGCTTAGCCTTGCAGCTCCTTTTGCTGTTCTTAGTTTCCAGATGTCATCAAGATATTTCAGTCACGCCGTCAGCTGCATTAAATTGCTGATCACATTCTCATGCATACACACCCATTCTTCTGGAAACACGCCTGCAGCTCATCTTCTGGTAGATTTTCTTTTTGATTGTAAACCAGACACTGTCCATCTGTTCAGGGGTATAAGAGCAGACAGAGAAGCCAGTCATGCAAAAGAATCAGTATAAGATAAATATCAACTATAAATGATTTGGAAACTTCAGGATTTCACTTTTGGTAGCACAGAGTCCTATAAACAAGCCATAAATATTATAGCACAAATAAAGATGAAAAAGGTTATATGGGTAAAATTCAGTAGTGAGAGCAGTAATCTAAGATCATATCAGTTTTAAAGGGTTAGTTCACCCAAAAATAAAAAAAAATTCTGTCATTTATTACTCACCCTCTTGTCGTTCCACACCTGTAAGACCTTCGTTCATCTTCGGAACACAAATTAAGATATTTTTGATAAAATCCGATGGCTCAGTGAGGCCTCCATTGCCAGGAAGACAATTAACACTTTCGATGTCCAGAAAGCTACTAAAGACATATTTAAAACAGATCATGTGACTACAGTGGTTCAACCTTAATGTTATGAAGCGACAAGAATACTTTTTGTGCGCTATAAAAAAAACGACAATATTTAGTGATGGGCGATTTCAAAACACTGCTTCATGAAGCTTCGAAGCTTTACGAAACTGTCAAAGTCACGTGATTTCAGTAAACGAGGCTTCATTATGTCATAAGTGTTTTGAAATGTCAATGGTTCACCACTGGGGGGCGTGACTTTGGCAGTTTGATGTGCGCCTCGAACCACTAATTCGAAACAAAGGATTCGTAAAGCTTCGAAATTACTTGTGAAATTATTTGCAGTTTAGCAGAATACAAACACAAAATTATTACAATAAAAAAATAAATTAATAAAAATGAATAAACAAACAGGTAAAAAATAAATAAAAACAATTAAAAACAAACAAACAAAACAATAAAAATAAAAACAAATTAAAATTAAAAACAAAGAAATAAAACCAAACAAATAGAAACAAATTAAATACAAGTACAAATAAATGCATTAAAACAAACAAACAAAAAATAAAATACAAATTAAAAACAAATAAACAAGTAAATAAAAAATAAAATACATACATATGGACAGTCATGTTAGATTTCTCACTGAAACTTAAAGAGAAAGAAGAAAGGCCATTGGTTACCTTGTGTGAGATTAATCTTTTTCTCTGTCACTCAAACAAGCAGGATAAAGTACAGTCAGCCTGACATTATCACAAAATAAACACCTTCTGAGTGATTCCAGACCACTCCTAAGCACTATGTCTGGATTCTTTTTGCAATAACAACTTAGTTTCATTAAAACTAAATTTTTACTGTATTTTATAGATTTAGAATCTCAATTTGCCTCGCTACTGATGTTGAAAGCCACATCTATGTAGCTAGCAGGCTTTCTTTATTGTGCCATCTGCCACAGTGCTGACTCAAACACAGACAGGACAAACAGAGGCCGGAAGAGCATGGTTCTCTTCTTGGTGGCTGTTTATGCGGCTGTTTAGTAGCTCCTATCTCCAATGCCCCTGCCGCAAAAAAAAAACTCCCACATTGTTCTCCTTTCCTCGGGTAAACAAGTGGAGAAGGGAGTAGGTCTCACCACCTTCCTCCTGAAAGTTTCACTGACACAGAAATAGCGCTGAGAAATGTATAGAGTAGACTGTTGATGTACAGTTTGTTGACCCATGACCAACTTCTG